>JABAKD010000021.1:15549042-15891542 GCA_012845835.1 Undaria pinnatifida
GAATCTGCTCGGCAGCGAGGGATCACCTCACCGAACGGATGGAACCCTGCACTACGTGTATATCGGCGAGGGGGACGAGAGCGGGCGTGCCGAAGCGAAGCGAGGGACGAGCGGGGAAGGCGCCTGGCGATCTCCTACATATCGACATGTGCGGGCCATACACCACCCATAGGCGGCAACCACTACATGTTCTATGCTGTCGATGCTGCAACGGGCTACATCGCGAACTACGCCCTGCGTCGCAAGTCTGACGCCGTAGCCGTCTTCCGGCGGTGTATCGTCGACCTAGCCCACAAAGCGGGGACGAGGATACGGAGTGTCCGTGGCGACTGCGATTCGCTCTGGACCAGCAAGGACTTCCGTGACTTCTGCTCCACCATGGGAATCGCCGTGCAGTACTCCCCCCCGGAGCGCAGCAATACAATGGGGTAGTGGAGAATGCAATTCAGCGTTGCAACAAAATTGCCATGGCATCTCGCCGCGCCGCGGAGCGACGCTTGGGGCCGGGGGGGTTCTCGTGTGTTCGCGGCCTGGATGCTCGCGGGGACAAGCTGTGGGCGGAATCGGCGAAGGATGCCGCGCAGAAGCTCAACCAGGCTGCTTCCCCTTCAAATCCCGGTCGCGCGTCGCCGCAGGAGCTGTTCATCGGCAAGAAGGGTTCTTTCTTGTAGTCTTTCTACGGTAGTCCCCCTAACATTTATTTATCGAAATCGCCGGTTTCAAAACAGCTCCCGGTCGTAACTACTGAAACACGGTGTCCCTCGACACCCCGACGCCATCGATCGATAGACCTTTGCACGCAAGAAAATGTGTGGATACCTTTCTTTCGATAGTATCCTTCCTTCTGTCGAGCAGCCCCAAAACGTTCGTTAAAGAACATCGCTGGTTTTGGGGGAGGCTATCGTAGAATCAGTCCTTGGTGGTGCCGTTTTTTCAGTACGGTTTCATGTACCGGGAGAGGAGGTCGAAGCTGGACGACAAGGCCGTGCCGTGCTACTTTTTAAACGCGGGCGACAACCATGCCGACTGCTGTGTGAAGGTACTCAGGGATGACACAGGGCGCGTATGCTACTCTAGCAACGTACATGGGCGCCGCTGCCACAGTCGGGGGGGGGGTTTCAGTACTGCCCCTTCCGCGCCAGCACCGCCCACACGCCGCCGGGGGTGTCATTCGAGATTGCCTCGACGCCGCCCGCCGCTGCCAGTCCGCTGCCCGCGCACTCACCCAGCGCTCACGCCTCGCCGCCACCCAAACCGACTGCTATCGCCCTAACTGCCGGTCCGCCGCCGCGCACTCACCCATCGCTCACGCCTGCGCCGCCACCCGTACCGACGTGCTATTGGCCGCCCTCAGCTGCCGTCCGCCGCAGCGCACTGCACCCACGCTCACTACCTCGCCGCCGCCCGGACCGACTGCTATGCCGCCCGCCGCTGCCGGTCCGCTGCCCAGCGCACTTCACCCAGCGCTCAAACTCGCCGACACCCTGACGGATGCTTCCGCACTCAGCTGCCGGTCAGCGCCCGCGCACAAGTGCACCCAGCGCTCACACCGTCGCCGCCCACCCGTACCGTACTCTAATGCCCTGCCCGCCGCTGTGCCGGTCCGGCGCCCGCGCACTCACCCAGCGCTCACACCACTTGCTCGCAACCCGCCTGCTACTGCTGTACACCGCCTGCAGCAGCCACCTGGCCGCCCCACCGCTGCCGATCGTCATCACCGCAGTCCGCGCACTCCCCCAGCGCTCACACCTCGCCGCCGCCCGGACCGTCTGCTATTTCGTCCGCTGTTGCCGGTCCGCCCCCCTGCGCACTCGCCCAGCGCTCTCACACCGCCTGCCGCATGTTTGCCGATGCCGGAGTGGTCTCCCTCTTCCATCGAGGACGCCGGCTCGACGAACATCGTCATCGCCATCACCGGCGGCGACACCGGCCCCGCGGACGTACAGAAGGAGGCAGCCGCCGCAGTCGCCGCAGGATATTCTTCGCCGCTCACCCCACATGCAACGAGGATGCTGGGCGAGAGGGGCGACGAGCGCGTGCCGGGAAGGACCAGGTCGGAGGGCCGTCAGCTTTCGGGCGTGCCGGAAGAAGCGGTCTCTACGCCGCTGCCGGAGGCGACGTCGTTCGACCACGGGGTAGGACTCCTATCTCATGCGGGGGAGGATGTGCTGCTGTCGCTGCTGGCCAACCGGCGGGCCCTGAACGCGAAACGGATGCTCCTGCAGGGGGCACGGGTCTGGTGAGCTGGGGGGCGGAGGCAAGCAGCATGCGGGGTCGGGGGGGCGTGGAGGAGAGCAATGGTGCGCCGCCATACGACACCACGGGCGGGGGGGAGAGCGGGGGTAACTATTGGTCGCTTGAGCCGTCGGGACGGGGAGTGCCGCTCGGCCTTGTGTCGCGACTCGCCACGCGGGAGGATGTCGACGTAGCTCTTCGCGAGATGCGCCCCTCTCACCTGCGGCCCGACATGCCCCTCTGCCACGCCAAGGACCTCCGCGTACCAAAGACGTTCAGGGAGGCACGTGACGTTGAGCATGGCGCACAGTTCATGGACGCGGCTAAGCGTGAAGTGTTCGGTTTGCTTGAAGCAGGCACGTTTGAAATTGTTGACGAGTAGCAACGAATAGACAACGTGATCAGTAGCAAGCTCATTTTTGATTGGAAGGTTGATCAATTTGGTTGGCCTACGAAAGCGAAGGCGAGACTTGTAGCTAGGGGTGACATGCAGAGAGAGTACATTGACTTTGGAGATTTGTACGCGCCTACTGTTGCATCGTCCAGTGTCCGTTTGTTGGCTGCGTTGGCGTGTGAACATGACCTAGAGTTGTGCCATTTCGATATAGACCAGGCTTTTGTGAGGGCAGATCTTGCCGAGGATGTCTATATGCGATTGCCAGAAGGGTGTGGTTCATTGACAGGGAAGGTTGTGAAGCTGAGCAAGAGTCTTTATGGTTTGAGACAAGCGTCTAGACAGTGGTATGCATTACTGAGGAAATGTCTTTTGGATTTGGGGTTTGTGCAATGCTTGGCCGAATCGTGTGTTTTTCGTTTGGTTGAAATGGGGGAAGTAGTGATGCACCTAGTGGTGCATGTTGATGATATTTTTGCCGTGGGAAAGAAGGAAAGGTGTGATCAGTTCGGGAAGGATCTCGGACGTCTTGTTCCAGTTAAGTCATTGGGCGAGCTCAAGTGGTACTCGGGGTGCTATTACGAGAGAGACAGGGAGGCAGGGAGGTTGACTATTTCGCAACAGACGTACACGGAAGAATTGGGAGAGAAATATGGTGTGGAATGGGGCAACGCAATTCCGATTCCTACAACTTGGAGGCTTTGGGATTTTGATGTTGACGAGCCAAATGTTTTGTTTCCTTTCCGAGAGTTGATCGGTGCGCTTTTGTGGATTGCGTTGTTGACCAGGCCGGATATCGCGAATTCAGTGAGGGCAGTAGCTAGGTATTGCAGTGCGCCGAAGCTGATCCACTGGAAAGCGGCGCGTAGTATACTAGGGTATGCAATGAGGACGAGTTCTTTTGGGATTTCCTTTCAGAAGGGGAGGTTGACGGGGATTAGTTTGATTTCGTTCGCAGATGCCGACTATGCTTCGCGCAGTACGGACAGGAGAAGCGTGTCCGGGGGGGTAGTGATGTGTGCGGGGGGGCCTGTTTCGTGGTACTCCAAGACGCAGAAGTGTGTGACTCTCTCGACTACTCAGGCGGAGTATGTTGCTATGTCGGACATGGGGAAGGAGATTTTATTTTTGAGGCAGGTTTGGTGTTTTATGTTGCCGAAGGCAAGGATGCCGTGTATTGCCATGTATGAGGATAACGAGGGTGCCATCCAAATCGCAAAGCACCCGATTTCGAACTCGAACTCGAAGCACATTGACGTGAGGCATCACTTTTTGAGGGAACTGGTAGAAAGGAAGGAGGTCGAAATTATCCACGTAGCGTCGCAGTACCAGCATGCTGACTTCCTCACCAAGGCATTACCTGAGAGGGAGTTTGAATTTCACCGGGGGATAGTGATGAATTTGACGTGATTTCTCTCTCGGATAGTGTTTGATTTTCTGACTTTCTGACTTTCTATTTCTTACATGTTTCTTTGTTTTGTTTTCTGATGTATCTTTATGAGGGTTCAAGGATTTGCATTCAAATTGATCGATGAAAATACTGAATAGTATTTGAGTTTTAATGGTCATGGATGTGATGAGAACGGATTTGAATGTTTTTGCAAATGCAACATTTTTTTGTTGTCTGGACATGAGTAAAGAAAAACTCTGCAGTATTTTAGTATCTGGGAATGTACGTTTTAAAAGGGTAGTCTGGATAAATCACGACAATGTTGCGAGTAGGGGGGCTGTTGGACGTACTCACTCCATTGTCAGATTGCTAACAAGAATTCGTCGAAAAGATGGATCGGAGAATTTTGGGGGTTTCGTATATGTGTGGGATGGATCTCCACAACGGGATTTTGTGTTGTGGGTTTTTATGTGCACGAATAATATCACTCCATTTTCGACTCTATATTTGCCTCTACCTTGTGTCTTCTCTGTGTCTCTTCTACGGCTACCACGCCAAGGGCTACCACGCCCCATCTATATTGCAAGGGCTATCACGCCTTCACCACTGCACGGCTACCACGCCTGTGTATTTACATCCCGGCTACCACGCCACAGTTCCGAGTTCCATTTCCGGGTTATCACACCTGAGCTATCACGCTTCACCACACACGTACCAGGTAAATCGGGTTATCACACCCGCCTTAGTTAGTAGTTTGTAGTTTACCGATCACCGGCTATTACGCCACCTTTCTCCTCCACCTACACCACCACCGGGGCGCCACACGTACCAACCTACTCCACACCCCTTCTCCTCCGTCCAAAAAAAAAACAAAATGCTCCACGCAGTTTGCGGTGCTGATCTGAAAAACAAAAATTCTCGTTCAGGGTGAGTTCAATCCGTCTCTTCCCCGCTCGTCGACGGCCAGTCGCCCTCCTTCTTCGTCGTCGAATCCAGCCTCCTGCCGGCGCAGTTCCCTCCACGCAAACTGAGACTGCGCCGTAGCGTGGCTCGTGGTGGCGCCTGCCTCCGCGCACGAACTTCCCGATTAAGCATTGCTGCTCCGCCGCTGCTGCCTGAAAAGACGCGCGAATCGTAGGTGACCATGCCTAACGCACCACGTACGACCCAACTCTACCGCCACGCCTAAGCCTCGCAGCCACACGCAGCAGCAAGAAGGTATCACTCCTTGAGGGTGAGTCCGGCCTTACACCCGCCAGAAAGACCCCCCCACTCTCGCTACAAGCCTGCTAGGGCATGCTTCGCAGCATGCCTCACCGAGGCGGCAAGGGGGAACGAAGTTGTCTCGTATACCGGGGCATGACCACACAAGCCAGGCTGCAACGTCTTCTAGCTACTCGGATTCGAAACAGAGTCGGTCGTAACAGCAGGCAGTGTTGACTGCGAACATATTTTCATTTTTCGTCAACGGGGCCTAGGCTATGCTGCTTGTGGGTATGTTGTGTGCTTCGCGCACACATCGTCAGCAACTAATTGCTGCTGCTGCTGCTGCTGTTAGTTGTTGTTGGTTTGCTTCAAATTCGTCAGCAGCTGCAACAGTGTAGTATTAAGCGAAGAGGGGATTGAAGAGCCCAGGCCGTCATAAAACATTTGGACAAAAAGGGCGTACGAAAATCCCTATGGAAACACCTTGTTTGCTTGAAGTAAATGCTCGCGTTAGCAGTAGTAGACTATAGTCTAAGTGGTAGTAGTAGTAGTAGTAGTGGTAGTAGTGGTAGTAGTAGTAGTAGTAGTAGTAGTAGTAGTAGTAGTAGTAGTAGTAGTAGTAGTAGTAGTAGTAGTAGTAGTAATATTAGCAGTAGTAGTTGTAGTAGTAGGAGTAGTAGAAGTAGTAGTAGTAGCAGTAGCAGTAGTAGTAGTAGTAGTAGTAGTAGTAGTAGTAGTAGGTAATAGTAGTAGTTGTAGTAGTAGTAGGCTTTTCGAGGCCGTATCTTAACAAGTAGTAGTCTCGTAGTAGTAGTAGTAGTAGTAGTAGTAGTAGCAGTAGTAGTAGTAGTAATAGTAGTAGTAGTATCAGCAGCAGTAGTAGTAGTAGTAGTAGTAGTAGTAGTAGTAGTAGTAGTAGTAGTAGTGGTAGTAGTACTAGTAGTGGTAGTAGTAGTAGCAGTAGTAGTAGCAGTAGTAGTAGTAGTAGTAGTAGTAGTAGTAGTAGTAGTAGTAGTGGTAGTAGTAGTAGTAGTAGTAGTAGTAGTAATCAGTAGTAGTAGTAGTAGTAGTAGTAGTAGTAGTAGTAGGAAGTGACGTCACGATTCCGGATGACAACAAATAAATGTCGACCAAGGATTTTCCACCAATCAAAATTTCCAACCAAAAAAATTGACCAATCAGAAAACTGCGGGCACGAAATCCCTTTCTCAGTAGTAATTAATAGTACGTACCAGGTACTACTTTACGGGGAAGTTGGCCAAAACGACACTCTCTTTGCCTGTCCCTGTGGAAACTATTTTTTTAAATATACAGTCTAGTCTAGTCTACTACCTCTTCCCGACCCATCAGCACTGCTGCTTGTATGCGTATTCTCAGGACCAGATGGGACTGCGCTGTTCTGTACCGGTATTGTTACTTGTTGAGGGCCAACTCGATTAAGAAGAAGGTAAAACAACGCACGGTCCTACCAGGTACACAACACTACCCAGTATAACCCATAGGTATTATTGTAGTATTAGACTATTATACGAGTACGAATAATAGGAAGACCTGTTTTTTTTTTTACAAGAACCAGGAAGGTGCGTGTTTTGGTGATTAAAAAACTCATCGAATAACAATAATTGCAGGAAGGTTGTAGGTAATTGTTTTACAATAAATGATATACCCCGTCATTATAGTGAAAAATAAAATAAAATATATAATAATCATATAAAACCACCCCCGGCAATTGCCCCCGGGCAGAAAAAACTTACGCACTTAACCACAAGTACCAACAACCATGACCAAGCCATCCATCCGTAAACCATCCACCACACACATGGTAGAGCAATATATATTGCAAAATACAGAAATAAATTTATAAAATAGACATGATAGATTACTTCAAAATTCCCCACCACCTACAGTAATAATTAATACTAACACCAATCAATGTAGCGGAGAAAAACATTTGTTTATACTCGTAAAAGAAAAGAACCCCTCCCAAAAACATTTCACCCACATAGCATATTAATAGTACAAGTATCAGCAAGCAGATTCAAAATTCGTCGAACTCACACCTGATGTCTTGAAAATATATACATGTATTTAAATATTAGAGTGACCGCGTATAAATTTGGAACCGTGGGTTCGTGTCCTTGAGAGTTTTAAATCTTTTTGGGAGTGGGAGTAGATGTGATTAATTCTTGAATGCTGTATTAAGAGCAACATATAGATAACTTATAATATTCTGTATTCGTACTCTTCCCGATATTAAAGCCCCCGGGGGGAGAAAAACAAAATAAACCGCCTACCATACATATGATAAACCAGTATATTGGAAACTACAGTAATACATTTATAAAATAGATGTGATGTTTTACCTAGCTCAAAATTCCCCACCTAAAGTATAAATACCAATACTTACCATTATAGTGGACAAAAAATAAGACACCTCCCAATCAAAACTCACTCATATGGTATATTACGAGTACCAACAACGCAGCTTGCAAAGATGAGTATTGACCTGAAATTCGTCAAACTCACGGCTGACGTCCTTGAAAATTAGTTATAAAATGGTATATGTTCTGTTTTCTGGGGGCAATCGCAGGACAAAGATAGGGTGCGACCAAAAGTACGAGGAAGCATAAAGTCAGCAAATACATGGATACATCATCTCTCATCTTCCAGGCATTGGAGCGAAAACCGCAGCAGAAGAATAAAACAAAAAAACTCTTGACTTATTACTACCTATACTGCAGAATGTTTAGGTATAAGTGGGATATAAGTCCGTTTGACCACTTGCCAAAGGCAAACCAACAGCTTACTTACGCAAACTAGAAGCCTTATTATAACACTCTCTCCCTCTGAATCGGCGGGATACCAGGTCGGCCGGATATACGGACGGGCGGACCTGTCAATACCCAAGCGGTTTCATCTTGGCTTGGGGATACCGGGAAGAGTATTTTTCAAGTTTGACATGGGGAAAGTCTGAAAAGTTTTTTATGTGGATGGTGGGAATCGAACCCACGACCCAATAAGCCCATGGTCTGTCGATGACGCCATTTGTGAAGGTATTAGTGGGGTGTTAGTCCGTTGGACCACCTGCAAAAGGTTTAACCAATAATAGCTTACCCAAACTAAGCCTTATAACAAGAACACTTATCATCATGCGTTGTGTAAAACGCCCTTTGGGCTATCGTTAATGTCAAAATTGGCAAGCCAGTTTTTCAGCAGACTACTACCAGGCTTGCTTCTATCAAAAAAATAGTAGCCCCTTCGAAACTTGAAGCGGGAAAGGTCCCGAAAACGGGTAAGTGACGATTGCAGCAATAGTAATCCAAAACAGCCTTGGCTGCTGAGGTAAGAAGAGATTTGTCCCGAAGATCAACGGAAGGAGATGAACCACGCGAGCGCGGCACATACGAGGATAATTGGTGCGTGGCTGCACGCTCTTCCCAGAAGGCTGTTGGGACCGCACGCATCACGCTTAAGATCGCTAGACTTGGGTTCCGAAAGGGAAAAGAGGGCAGAAGCAAGATAATTAATAGCAAGCCCATGTGCTATCAGACCACCTCAGGACACCACACTGGGACACAACACCAAAACAAAAACAAGGGAACCAGCACGGGGGCAAAGTTATGACACATGTTCTCCCTACGACCAAATCTGACGAATCCAACAGGGTATAATCTGGCCGTGGCAATCCTAAAATATTACCCGTCCAACTGATCGACCAAACCTCAATTGGAAGCACCACCGTGTCCGACTGAGCGAGGACGGACAGACAAGGGAACGGTCCAGCCAGAACCAACTCGGACACGAAAATCGAACACTTCGCGAAGTCCTCAAAAGGGAGCAACGCGGTGCCACATCTCAACAGGACATTCTGCCAAACAAACGGGAAGACCTCAGCCGGAACAGACTCAGACAAGAAGACCGACCACTTCGCAAAATTGCTCAAAAAGAAGAGCGGCGAGTCCCATTAAGCGGGGAGCCTATCGAGCGGAGCCGAGAACGGCTCAGCCGGGCCTAATTCAGATAAGAAAGGATCCTAACTCCCAAGTATATAAACATTGTTTGGGCAGATTTACATCGTTCGTTGGAGAGTCAGTTGCGGCACGTGAAACACACGTTCACTACCGACATCAATCACAAGAAGAAAAAAAAATGCCCCCCAAAACGTGGTCAACACAAACGATCAAGCCGCTGCCCCTTTCGGTAAACTAATCCGGTAGTCACGCGATTCCGGCAAAACTCAGAATACAACATATATCCGGAACAAAACAATCAAATAACATAGCCAGCGTTGCCGTGTTTACATAGTCCACAAAAGCGGCGTTCTTCTCCCCCGAGCGGTCGTTTGAGTCCGATTCTCCACGCCATCTCCGGCGAGGCCTCCTCACTGCATGAACACCCTTATGAACACGCCCTCCCGGCAAACTCGAGGATGACAGAAAGTATCCGTGAGTCGAACCAATCAGCCAACACAGCGTACCAGCCGCCGGAATTCTAAAAAGATATTCTCCTCCCCCAAACACCCGTTTCCTCCCCAATTCCCAAGGTCGTCTCCGGTTAGGGTTCCTCACTGCAAGGACATCAGTATCAGCCCTAATGAAAACGTCCTTCCGGAAAAATTCAAAGCTCAAAAGCCTATCCATAAAACCTATCAACGAAGACAGCTACCCCGCCGTCGGAACTTTAAAAAAGGCGTTCTCCTCCCCCGAAAGCTCGTTTTTCTCCCGATTCCCCTGGTCGTCTTCTACTAGGTCTCCTTACTGGAACGTCAGCATCAACCCTCATGAAAACGCTCTTTTCTGCCGCAGCCTGGCCTTGCCCTTCCCTCGAAGGAGGAGCCAACCCTAAGGCATGCGATTGTCCACTGCCCCTGGAGGGGCTCGCCGTACCCCCTCTAGCTTCACCTGCGCTATCTCCCACCGCCCAATCGGGAATAGCAACAGCGTCACCGGCGCTTTCAGTAGCCCACGCAGGCTTGAGGTCAACCGGGTTCGGGGGTGTTCTCGGCATTTCCCTGCCCGTAACACCTGAGTTGGTAGATGCAACTCCTGGACCAACGCTAATACTTCCCCTTCCAAAAGGGTTGCTGGCTTCGACGTTCGAGCGTGTGGAAGAAGAAGATGGCTGTGACGACGGCACCGAGAACACCCCACCTGCAAAACGCCTTTTCCCACCAGACACATCAGGTTTAGCAAAAGAATCTGGCACCGGGCGATCTGAACGTGCCGAAATATTTGCACCAGTTTCTGTCCCGTGCTCGACAGCCCTCGTGGCAGCTGTTGGTGTGGCCGCTGTGTTTTCAAACACTCCAACGCTGGCTGTATCAACCACACGAGCACTCCCCATGCCAGTACCCCTACTCATGGAGGCAGTAGCACTACTATCCGATCCCCAAACCCCCCCAGCAAACGCTCTTTTTTCTTTGCGAACTCCCCCTGTGGGAGCTGGCGGTTGCGTGTTGGTAGCGTCTACACTGCTACTGGGGTGGCTCATCGTGGGGACTAGCGGTTGCGAGGCGGTAGCGGCTAGACTACCACTGCGGTCGCTCACTGACGGCAAAGCTGAAGAGGCGGCAACATTCCCTATCATCTCCGCTCCTCGACTAGGGCTTGAAAACGGGCTAGGACGAGAACCTCGAGCGGGTCGTGGCGATGTGCTCGGACTACGCGAAGAGCCGCCAAACAGGTCAGATCTTTCGAGTTCTTCGGTGTCTGGCGGCCTAGCACTCTTAGGGCTTGCGCTAAACCTAGCTCCTTTAGGGCTTGTGCTAGGCCTAATACCTTTAGGACTTGTGCTGGGCGTCGTTCCCTGCCCCCAAGGTCGGTTTTGGTCCCTGCTAGGCGATTTTCTGGGGGATAAGAGCTTCACTACTGCTGCTGGCTGCTCCTTCTCCGTCCGCGACCCCCGCCTGAACATGTCTCGCATGGAAGCCCCGCTCATACCAGCCTTAGATTCCCGCCCTGGTTCCGAACCTTTTTGGTTCGAGCCATCCTTCCCCCTCGAGCTGCTGGCGACGCTCACAGCTTTCGTCGCTGCCTTAGCAGCAGAGAAGGCATTCGCTAAACGCAACTTCGCCGGCCGTTTACCGTTTTCAGGAGATGTAGCTCCAGACGTAGGGCTGGAAACGGTAGATATATCCTTCGAAGGAGGGGTGGGTAGATCCATGGCTGTTATCTCGGGTTTAGGTGATAGGGGCGGGGGTGGGGGTTTCAATTTCGCGTTCGCAAGCCCCGAGCAATCAAGGAAGGATCCACGGATGTCCATGAACCACGCCCGCGTTCCCGAAACCACCAGTCGGTCCGTCGCCGCGTACGCCTGGAGTATTGCAGTGGTAGGGGTGGCAGCGTTTAGGATTGAGTCTGGACGCGTGCTACGATAGAGGCGCACTCGTTTTCTTTTGAGGCTGTCTTCCATCTGGGAACTTAAGGCCTCTCCCAAAAACTGATTTGGAGAAAACATAAAACTGCCACCGGATGAAAAATCCCATGGCCTAGGCACACCGCGAGAATCACGCAAAAACTAGTGACCGAATTCCGACGATTTTAGGCCAAGGAGCCCCGTCATTCAGAAAACAAAATAGCCAAAAAAAGGTATACCTCTATCATAGCATTCGTCTCTGGTGATTTCAAGGCGAATGCGGAAAGCCTTCACCGATTTGGAACATCCACGTTTTGGGAGAAAAACTACGTCGAAACAGCGCGGGTATTGGAGTTACGTCGAAGATTTTGAGGGAAAATTGCTTGATATTGGTGTGGGATGTGTTTGGCATGTAATAATAGTAGAAGGGTTACTGCATACGTGTTGAGCCAGGTCGAAGACAGGTGTCTTAATACAGCTCAGCGCACTCACGACACAACAGCAAAACAAACATATGCACTTGGAAATCGCCTATGGCACTTAGAAGACCGTTTAAGGCGCCAAGAAGACCCTTTCACCTCGTCCAGCTTTCGCCTGGTGGCGACAAGCTCCGCTCGAGTCGACTCTGTCGGAGCCGCCGCTGTTCCCGCCACAGAAGAATCCATGAACGGTGATAACTCAAGCATCAACCTACTGGCAACCAAACGGCCGACAAGATCCAAGTGCTCCTCGCAGAATCTTGCGATCTTCGGGGCTGATACAGAAGCATCCCCTCGACTCGACTCGCCACCACCACCCCCTTGGCCCCGTCGAAGCTCCTCCACGCCTAGCATCTGGAAACAAAGGGGGGCACCGTGAGAAAGAGATAAAAAGTACGACGCGACCGGACCAAGCGGCAAAACACGCACCCCCTCTGCGATCGTCGTTTACGCCGGTCATCTTAAAGGTGGCCCAAATAGCAAAGGGCAGTTCGACGAGCTTTCGGTTCTTGCCGGTCATTGCGCTTGTCGATGGCACCACCCGCCCCACAGCATTGAACCCAACTATTGGCGTCGTTGCTTTAAGGATACTTTTGAAATCGCATTGTTTTGCAGCCCTCAGGCGATTAATGGTTAAACAAGAGAGCGTGCTTGCCCACCTCTTGTATAAAAGGGCATTCTCGCTCACCTCTTGAATCAAAGAGCCGTCTTGCTTACCTCTTGTTTAAAGTCTTCGGTTAGAGCTACGAGCTCTTCGAGTGCAGCGTTTGCCCCGGAGCAGGCTCTCAGAACATCCTTCCCGCCGCTTTGTCGTTCCCCCACCTGGTAACAACGTCGCGCATTATAAGTGAATGAAATGAAGCGCCAGGGATACGCGTTGCCGTGTTCTGATGTCAAGCCAAACACATTCCGAAGGGGAAGCTCTTGCCCCAGTATAAAGCGATAACCGTGCGCAGTGGAAGCGCTCGTTGGGGAGATTTTGACGACGTAGGCGGGCCTGCTCCGATTGATAACCACGTAACCCGCCACTAAAGTTGATTTTATTTTTTCCCCCCGATATACACTCCATGCTACCTGGGTATATCTATGATACGCGACACATGCTACGGCGGTTCAGGTGCATCAGTTTTTTTCTGGGGCTCTTCACCTTGGGAGAATTTTACCCCGCCCACAAACCGATTTTGAGAAGAATGAAAGTGCTATAAATAGTCGATGATCAACCCCATTGCCAGGGCACATAAAACAATCATATTGAGAAAAAAACGACATTGCGACGATTTTATTACATCTATTAGTCTAATAGGTTAAGGAGCCCCGCCATTCAACGTTTTAGCCTAAAGGTGCTACGTACCTCCGACGTAGCACACGTTACGATATGTATTCATACGTAGTACCAGGTATTTATGTTAAAGAGAGGACCGCACGTGGTGGAAGCGCTCGTTGAGAAGGTCGTTGACGTAGGAAGCTCTGCTCTGCTCGTCCACCACATAGGCTGCGACAAAACGGTTGGTCTTCAGGTAAGCCGCCTCTTCGTACGCCTCGTCCTCGGCATGCTGTGCCGTCCCTGCGTCCAAACGCCAGGACCGATAAAAGCCATGTCCATCATAGGAACGTGATCAACCGTTTGGCGTGAGCGCGCAGAGCAGCAAACACAATATCACCGTTCTACACGCGTGTCGCACTATCATACTCCTTGCAACGCAGTTCGGACACATCTCCTACCCCAGCGCCCCCCGGGTTGCAGGGTGTGGTCGATGCCGAAATCGTCAGCTTTTCCCGGCATTTTGTCCCTCTGAAATCCTCAAGGCGATAACCCTTAAAATACCGTATTGATACACACTGTTAAGGAAGTCACATCAGGCGTAGCAGTAATCCTTTCGAGACGGTGTTTATACAATAGTCATATCAACCACAACAATACGATCCCGCTTTGCTCGTCCACCACTCAGGCTGCGACAAACCGGTTAGACGTCAAGCAGGTTCCTTCTTCGTAAGCCCCACCCTCGGCATGTTGTGCCGTCCATACAGGAGGATAATCGCCAACGAGAGCCAGGTCAATTCCAACAGTAACCATGTGTGTACCGTCTTGATATATATATATATATGTCGTAGTGTATTGTATTTTTTATGTTTATAATATATATATGTCACATTAACTATGACAACAAGGATCTGCTCTGCTCGTCCGCCACATAAGACGTGACAAAGCGTTGGTCTTCAGGTATGCTGCCTTTTTGTATGCCTCATCCTCGGCACGTTGTGCCGTCCATGTACGCGGACCAATATTATATCTTAGTACAGGTTGACATATTGAAACATCAACCACAACAATTTCTTCATGCGGTGAGTGACGGTTCCCTAGCTCTACACGCTAAGCTCCAGTCATCCCTAATTTGCTTGCTCCTATGCACGAATACTTGTTTCCGCAGCGCCTCTGCAAAACCCCCGCCATGCCAACCTCGCCCTATCTCACTCTCCTTTAATAGGTACATCATAGAAAATAAGATAATGCAAATATATATATATACATGACAACCAATGCATGCTGACGCCCCTCTTCAGGCATGTACCTACCTGATATCCAGGATCAAGGCCATCTCGTGTATCGTCGTGTGTCAATGATACGGGTGCATTAAGAAGACGCCTCACATTAGTTTGCTTATCGTTTGCCGTTGTTGTACGTTCATAAGATGGCGGTCCTAACTGCTACGCCCAAACTCATTCCAGAGCAATCATGCCACGAGACGGCCGTTTAACCCGTCCAGGACTGCACTCCCGTTTCGGGAACATATTACTTGAAAATACTTAAACCTCTGTTTACTTACAGTGCAGAGAAAAATGGGTAAGACTTCGACGCATGACAGTCTATTTTTATGTGTGGATCCCGGAAAGGTTTAATTGTGAACGCGCTGAACTGCCTTCTCCTCGCATTATTGTTCCTGGGCGGCTTCATCCTACATGATGACTGGAAGTATTATAAAAATAAAAATACACTCCAGCTGTGAGATCGAAGATTTTGTCGAAACTCGTCTTTGCAAGCTGTGTGTGATACTCCGAACGCGCGTATTACGGGTTGTGTTCCTCATTAAAGATATCGGTCGGCGACTCCCCTTGGAACTACAGTGCAGCGATCAGGTTCAACAGGGTGGTGTTAGTCAGCCTGTGCACGGAAACTATAAAAGCCGTTTTTGAGGGAGACAAAATCTGACAGCTGTGGAAGGAAATGCATCAGTTTATCAAGTGTATCCTGCAAGTCGTATAACCCGTGACCCCCGGTGAGGGGAGGGCGGAGATTTCAAGGGCGTGGGGGCCTGGGTTCAAATATATATACCAGGTGTGCTAATACCTAAATACCACAAGCTACGCAATGCCTACTGGTATCTATATCCATATTGTGCTGATATACCGATGCCGCACTGATGCAGATGCAACAATCACGGAATAACAATATTAATACTATACTGAAATACTGACGCAGTAATCGTCGGCATGACGTGGGCTGTGCGCCCCTGCCCAAAACGATTGGCGAAGACATATGATACGTTTATGTATAATGGTAAGAAAAACGCACATATGATCGATACTCATACACTCCCTGAAGGCGACACAAGCTAAACGTAAATCCAACGAAACGCACGGCACACATATCCCAACACGGATTGGCGCGGCGGTGCTTTGGGGGGAGGGGGGGGGGTGTACAGGATCACAGTCCAGTGATGTACGTCATTCGAAGGGCTTGGTGTTTTCAAGCGCCATGTAAATAGCGACCAAAAACTAAAAAAGTGTAGTGTTATCTATCTCTTTCGTTGCACTGCGGCCACCATGCTTGCGATCGTCGATTCTGTTTTTTTCAAACGCTTTTCCCCGCTAAAGTCCCAATGGGGTTAATGAAAAAAGAGTTGCAGCTGGTACTTACCACCGTAAGCGAAGACGGACCCTGTGGCCTGTATCTGCGACTTTGCCTCGCGGAGCGTAGATTGAAGCACGTTCATCCATGCTTTCTTCATTTGGGCGTTGTTTGCTCGCAGGGATAGCGTTTTCGCGCCGTCCCAAGGGAACTCCAACTTGAATCGCCTGTCGCCTAGAAGGATTCAGCAAGAACAAGCAAACCGGCCCGAAAATGTTGGACGTGCACAGCGGTACAGCAATGTAGGGTATCGGTCTAGCATGTCGCCGCTTGCGGATTATGACCCTGCTTGCGGATGCAAGGGCTGCCAGTTGTTTTGAATTTGTCCAGGGTTAGCAGGGTCTTTTTCTTCATAGGGGCGTTGTTTGTTCGCAGGGACAGCGTTTTCGCGCCGTCCCGAAAAAACTTGAGGCGGAATCGGCTGTCGGCTGGAAGGACTACGCAAGTGTTATGATGGCTAACCGGCGCAAAGACACGGGTTTAGCAGTTGTGCAGCAGCAGTGTCAGGTGTCAGTCTATCATGGTGCTGTTCGCGGGTCATGGCGCTGCCTATAGGTGTAAGGGTTCTCATATGTCTTCCTAGGGCGTTGTTTGCTCGTGGGGGTTTATACGATGTAGACTATTGCCGCCATCCCAGGGGAAGCGCCATGCCACGCGAAAAGCCATCCCAAGGGAACTCAAAGCGGACTCGCTTGTCGCCCACCAGGTATGGATAGAAGGATTCGGCACGTTTCAGAAAACCGGCCCGCACAAATTACATGTATAGATCTATGGATATGATACAGCCGTAAAGAAGTGATTGGTGTCGGGTGTCGGGCACTGCTGTATCAGTCTTTCATGGCGCTGTTTGTGGACCACGCCATTTTCGGCGGGTGTGACGGGTTTAGTTGTCAGTACGACTATGTTTTTTTTGTTTTTTTTTTATCCTCCGGCGGATGGGGAAAAATAAAGCTTTAGCTCACCACACTTCCACGTATTTTCATACGCGTCGTGTGTCGATTTAACTCAGTTGCTTTCGCAGCCCAACGCTAGCTGGCGCACATGGTACAGGAGACTTTACCCACACTAAATATTGACGACACATACACAGTTACACGTACAATCGGAGCATAGTGTTTCGACGAAATCTTCGATCTCACAGCTGGAGTGTAATTCTATTTTTATAACAATAGTCTAATGAATACCAGGTACCTGGTACATCCGCCCTTGTGCAGGTGCCTGCTTGCTAATCAAGGAGTACTTCCCAAAGAAAGCAAGATGAGATTTACAGGAAAAAAACAAGAGATAAGCAGCCGTTGCATTTTCATACCGAAGTACATATTGAAAAAAATGAAAACATAAATACCAGGTACACCTCAGCTGTGAGATTGACCGAAACGGAGTTGGTCAAGACTCATCTTTGAGGAAGCTGGGTGTATGTCTATATACAAAATCTGGCGCAGGACTGTCATTTTTCTTTCCGCTTCCGTGGGCTGTCGGCGGGCTGTTGGCGGGCTGTTGGCTCAACAGTCCAAAAACACGTCAGAAAAACAGCAGCTGCCTCTTTTGGTTGAACACGTTTACAGCAACTCCAGCAGGGCATAGTTGAACAAAAAATGCCCCTAGCTAGAGCTAAGCACACTGCCGAGAGGCACAGGCCTACACACTGCTGAGAGGAGCAGACCTGCACAGCTATGTTGACACGGGCGTCTGTACAGGGCCACCAGTTCAGCACTGCTGTTGCTGTGCTGCTGTGTCACAGGCCTACACACTGCTGAGAGGAGCAGACCTGCACAGTATATATTGTTGACACGGGCGTCTGTACAGGGCCACCAGTTCAGCACTGCTGTTGCTGTGCTGCTGTGTTTTGCACAAAAAAAAACACGTCAGCAGCAGCTGTCGGCAGTTGCAGCAGCAGTAATTTAGAACAATAACACGTTTTGAGCACACTGCACTGAGAGCAGGCACAGCTGCTGTAACAGGCGTCCGTACAGGAGCAGCCGGTTCTTCTGTATATCTGGGGCCGCGGGAGTGGGGCCGGGGTTGCTATTGCTGTGTCTTGCACGGGAGCTGCACCGTCAACAACAAAAAATCGCATACATATGCCACAACGACAGAAGCAGTTGAACAAAAAAAAGTCATAGTTCAACAGAAAATCGTCATATGCCAGCTACGAGCACTGCTGTAAGGCACAGCTGTAAGGCACAGCTATGCGCAGCTGTGTTGACACGAGCGTCCGTACAGGAGCACCCGGTTCTGTATGCAAAATCTGGGGCCGGAACTGTTGGTGGTGTGTTTTGCAGGGGGAGCTGTTTCCGTGTACAGAAAGCTGATGATGTCGATTAAGATCGGCAGAACCCAGCTGAGTTTTGCGGGAAGTTTTGCGGGAAAAGAGGCGTTTGAGGTCAAGATCTTTGGTTCAAAGATCTGTGTTCAAACCTAGAGCGCCTCGCGCTGCCCCTCTCTCACAACCTTCACACGCTCTCGTTCCTGACCGACAAACCATACACCGAACAGCTTCGAGCATGGCCCGCACGCCCCGCACCCCTGCACTCCCCGCAACTCTCCCGGCCGCTTCAGCTACTGCTGCTGCTGCTTCCACTGGTGGGGGTCCTTCGTCCCCTCCTGCTCCCCGTTCTACGGCAGAATCCCCTCCCTCGGCCCCTGTCAAGGACAAGCCCATTTCCTCCTTCGCCGACTACAAGGAGAAGTGGAACACGCCTGCGACTGCGAAGACGACCAAGCTCGAGTTCGACGAGGAGCTCCGCTGCAACCGCCCTTCCTGCCCCTTCACCCTCGTGCAGTTCATTCCCCCCGGAACCAACCCGCAGACCGGTGTGACCATATCGTCATACTACTTAGGGGCTGGGTGCGCCGCTCAGCAGTGTTGACACGGGCTGAAGATCCGTATGCGTTCGTACAGGAAGTGGTTCGCGCTGTGTTTCGGCAGCGGGTTGTTGCGGGAAAAGAGGCGTTTCAAATCTATATCACTGTTTGCTTTCGTCTTGCATCACCCCCATCCGCTGTGCTCTCATGAGCCCACTCCGAAGGGAGATCTTGTAGTACAATAAAAATTTAATAAAAATTGCATAATTCGATCGCACTACGTACGTACTATTAATAATATAACTCGTAATAACACCGTTGATATTATATGATTGGTGGTATCACGCGTATACCGTTTCCCAAACCAAGAAGTCCAGTGAGTCAGTTTTCCTGTGTCTTGCTACCTGTTCGTCCTTGCTACTGGTGAAAGGTAGGTGTCCTATGCTGCCGTACTGCTTTATCTTCATTTGCACCCTTCTGTACTTACACATGCACAGCAGACAGAAGACAGCAGCAGCACGTACGAGCGCGAAACGCCGTAAGTGCTGTACCAGTAACCAGCAGCCCAGGCAACCAAACCGCGAAAGTGTGCAGCCGCAGGGAGCCACATGCACAACAAACCGTCTCCAAAGCACCAACTCCAGATAAAGCTCCACCACACTCACGTACACACACGCAACATAAACACACCTTGGTCGATAACCGTTGCCACTTGGCTATCCTCGAATAGGCATTCCGTCCGGCTAGGCTGTTCTTTTGCAGCGGCGGACACGACATCGGGCCAAGCGCTCAGGTAACCGCGCTCGAGACGGTAAACCCTTGACTGCCATGCCCCCACGCGCGTCCGCTTATCGAGCCCTGATTGCAGAGTCTGATTCATGGTGGCGCAAAAGCGCACAAGGTTGCTGTGCTGCTCTTCGTGCTGTGTCTAGGTATCACGGCTACCCTGGGTACGCAGCACGTCACCTGGGGTGTGCACAGCAGACACAGGCCATGAGCAGCAGGCCTTCTTCAAGAACATTATTTCGCATCAGCCCCGATGCTAGAAGCAATCTCAGAATAATGGAAACCCCGCATTCCACTATTTGCTTGTCGTGAAGCCTACAAGAGTGTGAGGACAAAGCCCTTGCCGAGGAAAAGGCTTCAGTTACGCACAACTGCAACGGCATCAGAGTGAAAGGGTTGGAGTGCCTTTTGAAAAGCTCCTCCAGTTTTCTTCAGCCGGGCCTGAGCAGCGAAGACAGACCTCTGGGAAAACGTAGCATTTTGTTCTCCTCTTTTTCGAAGCTCCATATTTGCACTTTCCCGAGCTTTCACCAGCTACCTTCACAGGTTCAGCGAGCATCGCACAGTAGACAAGATGGCTGCCCCGCCGAAGCCTCTGAGCGTGGACATCCACACTTCCGTGAAAGACGGTGACATGGCGAAGGTGCTCGAGTTCTTAGAGGAGGGGGGTGACGTTAACGTGCGTTGCAGGTGTGACGACAACAGCGGCAGCAGTACGTAAGCAGTTCGTTGTTTGACGTGTAAGTTTTGAATTTTCACATCCCTATATACTCGTACAGTACAAGTATGCATCATCTGTGATGCCAATACCAGGTAACAATTAGTGCGGGGCTGCCTATGGTGCATGTATGTGCCAGCCAACAATGCGGCAGTATGCCGGACACTGGGAGAAACTAGCAAATAGTATAGTCTACAAGGGCTCCGCTCCGCGGGCGGCTGACGCCGCCCGCTACGCTCGCGCAAGGCAAGAAAGAATGCAACTAAAAGCATGTAAAGGGGGCAGAAAGAAGAGGCGTACGATTTGGTGCGAACAGCGATTTGATAATGCCAAGAGCTGCTTGTGCATAGCATATTGCCTTGTTGTTGTGCTCAGCTGTGCTGTGTGCTTTTGTTACCGGCGTTACGTTCTGATCGGCAGTACGGGGGTACTTTGCGTGGGGGAAAAAACAGAGGGCCGTGCGAGATCGAATACATTGTAGATAAAAAAAAAGAAGAAAAGTAGTACACAACACGTAATCTACCCGGTACTGCTCTATGTTCGACAGAAAGGACACAGCGCAGCTCGACACAGCACCGCAGCGAAAGGCACACGGCACCGCACCGCACGGCTTCGCGCGGCGCTACGCTGCGCTGCTGGGCTGTATTAAGCCGGACTGATCTGAGCTGGGCGTGCATTGTGATCCAACAGTGTGGTACCTGATGGCATGTACAAACCTGGTGTAGTAGTACCGGTATGTACTATAAGCCTCAAGGTCTTCTCGTAGGTTCGAATCCCGGTGTCATCGGGGAAAGAAATGATCCTCATTAAAAAAAAATAATAGATGTCAAAGTGACTTTGTGGTCTTCTGGTAGATACTGTCCGCTTATAAGCCTGGTTTTCTTTGGCTGAATCCAGGGGTCATATGAATTTTTCGTTTTGTTTCGTTTTCTTCTCTTTTCTTTCCTTTCCTTTGTCTTCTTTTCTTTTCCTTGTTTCTTTTCTCCGATTGACTTACGCCTGTCGTACGTATGCGTAGTGATAAATACTACGTGTAATATATACGTGGTAGTCTTCCTTGGGTGGCAATCGGAATAGTTGGTTTCTGCAGGCGTGAGTAATGAGACGTATGCACCGGTATGGACCTGGCACATCGTAGACTGACTCCCAATTTCACTTTTATATGTTTCTGGTGGACGCATGAATAGCGTAAGCTGTGATACATGCGTGTACCACCCTGGGTTGTTTGTGTTGTTTCCCTGGGGTAATCCTCAGCTCCAGACAGAGTGACTGGAGCCTGTCCTGTGACCACGGACTTGATTATGCGAGTAAATGTGAGAACAACAACAACAGCAACAATAAAAAAAAAATAACCCTCATTCATAAAAAAAAATGATATATATATAAATATATCTTATTGCTTCAATCGTCAGGTTTGTCCCCTTTGAGGATTTATAGTTTCCGCGCACATATTGAAATGTCCCGCCCCCCGCCCCCCCCCCCCCCCTCCCCTCCCCCTCCACTGACCCCTCTTGTTCATAAAAAAAACCCAACCCTCCCCCCCCGCCCCTCCGTCCCCCGATTCCCCCCCCCCTTCCGCCTAGTTTGTCCAAACGCCCCACTCACAATCAAAATCGGCCTGAGTAATAAACACCTATACGCAGTTGATATCACGTCATTATCTTTCTGACCATCCATGACGTAGTTTTCAATTATTCCCCCCCCCCCCCCCCCTCCAACGCCCCCTCTTTTCCGACCACCTGCACGATCGCCTAGACCTAGCACCACGCGTATAACAAGCTGCTACATATCTTTGATCTCACAGCCGAAGTGTATTTGAATATTATTTTTGACCTAAACCTCCTAAAAAATCCCCCCCCCCCCCCCCTCTTGCTCTCCCTTACTCAAACGCACCACCAAATATCGAAATCCGCCACATTACTAAACACTTCACGCACAGGATATCACCTCATTATCTTTTGAGAGCCATCCATGCCGCTGTGTCCCCCCCCCCCGCCCGCCTCGAACGCCCCCTTCTTCCCCATCACCCGCACCATCGCCTAGACCTAGCACCACACGTATAACAAACCCCTCACCTAAAGCCCTTCCTCCCCCCCCCCCCCCCCCTCCAACGCCCCCTCTTTTCCGACCACCTGCACGATCGCCTAGACCTAGCACCACGCGTATAACAAGCTGCTACATATCTTTGATCTCACAGCCGAAGTGTATTTGAATATTATTTGTGACCTAAACCTCCTAAAAAATCTCCCCCCCCCCCCCCCCCCCCTCTTGCTCTCCCTTACTCAAACGCACCACCAAATATCGAAATCCGCCACATTAATAAACACTTCACGCACAGGATATCACCTCATTACCTAGCACCACACGTGTAACAAACCCCTCACCTAAAGCCCTTCCTCCCCCCCCCGCCCCCACACCCGCCCCCACACCCCCCACCTCCCCCCCAACCCATCCCAACCCCACCCCCTCGAACACTCCACCCTCTCTTTACTCACTGATTGTACGACTTACCCCAGGATATACATGATAAACTGATGGATTATTTCCCAAACCGTCACATTTATCCCCTCAAAATACTGTATAGTTTCCAGGCACATATTGAGCTGCCCCCCCCGCCCCCCCCCGCCCCCCCCGCCCCAACCCCCCCCCCCCGCCCCCAATAATATACTGGTGCCAAAACCGTCAGATTTATCCCCTCGAAAGGATTTATAGCTTACATGCACAAATTGCCCCCTTCCCCCCCCCCCCCCCCCCTCCAAACCCGCTCGCTTTTGATCAAAACCAGGCCCCCACGTCCTTCAAAACTCCGCCCCACCCCCCTCACCGGTTATTCGACTTACAAGATTCACTTGATAAAAGGATACATTTCCCTTCACAGCTGTCAGATTTTGTCCCCCTCAGAAACGGGTTTTATAGTTTCCGCGCACAGACTGACTAAAATCATCCTGTTGACCCTGATAGCTACACTGTAGTTGTAAGGGGAGTCGCCGACCTATATCTTTAATGAGGACACACAACTCGTAATGCGCGCGATCGGAGTATCACACACAGCTTGCAAAGATGAGTTTCGACGAAATCTTCGATCTCACAGCTGGAGTGTATTTTCATTTTTTATAATATATATATTTGTAAAATATGGTAGTACTGGTAGATACACCACCTACTCACTGCTGCTGTGACATACCTGGTATTGTGGTCTAGTACATAGACTGTCCGCTTATAATCCTGGTGGCCGTGGCTGGTTCAAATCCGGGTGTCATTGGGAAAAAAATTATCCTCATGAAAAATCGATATTTATTTGTCAAAGAAAAAAAAAATAGATAGCAATGTGACTTTGTCGTCTAGTAGATAGACTGTCCGCTTATAAGCCTGGTTTTCGTTGGTTGAATCCAGGCGTCATCGGGGAAAAAAACTATCCTCTTGAAAGAATCGATATATTTTATACTCAAGAGTATAAAAATTGAAAAACGTCAGCTGTGAGTACGACCGATTGAATGGTTTAAACCCAAAGCAAGAAATCAAAAAAAAGCTGGACCAATTTTAAATGTTCAGAAGATGAAAAACGAGTTCGAACGAACCAACTATATATAAAGGAGATAGTAGAAAATGAACGAAGAAACTGAAAAACGAAAAAAATACAATAATTGTCATAATAACTGGCCCACAGCTGCAGTTTGCTCCTGTTGCCTTGTGTTATGTGCCCTTGGGCGCATTACAAAAAAGCTCGCATGGACGTCTATTAAAATGCAAGTTCAACTCCCTCGCATGGACGTCCATTAACATGCATGTTCAACTCCCTAAAAACCAAGGTTGCAAGTTCAACTCCCAAAAAAAACAAAACTCGGAAAGAAAGAGTAAAAAAATAAAAAGAGTAAAAAATTGTTCAGAACATGACAAACGAGTTCGAACGAATCAAATTTGAAGGAAATAGTCGAAAATGAACGAAGAAAAAACTAAAAAAAAACAACGAAAAATGCAATAATTGACGAAATGGAAGAACCAATAAAGTGTGGAAGAAAGCAAAGAAAAGCTGGAGCGGTGAAAGAATGTTGCCAAGAGGTGCTCGTGCAGAGCTAATTGCCCTGCGCTAGATGCTTGATGGTGTCACGTTCTGAACGGCAGTACGTGTGACGAGAACACGGCACGTACATAATAAATGGTACCTGGTACCTGTATCATACCTGGTACTACTACTGCTGTATGTTCAAAAAAGCGCACAGCGCCGCATGACACAACACCGCAAAACGAAGGGCAAGACACGGCACGGCACTATGCCGCACTGCACTGCTGAGCTATATATAGCCGGGCTGACCTGAGCTGGGGGTGCGTTGTGATCCAACAACGTAGTATGTACAAACTTATTAATAGCACCGGTACGTGGGATGATACTGCGAATGAATGTTGCTGGCATGTACGAACTAGTAAAAGTACCGTAAAGCAGAATGGCAAAGCAGCAAAGCACGTCAAAGCACAGCGCTGCGCTCTGCTAAGCTAGAGCTGCAGGGCATCGCAGGGCACTGCACGGCGCTGCGTTGCTGCGAGCTATAGTGCTGCGGTGGAGTGCTGGGTGGTGCGGAGCTGATGAGCCTAGCCCAGATCTCAGCTGACGAAACTCGGAGATGCCGGGGAAGCACCAACCGAGCGCTTTCAGAACGAAGATATTTGTAATTTCCCCAGCAACCAATTTTCTTTTCGGCAATTACGGGCTGAGAAGGGCTGAGAGGGGGAAGAATATGCCGATCGAGACCTCCGAGGGGGTCGAGAACTAAGTAATTAAGTCTATATATACCTTTACAGGATTCACTTGATAAACTGATGCATTTCCTTTCACAGCTGTCAGATTTTGTCCCCCTTAGAAACGGGTTTTATAGTTTCCGCGCACAGACTGCCCAACATCGAGCATCACCCTGTTGACCCCGATAGCTACACTGTAGTTACAAGGGGAGTCGCCGACCTATATCCTTAATGAGGACACACAACCCGTAATACGCGCGATCGGAGTATCACACACAGCTTGCAAAGATGAGTTTCGACAAAATATTCGATCTCACAGCTGGAGTGTATTTTTATTTTTATAATATACTAGTGGTACTCTCGAAATATGCCAGTTGCCGGCCGGTATGGCAGACAAAAACAAATTGGTGCTGTATCCTCTGTATTAAGTACTAAAAGAACAAAATAATAACAGGGCAGTACGACAATGCCGCCGTACGTACGGTAGTAAAGGTATCATCCTCTGTATGTAAGTTTTGCAAAACAAAAATGATAACAAGGCAGCAGTACGGCAGTGCAGCAGTAGTACGTACGGTAGTAAAGGTATCATCCTCTGTATGTAAGTTTTGCAAAACAGGAATGATAACACGGCAGCAGTACGGCAGTGCAGCAGTAGTACGTACGGTAGTAAAGGACAGAGGAGTGCAGCGGTGGGGACGGTGGTACTCCCAAGCACCAGTGGGAGGCCGGTCTTGTAGAAACAAAAAAAAGGGTTAATCTCCCACAGGACGCAAAAAGACTCCCACGTACAGAACCGCCCACCCACCCACCACGGACGACGCAGTGCACCCCCCACCCACCCACCGACCAAACCTTTACTACATACAGCAGAACAGCAGTGCAGCAGTACGTACATCAGAACAGCCGTGCAGCAGTACGTACAGCAGTATACACCTGATACGCGGGGCGCAGTTAGTTGGTTGGTTCTTATGTAACAGGAAACAGCAAAAAAAAGACTCCCACGTACAGAACGGCCCACCCACCCACCACGGACGACGCAGTGCACCCTCCACCCACCTACCGACCAAACCTTTACTACATACAGCAGAACAGCAGTGCAGCAGTACGTCCAGCACAGCAGAACAGCAGTGCAGCAGTACGTACAGCAGTATACACCTGGTACGCGGGGCGCAGTTAGTTGGTTGGTTCTTATGAAACAGGAAACAGCAAAAAAAAAACTCCAACGTACAGAACGGCCCACCCACCCACCACGCACGACGCAGTGCACCCTCCACCCACCCACCGACCAAACCTTTACTACATACAGCAGAACAGCAGTGCAGCAGTACGTACATCAGAACAGCAGTGCAGCAGTACGTACAGCAGTGCACCTGGTACGCGGGGCGCAGTTAGTTGGTTGGTTCTTATGAAACAGGAAACAGACGGGGGGGGGGTCTTTTTTTGACGATACTCGGCCATCGAGCCGCCGTCCACCACCCACCCACCACCCACCATGCACCCACGAACCTACCCAGTACAGCAGTACAGCAACGCACCAGTACCTAGAGCAATACACCTGACAGACTAGCAGCAGCCGATTTGTTGGTTACAATGCTCCCGGGCTGGGCGGGATTCGCCATTGCTAGGCCAAGCGAAAAGCGCTCGCGTTGCCGATTCTGCGCACGGCGAGCGGCGACGGCTGGACGCTGCTGTGTTTGATCCTGGTGTTGTGTGTTTGCCGTTGACGCAGGCGCGCTTGTGGTCTCGTGTCCATGGCTGTGTCCATGGCTCAAGTGGCCAAAAAGCAATTCGAAAGTTTAATTATAGTTGGAGTTCGAATAAAAAAAAATAGCAGGCAGCGACGAAGAAAAAGCGGGGGGGGGGCAAGCGAGCCGTCCCTGGGAGGGTGATTTCCACGCTACCCCCTCGCCGAGGTGGGGCACCGACGGCCGTTCTTTCGCCGGTATGTCGTAGTGCTGCTGTGCGGATGGGACGTGGCGGCACCGCGAGGGCGCCTGAGGCCGAGTTGAGCTCGGGAGTTGCCGCTTTTGGAGGGGGGGGGTTGAACCAAGATATTTTCAAAGATCCAAAACGTCACGACCACCTTCACGACCACCTTAGCGTATTACCCATATAATAAGGATACCTGGTACCGATTACTGTTGCGAGCTCCAGTCACGCCAAGCGATTTCACGGGCACTATACCGTCAATAGGCACTATTCAACTAGCACTACTGTAGGGAGACCCCCACTACGGCATCACAGATTAAAGGCTGTCGTGGTGCATGATTCGTGCGCTGTCGTGTGACCCACTCTATCCCAGAACAGCAGTGCGGTACTCAGCGGTGTTCACCGCACTAAACGGGGGACCCGCACCAAAGGGTATAGTAGGGGTCTCACCTAAGTGCGGCACGTGAAAGTGCGGCGCCCCACATAAGTGGTGTGAAAAGCTCTTAACACAACACCATCCCACTTCTGTGTGACTGCCTTCACTAAAGTGGGACAGGTCCCACTATACTGCGGCCACCGCACTAAAGCGGGACCATCACTTCTCCAGAAAACTACGTACAGCACAGCAGCAGTGCCAGCACACACGACAGCAGGTGCTCAGGGGTTGAAGTTATTCGATGAAAGCGCGGAGGTCGCGAGTATCTCGGCGCCGACGTCTTGCTCGGTAGTGTCGTCGCACTTCGGCTCAGTCGACAGGTTTGCGACATCTTGTAACAATGACGGGGCCGCTTACGGCCTCCTAACAAAAAGGCCAATATGTCGTCCATCAAGGTGTAGGCTTCCAAACCAGCTGGGCACGCATAATGAGTTTAGCCAGCAAGCTATAGTGCAGTGTGGTGGATGATGTCATAGCGCAACGATTGTGCGTGATCCTCCAACAACATCCTGCTGTAGTACAGTTGTACTACTGGCGCGGGCTGGCCATGCGTGAGGACGGGTGCATGCATGCGTGCTTTGCAACCGAGCGCTGCAAATTAATATTTTACAGCAATGGAAACGAGGATATAACGCGAAACAGAAACAAGTTTTCCCCTAGTATGCTGCTGTACGGCAGTGTATCGTACAGGGGCCGTGATGGTCATGATTAACTATTTCCGAATTGTTACTGTGCCTGAACCGCTCTCATCCACGTTCTGGTGGACCCCGCTATCCTCAAGCTACCGTGCAATCAGACGATACCCCATATATCCCACTTGGGCGCGATTCCGCACTAAAGGAGACCCCGCTTCAGCGCGGTACCGCAATAAAGCGAGGTTAATGCGAGGTCCCGCTTGAGGGTGGATATCGTTGTTTGGCGACCCATCACACGTAAGTGGGACCCCCGCTGTACCCCGCGAACAGGGGACCACCACCACAGCAGTACTGGGAATATCGCCATCGTCCCTCGTGTATCCCTTCGGGTGGTAAATAAGCCGCTCCCAGTTTAGCACGTGGTCCCTCTATAGCGCCGGTTGAGTAGCGCCGGTTGCCCGCTATTGCGCGTGTGAAGTCGCTTGGCACTGATGGAAACAACCAGTATTAGTGGCAGCATGCGGAGTGGTACCGATTGCCGCTATGGTGTCGCTATTTCTGGCTGGCAGATACCGGCGCCATGGATGGGCCGCTGCTACTCTATATACTGGCATCATAGCTTCGAGGGAACAACTGCAGGGATTCATTACGACTAATGTACAAACAGCTATCTCTGCTTTCGCGGGAAGGGGGCGTACAGAGTTCAAATCAAGAAAGCTCGCGGTTTGAACCGGCGTAGTTGGACGTCGGACAAATCAAGATCTGCCTGACTTACAGCAGATTGTAGACCAGAGACCAGTAAACTATTAGCAAGACATTTGTATATACCATGCACATCCTACAGGTCATCATATGCAAACGTTTACAGATCCCACTGATGGTACATTGCCAGATTAAAGTAGCATAGGTTTAGAAACCCGTTCTACTTCCCATTGGGTTGTCCCAATTAAGCGGGTTGCACTTGAAGGGGTGGGTATATTGATGGTACCTGCCAGGGCATTAATAGGGAATTAATCAGCTGTTGCGTTGTTGCGCGGGGGGAACTTTTGGCTTGTGGATTGGAGTTGCTGTGTTGTGTCCGCCACAGACGGCGGAAGGCGTTTTGCACGAAGCTTTTTGGGGCACGATTTGTTTTTGGCACAGGGAACACATGTTCTGTTGTTGTTGTTGTTGTTGTTCTCACATTAACTCGCATAATCAAGTCCGTGGTCACAGGACAGGCTCCAGTCACTCTGGAGCTGAGGAATACCCCAGGGAAAACACACATAACCCAAGGTGGTACACGCATATATCACAGCTGACGCAATCCATGCCTCCACCAGAAACACATAAAAGTGAAATCGGGAGTGAGTCTACGATATGCCAGGTCCATGCCGGTGCATACGTCTCATTACTCACGCCTGGAGAAACCAACTATTCCGATTGTCACCCAAGGAAGACTACCACGTATATATCACACGTAGTATATATCACTACGCATACGCACGACAGGCGTAAGTCAATTGGAGAAAGTAAACAAAGAAAAGAAAAGATAAAGGAAAGGGAAGAAAAGAGAAGAAAACGAAACAAAACCAAAAAGGCAAGAAAAGAGAAGAAAAGACAAGAAAAGCAAGAAAAGACAAGACAAGAAGAGGAAGCAAGGCAAGTAAAAAAGAAGAGAAAAAGAAGAAAGAAAAAGAAAAAAAAGAAAAATGTCATACTAGCAGACCCTAGGAACTATATAGGCGTCTAACTGCCGTTTGTCAAGGGGGCTTCGGGCGTTTTTCCATGCCGTTATCGCAAACTTTGCCTCCGGGGGCCCTCCGGGATCCTCCGGGGGGGCTCTCGGGGGGCTTGCGAGGGCTTACAGTGCGCAACATGCTTGTCGCTCGTATTGCGCTGTGCGCAACACGCCTTCCTGCTCTTGCTGCGCTGCGCGCAACCGACGCTGGAACCCTAAGTATCCCCCTGATCCTGATACTGTGTACTGCTATACACCAGGCAAAAAATTGTGAATTGGTGTCGCCGTTGCGTGCCGTCCCAAACGTCATTACCATGACAGGTATCGGACAATCCCACTGCATAGGGCTGCGGCGTACAACCACTCGGACATCGCCACCCTGTTGTTATCCAAGGGCGCCGACATAGAGGTGCAGTGACGGTCTCCATATAATGCCGGGTAAACAGTGCCCTTTGCCGGTATAGTGCCGGCGAAATCGCTAGGCACAACTGGAACCCGCTGTAATAGTACTTGCGTATCGGTACTACTACTGTATATCCACCCGGACATCGCCAATATGTTTTGCTATCCAAGGGGGCCGAGATAGACGTACAGTGGGAGGGGGGGTCTTATGCTGTGGCATTTGAATAGTACCTATTGCCGGTATTGTGCCGGCGAAATCGCTTGGCGTGACTGGAACCCGCTCGTACCATGTGTACCATTATTATTAATGGTACCAGAGTACCGGTGCTATACCCAATTGTGTCTACGCCCGATGTACTGCCGGTATTGTTGGCTGGTATATGCCAGCACTACAGTGAGACCACCACCGCAACCAAGTTATTGTTGGTGTTCAAGAAAAGATGCCTTCTACCGTAGGGGTCACAACTACTGCACACCAATGGGCGCTTGCTATATACCAATACCTGGTAGGTATATTAATAGCAGGTATTAATAGTAGGTATTAATAGTGGGTTTTAATAGTAGGTATTGATAGTGGGTATGAATTAGGTATTAATAGTACCTGGTAGATATTAATTGTAGGTATTGATAGTAGGTATTGATAGTAGGTATTAATAGTAGGTATTGATAGTAGGTATTAATCAGGTATTAGTAGGGGAGTCATCCCACGCTAGGGGTGCAGCATGTTCTAAGAAGTTTCTGAGCTCTGCTAACATGAGGAGCTCAATATCTCACCCGGAACGTTATTTCGAAGACATTCGTTCGCACAACCCGACCAACATATATGTGCGCTAAAGCAGTAGTCCTCAAACAAATATAACAGTAAAAGTGTCGTACTAACCGATAGATCCACAGTTGAGTAGCTCAACCGTAACATTCTCAACATTGTCAACACCCTCAGAAACGTTCGGCCCAAAAAGGCAACGCCCACCGTGGGACGACTCCGGGGTAGATATACATTAACCAACTTACTGCACAACAGAGGCGCGTGCTGTAGGTAAGGGGTATTACCTTGTTTTTTTTTTCATGAGGCTTCTCATTTGAGGAGCTCTGTTCCTCACACAACACCCCACTTTATCGATACCAATACCAATACCAATACCTGTACATGAACAAGAGTGTATGCAACTGCCCCTGCTGCAACTTGTAGCTGCCACCAACTGCGCCACTCAGGCACGGGATCGGGATGGCCTCGGACACCCTCCCTTGTTCCTGGGCGTCGAGAAGGGGGGGGCACAACGGCATGGTCACCCTTCGTTTGTGCCATCATTTTTTCAACTGCTACTGATGTGACCGTCACTTTACTGCTGTATCACTGCATGCATCTGATGCATAAGCTTAAACACCGATCGTTGTACAACTGGCCACCGCTGCAACTGCCAACAACTGTGCCACCGCAGGCACGCGATGGTGTCGGGCACACGCCCTTGTTCTGGGCGTCGAGAGGGGGGCACAACGACATGGTCACCCTTCTTTTGTCCAAGGGGGCCCACATCAATGCCGAGGATAAGAAGGAGGTGGGGTGACTTTTTCTTTTTCCCCGCCTCGCCTCGCTCACTTATACCAGGAGAAACCATGGGGCACTCATAAAAAAACCTACCCACACCACGTTACTGTTTGGGCAAAAGCATGCGCACATTTACACCAGTGGTAAACGCGCGAGGATATCCCAGAATGCCCTCCGATGGCATTAAACTCTTTTTACTATGTTTTGCTGGCCAATCACATGTTCGGGTCGCGCTTTGGTGTCCAGCCTGTGCATGCACGGTTGTTCGGGCCACATATCGTGTTGTTCATTCCCCAATAGGTAGGGAGCTCTCTGAAGCACGCTGGTCCGAACACTCTGAAGCACGCTGGTCCGAGCACTCTGAAGCACGCTGGTCCGAGCACTATGAAGGACGCTGGTCCGAGCACCCTGTCCAGTTGCACCGTCGAAGAGCCTTGGTGTTCGACCGTATAGTCGCTCCACATGCCGCTGTCTAAAGTAAATGTCGGACGGGCCAAACCACCTCGTTTTCGGGGAATAGTTTCTTGGAATCGGTGCCGGTGGCTGTTAGCAGAAGTAAAAAGGTTAATTCGGACCACGTCGTTTTTGTTTTTGTCTTCGCTCGCCTCGTAAGCATGGGCGTTAGTGAAGGTGTGAGCGGACGGTACAGGACTGAGTAACTGCTGCTCAAATTTGGTGAAACCTGCCGCAATAAGCGCCATACCCCCACGAGTTTGCCGAAGTTAACCTCCCTCCCTCCCTCCCTCCCTCCCTCCCCCCTCCTCCCCCCACACTTTTTGTCGTTTCTGTAAATGCATGCCACTCTTATCATAGCGAACACCATTGCACGAAGCCGCACGACATGGTCAGAAAGACACCTGCGCGTTGCTACTCAAGAGGGGCGCCAAGCGCGACACTATGGACGCCGATGCGAACGAACCAGGGGAAGACTTCGAGCCAAACGTAGCAGAAAGTCTACGCAGCGAAATACGGAACATGATCGAAAGTGCGTAGGAGCACGATCGAAGGCGCGCGACTTCATGACGCGTGCTGCGGTTGGGGTTGCAGTTTACGGCCATTCGTTCTATCATTGCCTCCAGTCCTTCGTGGCCTTAAGAATTGGGGGGGGGGGGGGGGGGGGATACTCATTTCATGCATAGCCGTAGTCTTGAGACCACGATTTCCCGCATTCCTACAACGTCGGGACGGAGCACGTCGGTTTTTCACCGACCAGGCAGACATCGCGTGCACCAAGCGCGAAGCATCGTGAGGTGTAAGGCGAGAAGGACGAGCTGCATCCATGGGGGAGGGGGTGCATCATTCAGGGGGTAAAAGAGCAGCACTCGCGCGTCCTACGATAGGGTTCGTTGCACCGTTCGGCCATAATGTTCCAGAATGTTGCCGGATGGCTGACGGAGCTCTTTGTCTGAGGAGAACCGCTACATATCGTCGGGCTGCTGTTTATGTTTTACAACCCACCATGTGTTGAACACCTAAGCCATGTTTTAAGCACCTAGGCCATGGGGTTTGTTGGTCTTCGGGCGAGTTTTTTTTTTTTTTTCACCCTTTTTGTAAAAGTCAGAAAGCCGGTCGCCCTGGTGGTCTAATGGTTACCCTCGAATGGTACTACTGTAGAGTTGGTTCTGGGGTTAGAATCACACGTGAGTCGGGTTTTGAGTTTATTTTCAATAAAAAAAAATAAGAGGAATCAACTGCGGAGAGCGCCTAGCAGCGTGGGTAGGCACACTTTGATGCGAGTCTACGAGGGAAGAAATATAGCTGGAATCTTCTCGCGATAACAACGGCACGCACCCTAGTGGGGAGGGGGGGGGGGAGAGCCTGCGTACTGACCCCGGATCTGAGTTACATCTAGGGAGGGACGAGGAGAAACGAAAAGTGTGAAGACAGTAGAAGGGATGAGCAAAACAAAACAAAAAGTGATGGGTGGGGGATAAAGATCCTCGCGTAAGGAACATCAGTGCTGCACTTTCAAGAGTTCTCAGTTTTATCAGGTTTGGGGTCAGGGTATAGAGCTGGAGTGAGGGGCATCAGCGTTACGTTACACCCTTTCACCTTTTCTTGAAGCCGGGTGCGGGATGAGGACCCATGCTACAGCAAAAGGCGTACTTTTTCCTTTTCAGGCTCCTCGGACGCGTGCTACGAGGTTTTAAGGTATACCACTTTTTGGCAAAAAAACTTTCTGAATGACGCGCGCAGCGATATTCTAAAGGTATTAATAGCATTTATTGGTGATCAAGGCTACGGTAGGGGGGGTACCCCCAATTTTCACTCCCGGGTCGAAGCCAAATAAAAGGTATAAAAAAAGCCAAAAAAGGGTATACCTCTAGTACTATACCCTTTTTTGGCTTTTGACCCGGGAGTGAAAATTGGGGGTACCTCCCTAACGTAGCCTGGATCTATACCATTTTTTGGCATAAAATGTTTTTGCATGACGCGTGCTGCGGTAGAGGTATTAAGGTATACCGTTTTTTGGCGAAACTGTATTTTTTCCTGAATGACGGGCCTCCTTGTTTTGCACAAAATTGGTTGTTTGTATACCTATTATAACATAGGGCTGTCCATCGGGTTGCACTTTCAGTTTTCTCGAGAAATCAGTTTATGGATAAGGTATAGAGTTCCCACGCGAGGAGACCTAGAAAACCAAAAGGTTGAATCGAAATCAGTTTATGAATGAAGGATATAGAGCTCCTCGCGCGAGGAGACCTAAAGGAATTATGGTGCCTTATCATAGGTTGCGTCCTCACGGAAGGAGCTCTATACTACACCATAGTGTAAACTGAGTTATGAATAGTGTAAACTGGAAGTGCAACCGGATATATTATAAAAATTAAAATACACTCCAGCTGTGAGATCGAAGATTTCGTCGAAACTCATCTTTGCAAGCTGTGTGTGATACTCCGATCGCGCGCATTACGAGTTGTGTGTCCTCATTAAGGATATAGGTCGGCGACTCCCCTTACAACTACAGTGTAGCTATCAGGGTCAACAGGATGATTTTAGTCAGTCTGTGCGCGGAAACTATAAAACCCGTTTCTGAGGGGGACAAAATCTGACAGCTGTGAAGGGAAAGGGGGGCCTGGTTTTGATCAAAAGCGAGCGGGTTTGGAGGGGGGCGGGGGGGGGGGGGGGGAAGGGGCAATTTGTGCATGTAAGCTATAAATCCTTTCGAGGGGATAAATCTGACGGTTTTGGCACCAGTATATTATTGGGGGCGGGGGGGGGGGGGGGGGGGGGGGGGCAGCTCAATATGTGCCTGGAAACTATACATTATTTTGAGAGGATAAATGTGATATTTTTGGAAATAATACATCAGTTTATCATGTATATCCTGGGGTAAGTCGTACAATCAGAGTAAAGAGAGGGTGGAGTGTTCGAGGGGGTGGGGTTGGGATGGGTTGGGGGGGGAGGGTGGGGGGTGGGGGCGGGGGGGGGGGGGGGGGGGGGGGGGGACGGCTTTAGGTGAGGGGTTTGTTATACGTGTGGTGCTAGGTCTAGGCGAAGGTGCGGGTGATGGGGAAGAAGGGGGCGTTCGAGGCGGGGGGGGGGGGGGAACACAGCGGCATGGATGGCTCTCGAAAGATAATGAGGTGATATCCTGTGCGTGAAGTGTTTATTAATGTGGCGGATTTCGATATTTGGTGGGGCGTTTGAGTAAGGGAGAGCAAGAGGGGGGGTGGGGGAGATTTTTTAGGAGGTTTAGGTCACAAATAATATTCAAATACACTTCGGCTGTGAGATCAAAGATATGTATCAGCTTGTTATACGCGTGGTGCTAGGTCTAGGCGATCGTGCAGGTGGTCGGGAAAGAGGGGGCGTTGGAGCGGGGGGGAGGGGGGGGGGGAAACACAGCGGCATGGATGGCTCTCGAAAGATAATGAGGTGATATCTTGTGCGTGAAGTGTTCATTAATGTGGCGGATTTCGATATTTGGTGGGGCGTTTGAGTAAGGGAGAGCAAGAGGGGGGGGGGGGGGGGTTGGGGGGAAAGTAATTGAAAACTACGTCATGGATGGTCAGAAAGATAATGACGTGATATCAACTGCGTATAGGTGTTTATCACTCAGGCCGATTTTGATTGTGAGTGGGGCGTTTGGACAGACTAGGCGGAAGGGGGGGGGGATCGGGGGACGGAGGGGCGGGGGGGGGGAGGGTTGGGGTTTGTTATGAAAAAGAGGTCAGTGGAGGGGGAGGGGAGAGGGGGGGGGGGGGGGGGGGCGGGGGGCGGGACATTTCAATATGTGCGCGGAAACTATAAATTCTCAAAGGGGACAAACCTGACGATGAAGCAATAAGACATCCCTTTATATCATCTGGCTTGTAGTAATGTTTACTATTCTAGAAGGTTTGATGTTAGATGCAGCATGCAACCCAGTGTTTAAGTGTAGTAAATAACGTGATAAATCTTCAGAGTTTGTTGTTGTATGATACATCGATCGAAAGCTAGAATATTTTATAGAATATTTGTAGGTACCATTATTTTCTGACATCGCTAATTATAAGAAAGAGATACGTATTGTCAAATGCAACAGGCGAGGTGATGTGGTCATGCACTGTTTGTCACCATCATCATACAGTTACCATTATTATCGACATCGCTAATTATACGCAAGAGATACGTATTGCCAAATACAGCATGCGAGGTGATGTATGTGGTCATGTGCTGTCTCCGTCATTGAGCATTAGAGGGAGGGATGCGAATCGTCAGTTTTAAAGGAACGCTTGGTATACATGTGCTCAATTACGTTACCTCATTAGTCATACTTGGTATACACGCGCTCAATCACGTTACCTCGTTAGTAATACTTCACTTGGCATAGGTGGGGAGGCGATCATGCAGACGGTATGTACGAAATACCCTACGTAATGGGTTGGTAAGGTTGTTTACCGCAATTTCAACACATCTGCCTGTGCTTCCTTTTCCAAATTATTTTTGTCTCAAATAAATGTACGATTTCACGCCTATAATTTTACCTTGTCGATGTGGGGCTTTGCGGTCGTCAATTTTAAGTCAGAGATACGTCCTACAAATACATCAGGCGGGGTGGGTATGTGATGTCATATATATGCGATGTCATCACTATTGATCGCGAGGGTGATATATATATGACCAAACTCATGGCCTAGATACAGAAAATATCGATATTGCCAAGACACGAATGGCAGCATTCCGGCGATTGTATTAATAGTATTAATAGTATTAACAGCTTATGAGCCCGTCATTTTCAGAATTGTTTTTTTTTCCAAGAAGGGCTTCGTATGACCTCTATCGTGACACGCACCTGAGGTACACACCTCCTCAAGTGAGTGTTGTACGTTCCCTTTTCTCTACTGGTACTTAAGTCGGGGTTTTAGGGGAGGGGTTTACCTCCTCAAGACGTTAGGAGCCTCAGCAAGTTGAGGTGCACCCATTACTGCTGTGGTATGCGTGGTGGTGCGTGCCATGTTTGACGCCGCGACACGAGCAAGGTGTCGTCGCCGGCAGTGCGAAACGCGGCATGATCAAAAGCGCGAACGGGTGTGGCTTAGCCACCATGGCAAGAGGCGTGCCGTGTCACCGCTGGCTGGGTGGGTCCCCTCCCGATTTTTCTGTGGGATTAGTCTGGTGGAGTGTTTCGTGGTTGAAAATGGTTGCAATTTTTGAGTTTCGACGAAATTCTCGACCTTACAGATAAGGTGTCATCCTAAACGTTTTTCAACTTAAAATTAAGGGTAACAGCGAGCAGGACGCCGAGGCCCTGGATGGGTGCTATCCTATCCTATATATCGGTGTTTCCCACTCGTTATCTGGTTGTTTTGTGGTAAGATCAACACACGGTAACGATATATGTGTGTTTTTTATTTGCTTTATCTGGTACGTTTTGTGCCTGACAGGCACGGTAATGGTAAAAGCCGAACACCGCTCGTTGTACTGGGTGACTTCTAATCCCGATATTTTCAATCCTCTACACAAGTGTGTGTTCTTTTCAGCACTGTGAAAACACGGTATCGAGGTGAAGACTGCGTTCTGGTGTCCGTTCAGGAAAACAAAAACAAAAACTTTCAGGACATCAGAGGGTGAAAGTATCGAAAAATAAGCGACGAATGCAGCACCAGCTACACGGAGCAATCCTGGCTTCTGCGGAAGGGGCGTACCCGAACTGCAACGTTGCATGGACCTGTAGGGCAGGCCGCGCTGTATGGGGCCGATAGAGTCATCCCACGCTAGCTGGGGGTGGAGCATATTCTAAGAAATTTCCGAGGTCTTGACATGAGGGGCTGTCTCATTAGCCCAAAACATGACCAAGACATTGGTTCGTGCAACTCGATCGACGTTTCTATGCTGTATTAGTAGTCCTGACACGACTACAAAGCATTACTCTTGAAAGCATCAGAATAATCGGTAGTTCCTCGCTTGAGGAGGTCAACATTAACATTGGCATCAACATTAGCATTAACATTGTCATTAACACTAACATTGACATTAACATTAGCATTAACACTAGCATTAACATTGACATTAGCATTAACACTAGTTAACCCGAAAATTGCAGCCCACCTACCGCGGCATGACCCGATAGTCGTGCTGAGGCAACGTTCTAGCTAAAGCCGTGATTGAAACGCAATCGTTGAAGTTTTGGTCGGTATTCATGACACATTTAGTTTTGGTCTCGGTATTCATGGCACATTTTTTCCCTCAGTACTCCACACCTGACCAGCAAAAGCTGATTTATTAATAGAGAAAAATGAAAGGGCAACCCGATGTAGAAACCCATTGCGCCTAGGCATGCAAAAAAAAACTATCAACACAAAACAAGGATATGGACATTCCCGACGATTTTGGGTTAACGAGCCCCGTTATATAAAAGAAAAAACTACTTGTATTGCCCAAATTTGCTACTTCTATCGTAATAGCACGCATCGAGATGTGCACACATTTTCTTTACCTGCAAGGTTCTTCACTCGATAAACTACTCTATACCCCACCCAAAAACAGACTTTTGAGAAAAACGAAAGCGCAATCCGATGGACAAGGCCATGGCCTAGGTATACAAAGAAAACATATTGCTACAAAACAAAGAGTGATATTCCCACCAGTTGGGGTTCAAGAACCGAGCCATTCCATGCTAGAGGTGCAGCAGAACCTTTCTGACATGACTGATTGATTCTTACTACGATAGCCCCCCCCCCAAACCATCGATTTTATTTAACCGAGACGCTTCATGGCTGCTCGACACGAGGAATGCCCTGACACGTATATCTCCCCGTATTTTCTTGTTTACGAAGGACTATCGAACCATGACGCCGGGGTGGGAAAGGGCACCGTACTTCAGGAGACGCGGCCGGGAGCTGGTTTCAAAACCAGCGATATCGTTAAAGCAAAGTTGGGGGGGGGCTACCGCAGAAGAACCACTCACATGACTTCGAAGCCGCTCGTTCGCGTAACCCCACCACCATTCTATGCGCTAGTCCTGAAACAAATACTTCGAAGTATACTGGTAAAGCATCGCACCAACCAATCAGACACGCGTGGCCTAAATAGTGCAACTTCTTCCGCACTCTATAGAGATGACTCAACCCGGTCACTAAGAAACCATTTCAGCCAAAAATAGGCTGTCCCCTATCGTACCACGCATCTCGTGCGTTCCACACGGGTTGGTGGCTTACTATTAATAGATACTTGGCACATCAAGGCTACGGTATTGTCAGTACCATTACAGTATCAAATTGTAGTATCATTGCAGTATCTTTGCATTAAAATGCCGCCTTTTTCATCACCGAGTTCGAGCTATCATACCATACTAGATTCATATCATATCATATCATATCACACATGCTATCATCCCCGCACAATTATCTCTGTGCCTCACCGACAGCAATGCTTCAGGCCACCTATTAGGCGCACCTTGGCTAACCATTCCATCGAAAAAATAAAACAGCACCGCAAAGGACCATGGGGCCCACTCGCGCGAGTAATTCTCAGCCGCTGCACCCCCCCCCCCCGCCCCAACATTCACCCCCACACCGTAGCCACGGTCTTGGTGCTGCGGTCCACTAGGCGGCAACGGGATTCAGATTTCAGGCTTTAATCTGATCGCCTCCTTTCCATGTGCGACATGCCTCCTGTTGGCTCTCGCCGTATCATAGGCTGTTGCAAACAGAAAAAAAACAATGCCTACGTCTCCCATTTTAATAGGAAGAAGGATCATGCCATTGGATAACAACAATGCCGTCCAAGTAGCATTGTCGGCTTCGTCTTTCTTTTTTTTCCCATCCGAGACAAATTGTTCGGCCCAATCCGACCCATGAATCACTATTTGACTATTTTCTCCGGCTACTTACCCCCAAAGAAATGCTATTGGACAATAATCTCCCGCCACTTCTTATGGAGCGTTACTTGGCAATCTCCTCAACTACGGCCTGATAATTATCAAATATTAGTTGACAGGATTAGTATTTCCCTCTAGGGGAAAATATCACGTGTACCACCTCCTTGCCTCCTTCCCTGCCGTATCGAAAACATCTGACAACTTCCTCGGCCTTATCTTCCCCATGATCAAATAACGTTCGACAATTGCCTCAGCATTTCCCTCCCTATACAAAACAAGAAGGCAAAACTTTTGCAACTGCTCTAGATTCTTCTTCGAAAATCACAATGTCCTCAGCCTCTTTCTCCCCGTGAATGAAAGGGTACTGGGCAACTTCCCTGGCCACGCCACCCCCCCTACGACTATCCTAGACAACTCCGCACTACACAGGGGAGCAGCACGTGAACACATGTCGTTGGCGCTGCATTACAGGGATATATTATGGTATTAGTACCGACGCGTGCTACGATAGAGGTATACCTTTTTTTGGAGAAAATGTTTTCCGAATGACGGGGCTCCTTAACCTACTAATACTAATAGTAATACTACCGTGGGAAAAAAAATAAATAATAGGCCATTTTTCTTTTGCATGATTCTCGTCGTGTAGCTAGGCCATAGGATTTTCCATCCGGTAGCAAAGCTTTTTTTTTTTTACAATCCGTTTTTTTGGGAGAGGTATGTCTTAAGCTCCCAAATTGAGGAATTCTCAGAAAAAAAGTGGTGCACCTCTATATCGTAGCACGCGTCTAATTAAACACGAGAGCGCACCAGGTATACAATATTTTTCTCTGCAACTCGCCACTGCATTGCTGTTTGCCTATCTTTTCCGGCCGCCCTCGCGAGAGCATGCCAGGCATAAAATATTTTTCTCTGCAACTCGCCACTGCATTGCTGTTTGCCTATCTTTTCCGGCCACCCTCGCGAGAGCATGCCAGGCATACACTGTTCTCTGCAACTCGTCACTGCACTGCTGTTGGCCTATCCATCACACGCACACATTTACAGCCGCCGAGGTTGGCGTCGTCAGCCAGACTTTCTACAGTGTCAAGAGTATTATCGCAAGTTTCGGCGTCGTGCAATCCCCAACAACCCGTCGAAACGCCACCCACCACCTCCGACGTGTTCCGATTCTAAGATTCATTCGCTGTCCCGTCGGCAGCTCCCGTTATGTTTCACGTTTTTAAAAAAATCAACCTAAACAAGAATCGGGGAGGGGGGGGGGGGGGGGGGGGGGGGGGAGGGCGTAGATCTTCTTCTGCCACGAAAAAAGCAACCCACACAAATTACAAGCGGTCTCTAAACGTTCGTGCAGTTCCAAAGAGATGAAGAACAAACCTAAGGAAGCAGCGGCTTCCTGCAAACTGGAAATCAGCAAAGCGAAAAAAGTAGTAGCTGAACCGAGATACGACCTCCCCTCGGATACAGCGTCTCTTCACATGAACACCGACAACGTTCGAATGCGCTATGCCCACAATAAAGTCCTGCTCCTGCTGCTGCTCCCTCCCCCTCCCCCTCCCGCCTGCAAACCTACAGAAAAACATAGCAGTGGAAAGCAGAACGGCCGAATGGCGTCTGCTGCGCTGCTGTTGTAGATAAACTACACTTCCCACCCCCCAGGTCCTTCCTCTCCCGTCCCCCGCGCCCCGCCACTTCCCTTTCGGCGTACAAAACAGCAAAAGGGTGACAGTGATAACAGTGGTTCTGCTAAGTAGTAGCCAAGCCTCACTTCCCCCTCCTCCGCCCTTTCCCTTTTCCTTTCCCTCGTTCCCGCCCGCTGCCCCGCCCCATTCCCCTCGCGAACCCGCAGGTAGATGGCAGGAGAACAGCCGAGTGGTCACACTCCTCTGGCTCAGCGATAGGCATGGAAATCGGACTGCCGCCTTCTTGCCGAGCTTGAAGCAGCGATTGACGCGCGTTCCACAGCGTGCGCTGAACAACGGAAAAGCTTTCTGGTGCAGCCTTGCTCGCCCGTACGGTAAAACCAAAAGCATCGCCAAAAACAAATGACATTTACATTAAATTGAAAAGTACCGCAGAACGAAAGAGTCCACAAATCGAGCAACATTACAGCCACCCCAAAAAGCACCGGTGTGGAAAAAGAGCGGAGTGGCAATCAGTGGAGGCCGGACAGCGGCAGCGTCGATGGGGGGAGAAGGAAGGGAGAGGTTAGAATGTTCGCCAGCGAGCCAATAAGGCGGTTTTAGTTGTTCGTGATAGCGGCATGTATGTATCAACTGCACTGCGGTGAAACTCTGATTGGTTGGTTTGAATAGCAGAACTGTTGATTGTATGTTGTTGTACCAGCCAGGCAATAAGTTACAGTTACATACGTTGTGTCACGGAGGTAAGTTACAAGGATCGTCTCGTGGTATCACCCACGAGCAGTCCCACGGGTATGTACGAGTAAGCACTATGCGAGGAGGTTTAGGTATTCGACTACGAGCGGTTGTTACTGGGCTGTGGAGAGTTGGCCCACATGACCCACTCCACTTTCTGACCTGTCTCTCCAGACATTGGTCTCTCTAATATAATACCTTTCTCCAGAAGCCACTGATTTACCAACACGCTATAGCGCTATCGGTCGACTGCTGTACGTCCCCCTGGACTGTGTTCGACGAGACTGTGAGGGCGGCTTGATCAACCGGCCTCGTCATGGCTGAACAGGAGGGAGGTGACCCTGCGGCAAACCAACAGGGTGACCCGCAGGGCTTTGGTGAGAGAATGGATTCCTTGGAGTCTCGAGTGTCTCAAATGCTGGGTATGTTTTCTAACCAGCAGCAGATGCTCCAGACAGTTGTTGAGACACACCAGAGGGAGAATGTGGAGTCCTCTAGTTCGCGTGCTGCGCCGCGAGGCATCGAACTAGAGTCTGGTGTGCACCAATCGGGTGCTGCCGGTAGGACCGCGGGGAGTACGGGAGGCGATACCCTAGGCTTTGGCGTGTCCGACATGAGGGTTGGGAGTAGGGGTGTTGTAGACCCAGGCTTGAACCCGCGTGTTTCTGATGAGAATCGTTCCTCTGTTCCTGCAGTAAACTTTGGTTCGGTTGACGGGACTGTTGGTGGGGCTTTAGGTAGCCAGTCCTCTGTTCCGCCCACTACCTCAGCAAGTGAGTGGTGGGGAAAAGTCGCTAGTGGGAACACACTGATCCCAGCGGCTGACAGTAGTTCGGGGGAGAGCTTGGGTGGGGGTCTTTTCAAGAAAGTTCCCACGGCTCCTGAATTTATCGGTACTGATGTATCGTATCCTTCATGGTCGCAGAATTTTCTGCTCAAAGCTCGTCACTACAATCCGAGCGAGCCGTTCACCTGTGATATCGACATTAAAATCGCCGACGTTAATTTCGACTTGAGCCCTTGGGTAGAGAAGGGATACAGCGTTGGTGTACTGCGTCAGCATGAGATTGCTGGGTGGTTTCTGTTCGACTACTTGAAGAAAGACAGCCACAAAAACATGGCAAGGCAAGCTGGTTCCCCGTATAAGGCTTTTCGCGCGCTCAAGGATCACTTTCTACCGTTGAGTCAGAGTCAAATTCGAGTGCAGGAAGAAAAACTGAAGTCTCTGCGCATGCGTCCCCACGAGAATCCCACAACTTTCTTTTCATCCATCAGAGAGACGCTTGGTGTGTTGACCATGCTTGAAGTAACGAAGGATGATCGTGAAGTGTGCAATCTCATGCTGGAAGGACTGTCCCCCGAGTACAAGACTTTACGTGAGACTCTTGTGGTGTTCTGTTCGAATGACCCCTCTTTCATCGAGACCAAAGTGCGTGAGCGGTACCTAGACTTGCAAGCACAGGGTGGTTCTAAGAAGCAGAATAGTGTTGCTCTGGTGTCTAGGCCTGCGAAGAAGAAGAGTAACTTCAAGAAGCACAACAAGCAGAAGTCTAACTCTGAGTCTGATTCCTCGAAGAAGTCTTTTCAGGGGAGGTGTTACAAGTGTGGGGAGGTGGGTCACATGAAGCTCGACTGCAAGGCTCGCATCATTCCTCATCCTTCCCAGACTGGAAAGCCCGAGGCCGACGAGAATGAGAGCGGTGAGCAGTGTGCTATTCCTGATTCGGATCTGGTGTGCAGAAATGGTAGTTACCGCATGAGTGATGACTGCCAAAAGGTGTTGCTTGCAGCATGTCGTAAGGAAGTGGTCTTGAAGGCGTGTGATTTGAGTAGGATGTGGTATGATGTCTCTGGTCTGAAGTGTCTGATGACGTCCCGTGATCTGACAATGAGCGCCGTCAGTAATGATATGATCCTGAAAGCTGTCAACAAGGCTAGATATGTCGAGGATTGGTATGCTGACACAGGCACTTCATATCACATTACTGATTCCCTGTCTTGCATGAGAGACTTGAAGCCTTGCCACAGAAGTGTGAATGGAATTGGTGGCGTGTCTTGTGAAGTAGCTTACTCCGGAACGCTAGACTTGGTATTTGTGACTGCTGACAGTGAGTTCTCCGTGGAATTGAAGAACGTATTGTACTCTCCCAACTTGGGGTATAATCTCTTTTCTCCGAGTGCTGAGTTTGATGGTGAGTCATGGAATGGTCTTGGTGGTCCTAATGGTGTTATGACTGCATTCAATGGACAAGTGACTTTTCAGAACTTCGATGGCATGCTGATTGCGTCTGCGTATCGCCTAGGAGAAGCCTCTGTTGGTACGGTGTTGGCTGCTCTCACTCCCGCCAACCCCAGGCATGAAACTACGATGGATATCAACGATTTCCACAATATTTATGCACATTCGCATGAGGGTCTGCTTCGCACTACTGCAAAGCGATTAGATACCAAGTTGGTTGGTGACATGCATGCTTGTTCAGGGTGTTCGATGTCGAAGTCTATTCGGAAAGGAATCGTTCGGGAAACTAAAACTCGATCGGATAAAAAGTTGGGCAGAGTTTTTGTTGACCTGGGAGGAAGGAAGGACATTGCGTCCGTAGGGGGAAAACATGACCCCATGATTGTGACGGATGATTTCACGAGACGTGCATGGCTGTACTTCCTGAGAAATAAATCAGACGCTGGCAGTGCTTTCCGGAGTTTTCTTGCGAGTGTGCGTGCTGATGGTGTCCCGTCATTGGTTGAGATTGTTAGGTCTAACAATGGTGGGGAGTTTTCCGGGGGGGAGTTTGCATCTGTGTGCAACGAGCTTTTGATCAAACAAGAGTTCACACCGGCTTATAGTCCGCAATATAATGGTGTTGCAGAGCGTGGGCTGGGTTTGATAGAGGAGGCCGCGATGGCGGCTCGTATTCAAGCTAAAGTTCTTTTTGGGCATGTACAGTTACCCAAGACTGATAAACTCTGGGCTGAGGCTATGCACTGGGCTTGCCAAGCGATGAACCACACCGCGTGTTCTGCTAACCCTGAATCCAAATCGCCGTATGAAATGTGGTATGGTGAACCTCGTCCCGCTAGACCGTATCCGTTTTTGAAGCCCGCCTACTGTAGATGGCAGCGACCGTCAAAGCTGCTGCCGAAGGGTGAGAGTTGTTTCTATGTCGGTCCTTCGGAAACCACCCGCGTGATTGTCATAGAGTACTTACGAGGGCTGGTACTATTCAAGAAACGAGGGATGTGACGTGGGAGGTGCTGCCGTCACAGCTCCCTCCGCTGCAACCTTCTTTGCCGATAGAGGTAGCAGAGGAGGGAGGGGAGGATAGTGACGACGATGTTGAAACCGAGATATGGCCGCTTGTGGGAAGAGGAGTCGCTCACACACTTTTGAAACGTGATGCCGTGCCCTCTGGTGCGGGAGTCGGGGAGGTTGAGAGTGTTGGCGCAGGTAGTATAGGCCCGTCCTTTTCTGTTCCATCTTCCCCTGCTGAACTGTCTGCCCCCGTGAACATTTCTTCTGGTAGTGTAGCTCCTTCTGTGTCTTCACCTGTGAATGACGGGGAGGGCCAGGGAGGGCAGGAATCAGGAGAGGTAGAGATGGGGGATCTGGGAGGGCATGATGAGGTAGAGTCGATGGGGCAGGGAGGGCATGATGATGAAGAGTCGATTGTGTCGGAAGGACTGGTAGAGGCGGAGGCATCCCCTCCAGCCGCTCGTCGTCCGCGGCATGTGGCCGAGCTTGCTGACTTTAATACTTCCGCGCGTGAAAATGATGAAGTGAGAGAAGGTAGGACTCGCGCGCAAACTCGTGCAGTCAACCAGCAGAGTGTACCCGGCCTCATGGCCACCCTAGGACCCATCTTCGCGACAGAGGTCGTGTACTCATTGTTGTCGGAGCAGAGAGCAGGTGATGAGACGGGATTGCCGAAAGAACTGGTTCAGGATGTAGAATCGGAGCCTGGTAGTTATCAGGAAGCCCAGCGTTCGAAGTACGCTAAGATTTGGGAAGGAGCCAGGTCTGCCGAAATTGAAGGCTTGATAAGAGCAGGAACGTTCACGTTGGCAGTAAAAGTCCCGATAGGCTGTAATGTGATTGATGCTAGATGGGTTTTCAAGTGGAAAGCAGACGAAACAGGAAAGATAGTGAAGGCCAAGGCTAGGCTTGTCGCGAAGGGCTTCAAGCAGAAGTATGGTGTGGATTATCTTGAGACATTCTCGCCTACCGCAAATGCTGCATCTTTACGATTGCTGATAGTGTTGGCGTGTCTGTACAATTTGGAATTACTCCACTGGGATATTGAGCAAGCATTTGTTCAGTCGGAATTGGATCACGAGGTGTTCATGAAGTTGCCTCCTGGCTGCGGGTCGATGTCAGGAAAGGTTGTCCGTTTGAACAAGAGTTTGTACGGATTGAAGCAGGCTTCTAGGACATTTTGCAAGAGGCTGGTGTCGGAACTGAAGAGGATTGGTTTTGAGCAGTCAATGTCTGACCCCTGTGTCCTGCGTTTCATGATGGGAGACGAGGTATTGGGGATGGTCGCGATCCACGTGGATGACATTCTGTACGCAGGAAGTAAGAGCCTTGCCGAGGTGGTTGTGGCAGCACTAGGTGACTCTCTTCCTACGAAGAACTTGGGGGAGGTCAAGTTCTTTCTAGGTTGTGAATATATTCGCGACCGTGAGGCTGGTACTATTGAGATTTCTCAGGAAAGTTATATCAGGAGTGTTCTCGAGAGATTCAATATATGTCGCACCAGCTCGATCCCTGCTTCCCTTGCCAATGATAACAGGTCCGTGATGGAGGATGAGGGGACAGGAGATGTGCCGTTCCGAGAGGTGGTGGGGAGCCTGATGTGGATCGCCAGCCAGACAAGGCCCGACATCGCGAATGCTGTGCGGGCGGTGGCGAGGCACTCTCACGAACCAAAGAGGAGCCACTGGAAGGCAGCTCAGAAGATTCTCAATTATCTTCTGGAAACGGCGCATCTGACTTTGAAGTTCAAGCAGGATAGTTCGGTAGACGCAGGCACGTTGGTGTATGTAGATGCTGACTTTGCAAGTAGGGCCACTGACCGTAGATCAGTTTCGGGTGCGATGGTTTTCGTGGCGGCGATGCTTGTAGTTTGGATTTCTAGGACGCAGAAATGCGTTTCACAGTCAACTTCAGAAGCAGAGTATCTTGCGATGGGAGATGGTGTAAAGGAGGCTCTGTTTGTAAACGGAATGCTTCAGTTCCTGAGGCCTAGTGCGAAGCCTCGTAAGATAGATGTCCTTGAAGACAACGAGGGGGCGATTGCGCTCGCAGAGAACCCGCTGAGCTCGAGTAGGAGTAAGCACATCGATGTGAGGCACCACTTTCTTGGGAATCTGACCGAGGAGGGTGTGATCGAAGTCACCCACGTCCCCAGCGAGAAACAACACGCGGACATCCTCACGAAGGCGTCGCCGAGAGATCTTTTTGAAGTTCACTGCGACTTTGCACTTGGTATCAAGAAGTAGAAGTCTGAGTCGTTTTGTTTTTGTTTTTGTTTGATATGTATTTGGTCTGGTAGATACAACAGCCCCTAGGGAGGGTGTTCGTGATAGCGGCATGTATGTATCAACTGTACTGCGGTGAAACTCTGATTGGTTGGTTTGAATAGCAGAACTGTTGATTGTATGTTGTTGTACCAGCCTAGCAATAAGTTACAGTTACATACGTTATGTCACGGAGGTAAGTTACAGGGATCTTCTCGTTGTATCACCCACGAGCAGTCCCACGGGTATGTACGAGTAGGCACTATGCGAGGAGGTTTAGGTATTCGACTACGAGCGGTTGTTACTGGGCTGTGGAGAGTTGGCCCACATGACCCACTCCACTTTCTGACCTGTCTCTCCAGACATTGGTCTCTCTAATATAATACCTTTCTCCAGAAGCCACTGATTTACCAACATTAGTAGGGTGGTACCCAGATATAAGGCGGTCAAGATCGCTTGGCGCGACTGGGGCATAGTGAATTGCACTCAAAACCCAGACTGAATAAGCCGGGTTCCCCCAATAAGACGGTCATACCTATCATACTACTGTATACTACTGTAATCGTGGTTGGGGGAAGAGGGTGGATTGCACGCAAACATGAGCCAATAGGGCGATTTGAGTAAGGCGGTATCCCTATATAAGGCGGTCAAAATTGCTTGGCGCGACTGGGGCATAGTGAATTGCACTCATAACCCAGAATGAATAAGCCGGGTTCCCCCAATAAGACGGTCATATTGCTCTGGCACACCACCGCCCGTCTTACTGGGGGGGGGTTATCATACTGCTGTATACTACTGTAATCGTGGTTGGGGAAAGAGGGTGGATTGCACGCGAACATGAGCCAATAGAGCGGTTTGAGTAAGGCGGTATCCCTATATAAGGCGGTCAAAATTGCTTAGCGCGACTATCAATAGTGAATTGCAATCATAACCCAGAATGAATACGGCGGCTTCCTCCAATAAGGCGGTCATATTGCTCTCCATAGTGTATACTACACCACCGGCCGCCTTACTGGGGGGCCCGTACTATGGGGATGGTGTACGTATTGGTACGGCAGTTGGGGGGGCGGGGAAGAGGGTGGCTTGCACGCAAACACATCTTGCTGCAACCAAAACAACTTGCCTGTGTTGTGGTGACGGGATGGATTGTGGCGATAACTTATTGTGAGAATGACATAAACAACAACGACGACGACAACGGCAACGACAACAACAACAGCAGGAGTACCAACCACGACAAAAGACATTTCGCTCATCGTGTACCATACGGGCAGAAATGCAGCTTAGGGTTCGGCCTCTTCTTAACCCTTTTGGGGCCCATGCCTTATATCATACTATATCATATTGCATTATATTGTATCATATTTCATACCATATAATATGATATGATATGATATGATATGATATGATATGATATGATATGATATGATATGATATGATATGATATGATATGATGTGATATGATATGACATAATATCATATCATGTTATATAATAATATATCATATACCTGGCAATGTCATACCATATTATATCATATCATACTACCAGGTAGATCATATCATACTATATAATACTAAATCATATTATATCATATTTTATCATACTGTATCATAATATACTCTACAATATGATACCATATTATATCATATCATATTGTATTATATTATAAAAATGAACATACACTCCAGCTGTGAGATCGAAGATTTTGTCGCAATTCATATTTGCAAGCTGAGTGTGACACTCCAATCGCGCGTGTTACTGGGTGTGTGTCCTCATCAAGGATATAGGTCGGCGACTCCCCTTACAACTACAGTGCAGTAGCTATCAGGGTCAACAGGGTGATGTTAGTCAGTCTCTGCGCGGAAACTATAAAACCCGTTTTTGAGGGGGACAAAATCTGACAGCTGTTAAAGGAAACGCATCAGTTTGTCAAGTGCATCCTGTAAGTCGTATAACCGGTGAGGGGAGGGCGGATTTATTTAAAAGGCGTGGGGGCCTGGGTTTAAACAAAAGGGAGCGGGGGGGGCGGGGGGGGGAAGCAGGCGGGGCAACTCAATCTGTGCACGGAAACTATAAATCCTTTACGGGGGCAAATCTGACGGTAGTGGAAGGAATGCATCAGTTTATCATGAGTCGTTCTACGGTAGCTCCCCCAACTTTTCTGTAACGAAATCGCCGGTTATGAAACCCAGCTCCCGGTCGTATCTCCTGAAATACGGTGTCCCTCGGCACCCCAACGTCTTCGTTAGATAGACCTTTTGCATACGAAACAAGAAAATATATGGAGGCGCGCTGTTAATAGCATCCTTCCTCGTTTCGAGCAGCCATGAAACGTTCGTTAAAGAAGAGCGCTGGTTGGGGAGGAGGGCTATCGTAGTAAGAATCAGCCCCATGTATATGCTTTAAGTCGTAGAACGAGTGAGTGAGTGAGTGAGTGAGTGAGTTGAATGAGTATGATGGAGGACGCATGACACGATAGAGGTATACCAGGTACCTTTTTTTGGCAAATTTTCTTTCTGACGAAATGACGGGGCTCCTTGACCCAAAATCGTCGAGAAAAAATTAAAAAATAGGCATTGGTTATCACGATTCTCGTTCTGTACCTAGGCCATGCATGAGATTTTTTTATCCGGGGTGGCGGTTTTATTTTTCTCCAAATCAGTTCCTGGGGGAGGTCTTAAGCTTACCCAAAAAAGAGGAACCTCAAAAAAGAAAACAACAACAATGGTTGGTGCACCTCTATCGTTGCACGCGTCGATCGTCGGAATGTTCCAAGGGGTTGGGGGGGGGGGGTTCTTATCAGCTATAGGTCGCAAAGATGTAGGGGCTTGCTGTACGCGTGGTGCTAGGTCTAGGCGATTGTGCGGGTGGTGGGGCAGGGAGGGGGTGTTGGATGGGGGGGGTGTTGGGTGGGGGGATGAATTGGAGCAACGGCATAGATGGATAAAAATAGTGAGGTGATATCCACTGCCTGGTAGTGTTTATTTCTCTGGCAGATTTTGATTATAGGTGGGGCGTTTGAACAAGAGGGAACGGAGGGGAAAAAAAAATAATAATAGGGGGGCGGGGGGAGCAATTACTTGGAGCTAGGGCATGGGTGGCTAGAAAGATAATGAGGTGATATCAGCTGCCTGGTAGTGTTTTTTACTCTGGCAAAAATCGATTTTTAGGTGGGGGGTTTGAGCAAGATGGATCGGGGGGGGGACGGGACGTGCGGGACAACTCAACAGTATATAGTATTATATAATAATATATCATATTATATCAAACTACATAATAAATATATATAAAATAATTCCTTGAATATCGAATCATTCCTTGGTGTCATGGACTTTGGTCAGGAGTTTTTTGTCTCGGCCTAAGTATGCGATTCGCGGAACTGGAATTCTCGGTCGAGTATGGCTTGGTTCGAGCGCCGCCTTCGGGGGGCGGCTCCAACGCCCCTCGCCCTGCCGTGTCCGTTCCGCAAACCGACGTGAACGCGTACGGGTGCCGAGCGAGACGAGCGAGTGTCGAGGAGGAATTTTGGAAAAATTGTTGAATCTTAATGGCTGCAACGCCTGAATGATTTACAAAATTGGCATCATTTCCAAACGGTACGTGATAATGTTTGGAATTTTGCGGTGGCATACTCTCGAGCGTTAGTTCCTTTGCTGTACTTTTTTACTAGTTCGTTTGGTTTCTTGCTCGGCATTTTATTGCTTTTGTTTCTGCTCGTTTTGCCAGCTGGAAATTCAATTTTTTAGTGTGGGTTCACCTAAAACGTGACACAACTTACCGACGATATCCAAAAACTTCGCGACACAAATTACCGACCGCAAAACGTTTCGTGACAAAATAACTCCCAAACCATGGAATCATGACATTTTCACGTAACAGAATCTCGAGACAAAACCAAGCAGGTAGAGCCGTCTCTTCGGCCTTTGGCCCTGGCTTTAGCATGGCCGCTGACACTCCAGGCAGCCTCTGCTGTAGGCATGAACGAGTGCGGTTGATTCGCAGCGAACTATCCCGCTGTGCTCGCTTCTATGCGGCCATTGTCCACGCCATTTCATGTCACCTCCCTTCTGTTTTGAGCTCGTCGTCGTGCCGTCGAGGTACGAGGAAACCCTTACGTACTGGGTGAGAACAGCAGTATGTACGACGAGCATGAACGCCAACTGACGACATTGGCAAACACACATCAGGTGCAGCAGCAGTAGCCGAAGGGCGAAACTTCTAGCACATACTGCAGCAACTAGTAGCAACCAGAACCACAGCAGATAGCTCAAAGTGCAGTACGAGTTCCGTTGGCAAGTTTAGTCGTACACGAATCACTCTGTCCAATATATAACAGAATCTCGAGACAAAACCAAGCAGGTAGAAGAGCCGTCTCTTCGGCCTTTGGCCCTGGCTTTAGCACGGCCGCTGACACTCCAGGCAGCCTCTGCTGTAGGCATGAACGAGTGCGGTTGATTCGCAGCGAACTATCCCCCTGTGCTCGCTTCTATGTGGCCATTGTCCACGCCATTTCATGTCACCTCCCTTCTGTTTTGAGCTCGTCGTCGTGCCGTCGAGGTACGAGGAAACCCGTACGTACTGGGTGAGAACAGCAGTATGTACGACGAGCATGAACGCCAACTGACAACATTGGCAAACACACAACATCAGGTGCAGCAGCAGTAGCCGAAGGGCGAAACTTCTAGCACATACTGCAGCAACTAGTAGCAACCAGAACCACAGCAGATAGCTCAAAGTGCAGTACGAGTGCCGTTGGCAAGTTTAGTCGTACACACATCACTCTGTCCAATATATAACAACCGTTTTATTCTCTTATTGAAAGAGAAAAAAAAAATTACATTTCCTGTAAGAATGATACGTGGTATAAGCGGACGCTCTGATTCTGGTGTGTTGCTGCCGTGAGACCATGGAGCACACCGCATGTATTACCCAAACAAGAGCCAACAAGAGGCAGCGCACAGGGGCCCCGAACACAGAGACACGTGACAAACACAGCCAGCTGTCGATCGCGTAATTCGCCGGTAGTCCGTGCTTCGGTGGGTGTATCGGAAGTCGTTCGTAGTACTGCTGTAGATCGTCGAAAAACCACGTGGCATCGTTCTGGTGGCAGACTCACCAGTAGACCCCCCAAAATGTATTTACCTTTTCTTTTTCTTGGCCCCATGCACCCATTTCCTTTCCTTTCTCTTTGTTTGTTTCTTTTTTCCAATTGACTTGCGTCTGTTGTGCGTATGCGTAGTGATAGATACCACGTGTAATATATGCGTGGTAGTCTTTCTTGGGTGGCAAGCGGTATAGTCGGTTTTTCCAGGCGCGAGTAATGAGACGTATGCACCAGCATGGACCTGGCACATCGTAGACTGACTCCCGATTTCACTTTTATATGTTTCTGGTGGAGGCATGAATTGCATCAGCTGTGATCCATGCGTATACCACCTTTGGTTTGTGTTTTTCCCCTAGGGTATTCCTCAGCTCCAGAGTGACTGGAGCCTGTCCTGTGACCACGGACTTGATTATGCGAGTTAATGTGAGAACGACAACAACAACAACAACAACGGAAATATTGCCTGTTTCTTGACCTTTCAGCTGCTTCCTGCAAATTTGGTTTTTCTGCCAACACGATTTTGAACCTTTTCGCGATTTTTCTTCCTTTTTGTCTAGTAAGTTGAACTTACCATTTGCCGCTAATTTGCCGCCTGTGCATTAGTTGCGGAACGGTCCAGCTTTAGCTTTTCTTTGATTCGCACCATTTGTTTTGTAGTTGGCGAAGATTCATCGGCTGAGATCTGGGTTTGGCTCATCAGCTCGACACCGCCCAGCACCCCATCGCAGCGCTATAGCTTACAGCAACGAAGCGCCGTGCAGTGCCCTGCGATGCCCTGCGGCTCAGCTCAGCAGCGCACCGCTAGCTCAGCAGAGCGAAGCGCTATGCTTTGCCGTGCTTTGCCGTGCTCTGCCGTCGCGGTCGTTCGTTATTCATGATATCTAAAACTCCGCGTACGCTGATATTTAGGTATTTGGCGCTTTATTCTATACATATCGCGTCAACCATCGTAATATCATACAATATGGGGGAGGGAATGTAATCTCTATGCAAAGATCCTGTTTTGTTTTAATCAATTGTCAGCCGGCCGCCCCGGTGGTCTATTAATAATAGTGGTTTTACTCTCGAATACTACTAACGTTTGGTTGTCCTTGAGTTCGACACCCACCACGATGAGATTTGACTTTATTTGCAAAAATGCAAAAAAAAAACAGGGATCAACTAACTGCTGAGAGCGGCTAGCAGCGTGGGTTGGTTCGACGCGAGTCGACGAGGGAAGAAAATGCTGGATTCTCCTCGCGGTAAAAATGAAAGCACGTGCCGAAGTGAGGAGGGAGGAGGAGGGCCCGCTATGTGACCCCGGATCTGAGTTACTACTAGGAGGGAGCGCGAGAGTGGTGCGGGGATAATACATGGGATGAAGAAAAAAAAATGTTGCAAGGGTATATTATTATTACTACCAGTAAATAATATGTCAGTCTCTAGGAAATACGCACGGCACTATCAGCAGTCGTCATGGTAGAGACACTCCGGATATTGTGCATTGAGGGGACGCGTCCGATTTCGACAACGTGAAAGCCCCCACGAAGAAAAGACAGCAGACACACATATCCCGCCTTCCCGAGAAAAAACAGAGAAGAAGCGCTACGCCAACCTCCCGTACGAGCAAAGCCATCCCCGCACCAATCTTAGACAACGCCGCCTCAACGAGAGATCGCCCTCCTCTTCTACGCTTTCCTGCTCGCCCGCGACCACGCAGACCAATCAATGCGACAGCCTTCACGTAACAAACAAAGCAACCTTCTTCCAAAACCTCGCCGGCTGACATGTCCTCATGTCGACGTTTGATGCAAACCGACTTTGCATCCTGTCGACTTCGAACCTCCATTGCCACGGGGACAGCAGTGCAGTCTCTTCATTAATGCCAAGGCCTCTTTTGTTTCGCCTAGAGGCGACGCAGGTTCTCAATTATAATACTCTTTTCGGTATTTTTGTTTGACAGACGCCAACTTTTACTTGACGGCGCATTTAACATAGTTTGTTTCGCCTATCCTTGCCTTCTTTGTTGTATAATATTACATTTTTTCTTTTGTCAAAGCATGACTTTCATAATCCCATGTTCGTATTAAACTCTTGGCATTACTTTAAAGTTCAATGCATGCCAAATCGGACAGCTACACCTTAAGTTGTCGAAGTGCTGCCCTGCCCTACCCGAAGCATGGGCGCCGGCGAATGCCGGCGCCCATGCGGAGCCCTTGTATTATATAAAATGATATCAAACTTTATTATAACACATCATATTATATCATACGGCGACAAAACGGAGTACAAGCGCGTTCTTGCCATGGTGCGCGAGCATGCAGCAGCCCACCGCAGCGCAAGCTACGCGCATGTCTTTCAGGTGCTTGCAGTGGCGTTTGGCAGTAAAATCGTCGTGAGCTAATCTAGAAGCCCGGGTTGCTTCGTGTCAAGGGTGCTGCAATGATCAGTAATAATCGTCACTTTTTCCCTGTACAATAAAAAAGATAAATCAAGCTTCAAAAGGGTTAAATCAAGCCCCCAAAGAGGGTCATAACCAAAACCAAAACCAAAAACAACGCAACAACAAAGCAGAAACAAAAAGACAAGCCGGCGGACGGGGGAGGCCGCAGTCGTCGCAGTTTGCGCTGCCTTTGTCACTGCCAGCACCGCTGTTTCGGAAACCGGGTACAATCAACACATAACATACACGGACAACTGAGGTCGTCTCAATCCCGTTCAAACTGCACCCACGGTTGTAGGGGAAATCTGCCCGGCATTATTAGGGCCTTCGAGGGGCACCCGATTTGGTCGGGTAGGAAAACACACGTAATACTAGTATTAAAACAGACAGATGTCGCTGACCCAAGGCCAGTCAAACCCAACATAAATACCAAACAACGGGCCTAAACGGCACTCCTAACCTAATTTATGGCGGGTTGGGTTGGAGTTCGGTTATGAGGTTCATCGATTTCAATGCTGCTGTTATGCTCTTACTGGTGAAATTTGTATCTTCCTACCCAACGATCTTTGCAAGTTTGGTATCCCGCAAACACCCTACTTGTAGTGTGAGACAACGTTTTCAGCAGTAGCGGCAAAAGGGTCATGAAAATTTTCGAATTAAAAAGGGTTGGCCCTTCTCGACTTCAAAGCTTAACGCATTCTCTACTGGAAACCTTTTCTTCTCTGCAAGTTTACTTGAAGTTAGTACGGGGTGGGATTTCGGGGTTCGAAAGGGGTCACAATGAATAGTTGTACCTTTTTTGACCCTTTTTGAGTTGATTCTGGTATACCGACCAAAAACAAGAGAATTGCGATCTCATCAACCCTCTTGGAAGAGCCCGCAGCCATACCATTAATAGTAATATCAATACTAATAATAAATAGTATTGAGAATGCGGTGCGTGTGTCGTATAGCTCCTACCGCTGCGAGTTCAACCCACCAGTGTCAACACAATACGTAGTGAATACACTAGTGGAACACACCCTCTGTCCGCCGGCCCGGGCTGCTTTGTGTGGCGGATTCTGGAATGATATTTTTTTTTCATTTTTTCCCTCTGAAGCCTCAAAGGGGATAAACGTCGCTATTACCCATCCACCAGAGGGAAAACAAATAGCCGAGTCGCAACAGCTTCGACTTGACGCTGCAAAACGGGCGAAGCGCCTTTCGTCTCGTCCACGCTTTTTCGTCCGAAACGAACACCCATCATCAGCACAGAAAAACATTGAAACAACACCTGAGGGAAATAAAGGCCCGCACAAAGTGTTACGTACCAGATATCATATATACATTACCTACGCTACAGTACAACCTGGCAAGCCTCTGAGGGAAAAAAGAAGCGCCAGATATATGACTGCCTGGCCTACGCTACATTATGACTGCCCACCAATCTAACGTGTTACACGCCACGTATCGTGCATATGGTCGCTTGGTCTTCGATACAACAGACTGCGCATCAATCTGGACTGTACTATGACAAGACCACATAAAGATATTTGTCCGGACTACACTGTGACCGCAGATACATCCGTCTGGACTATGCTGTGACTCAAGCGCTCATCTGGGCTACGCTATGACCGATCACAGATCCATCCACACGCATTATACTGTAAACAAGAGCGGCGGCGGGCGAGCGATGGCGGGCGAGCGATGGCGGGCGAGCGATGGCGGGCGAGCGAGCGATCGAGGTACTCACAAAAAAACGAGCACGAGTAGCGACCGATGCGTTGGACTACGAATATAACGACAATGCGCGAACGCAGTCGCCGCGCGTCAACGCAGCCAGACTACAGCTACAATTTCTTGCCCCAACAAACCACCCGCCCACCAAGCCATCCACCCTCCTACAACGGCAACCACCGGCTGTGTCCACTACTCCTGGCGCATCTGGCTGGGTCCATACACCCTCGGCCCCTTCCAGCTTAGACGGGTGCGTCAGGGCTCTGCGAGCCTACTGCCATCGCCACCCACATCACCTCGGATTTCGAAAAATTTGACAGTGACTGGAACAAGTTGGTAATTAAATTTTGCAACAGCTGCTGCTGCTGGCGGGGACGGGATGCACGCCGGACAGCCCTGGCTAGTCGTCGGTTAACGAAGGTGGGAGGCGCTCATGGCTTATCCTGCAACAAACGACCGTACGGGCGTGGTCGTCATAGGCCAAGCGCCGCCTACATATGCACGCCAATACTACATATGCACGCCAATAGTGCGCACAGCGGCTTAGATGGGGACGTGGTGCACTCCGGACAGGCCTGGCACATAGTCGCTTAAAGGAAGGTGGGAGGCGCTCATGGCCTATCCTGCAACAAACGACCGTACACCATCGTGGTAACTGGCGATGACGTACGGTCGTTTGTTGCAGGATACAATACCAGGATCTATATTTATGTTGATGTCAAAACGGCCCTTACATTTCTCGGACACGTCCAGTAATCCCGCACGAAAAAACACACCGGCTCACCCGCACCTACATGCTTTCGCTCATGCCTCAACGAGCGCGCGCCCGCGGGGCGGGAGAGCGCCGGTTTACCCTCGTCTGTAGTCATGCCCACATACCCACGGCGAGATCCGGGGGCGAACGGCCCAGGGCGGCGCGCCCGCAAACCCCAAACTAATCGGAAGCGATAAAAAATCGACATAGATCAACAACAGGTTTTCGGCTGTATATAAACAGATGTTGGTTCCGATTTCTCCCAAAATATTCGCTGGGCAGGTAATCGTGGAGGACGGGTTTTCTGCTTGATGGATGACGATCACATGCACATACACACAAGTCTAGTGGTAAGGCCTCACATTGAAGTCCAAGTGGTTCTTGAGCGGCACGGCAGGGTGGCACATCAACCGCACACCCCCGGCGGCCACTCCGGCGAGATTGGAAGACCTGAAACGGTGAAAACAAAAAAGGGGAATAGGTTTGGGTTGGGTTGGGTTGGATTGGATTCGTTTTGTTCAATAGTGCCTTTGTTACAACAGCAGCCAATACCACAAAACAACAACGCCACCACCAACACCCTACAACAGTAACCGCCACCACCGCCGTCAAAAGGCGTTCGCTCACCGGGCGTGGAGAAGGAGGGGGTGCGTCAGCATCACATCACCAGCGTTCCCTGTGGTCTCGATCACATCTTCGTCTAACGGAGGGAGGAGCGCCTTTCGAGCAGCACTCGACACTTCCGGACCTTCAAGGCGGCAAGAGAGAAAGGCGGGCGGTAAGTAGCACTACCGTGTGACACGCAAGATATCACACCCCTTGGGATGAATTTCAGAGACGATTAGCTCCAATTTGACGGGGACACGGACAACAACAAAAACGGCCGGGTTGGGGACATCTCGTCGGGATGTTTCCATAGGATGTTTGCAATCTCCGTTGTCGATAAAATTAGCTTTCAAAAATCGCCCGATGGAGTGTGTTACCTTGCGTGCCATACGGTGCCAGTAGTAGTTGTAGTTGTATATATTTAGTGCCAGTAGTAGTAGTGGTAACAGCAGTACTAGTAATAGTAGTAGTAGCAGTAGTGGTAGGTCTAGTAGTAGTAGTAGTAGTAGTAGCAGCAGCAGCAGCAGCATTAGTAGTAGTAACAGTAATATATGATTACTGGACTTGCTTACTGTCATGCCCGGGTCCCAAAACAATCAATTCCATGAGACCACGATTAATAGTGCAGAAGTAAAATTAACGTCTCCGACAATACTATCCCCTGCCTGCACACCTACCGCAATAAATCGTTGTCGGCGCCCAAGGTACATGGTCACACCAAATAAACCCCTGGCAAGCTTTACGTCGACATTTCCTCCCCACCTTACACTACGACGGGTTAAGGTTTAAAACAAAAAAACTAATCAAACAAACGCGGCCGTATCGCACCCGTCATCCCTGCTGTCCCCGCCCGTTCCCAGAGAATGGCGGCCACCTTCTTGTGGGAACCCCTTAGCAGTGCGGTACCACCTCCGCAGGGAAGAACGTCGGAAAACAGGAATATGGGCAGAAGCCCAATCTCGCGGCTGTCGTGTCGCCGCCAGCGGGTAGCCGCGGCGTGAGTAGGGTAACACGTGGCACAAGGCATAAGAAACGATAAGCGAACATGAGTGAGATGGTTAACCCGCCACCCCCATCGCCACCGTCGCTTTCGCCTAGCATGGCGCAGCAAGACGTCGAGGAATGATGGCGTGCTGGAGGAAGGGGTGAAGAACTACACGAACCTCAGCCTGGCCCAACGAAACGTTTACCAAATATGGCGGGGGGGAGGGGGAGGCATGCTCATATCGTGCATGACCGTATTTTAAGACTGCACACCATTGCACCCCTACATCGCCGGGACGGAGAAACTCGGTCTTTCACCGGCCGGGGAAGCAGGATTATGCGAGTTGCAGACCGGTCCAACAAACGCCAAGGGCTGACGGGAGCTGGGGAGGAGACTAGTACACGAGCCGTACTTTAGCCCAACACACGCTGAGAAACGAGTGTAAAACGAATGAAACTGCAGGAGCTGCTGCCAAAAACCGTACTCTTGGGTATTTCTTTTCGGGAAAAAAACAATGTGGCTGCATTTGTCAAGAAAAAAAAATGCGATTTCGAAGCACCTCATGGGAAGAAACCATCAACAATGTGACTGCATTTGTCAAGAAAAAAAATGCGATTTCGAAGCACCTCATGGGAAGAAACCATCCTATACGTTTTTGGCAGCACCCTTTCCCACCCTTTGAGCATCACTGTCCTCCTCAACCGCTCGCGAATTTTTATCCTTCGCTCTCCCACCTTCACCGTGCCCGTATCAACACAACTCGCACAACATGGTATCCCCCACATGACGCGAGGGCATCGCATCGGCCCTACCCTAAGCTCCTGGCATGCGCTAAGGGTGTTATCTTTGAAGCAAACACTGTCTCCACGAATGAGTCTGTAGCCATGCTCCGTTTTGTACATGAGACTGCGACGGTTACTTCTCATCTTGCAACTACACCTTGCAACCAGAGAGGGGCAAACCACCCACGGGTTGCAGATATCGTGGGGGCCAAGTCCAACCACGGCATCCCTACCCCCTACCCTCCTCACGTGTGCCTTCCCGTGGGCCCTAATTTTTAGGCGCGAGTGGGGAGCAGATACCGCAATTACACTTTCCCACCAGAGAAGGGCAAACCAACCATAAACATCACCAGCCATTATGGTGGTTAGGTACAACCGACAAGCGCGCATCACCCTCACGCGCACCTTGCCTTGTCCCTACCGGTATGTTCTAGATGCGCCTGCGGAACGTTTAGCAAGTATCCGCCAGAAAAGGCCAAACCACTCATGGACCGCGGAGATTGCGGTGGTCGGATACCACCGGAGACACCCGCACCACGCGGAAGCGTGCCCTATTTTGTAGATGCGGCTGCGGCAAACACTACCATTACACATTCCCGCCAGCGCGCAGGTCGGGTACAATCGAGATACTTGCATCTGTCGTGGGCCAAATGGTACAGGTGCCGGTTGGACCCGACCACCGCAAGCTCCACAGCCGATGGGGGGGGGTTGCCGTTCTCTAGCGAGAAGTCTAGTCGCAAGAAGTCCGCAGTCGCAGCTGGAAAATGGGGCACACGGGAAGGCACAACGTTATGTACCCTATTCACCGCTCTGCACCGTCCGCACCCGCGGTGTCCAATTCTAGTATCGTGTGCCTTGCCGTATGCCCTATTTCCGGATGCGACCGGGACGAAGACACTGCAGCTACATACCTCCCACCACAGTTGGGCAAAGCATCTATGGATTGAGGAGACAATCGAGGTCGAGTACAATCAAGGCATCCGCATCACCCTCACGTGCGCCTTCTCGTGTTTGCCCTATTTACTAGACGCAACATCGACTCAGTTGCTGCAACGCTGCAACTACACCTTTTTGCCGTGAGAGGAGGAAATGGAGAAGGGCAAAACCACCCATGGGTTGCGGACCTTCTGGTGGTCAGATACAACCAAAAGACTCACGCAACCCTCACGTACGCGTTCCCGCGTGCCCCGTTTCTCGATGCCACTGAGGCGGTTACCGCAACTACACCTCACCGACTGGGGTGGGAAACCCACTCATAGAATGTGGTACTTGTGAAGGTTGTGGCCCTAACCTGCCTTCGCCCGTTGTCAACCGCAGTCATGGAAGCTTCCAGGGGTGTGCTTGTCACCGGAAGTGAGAAGAAATAATGAGTCGCATGTTCAATCCGAGAATCGAGCTCGGGTTTCCACAGCCACGATGGGGCGTGCTGACCACCACACAAACCAGACAGGAGTCTTACTTTTTTTAGTTGTTGTGAAGGTCAGGTACAACAGAGACTCCCGTACAACCCTTACGTGTGCCTTCCCGTGTGCCCTGATTTCAAGATACGGCTGCGGCAGATACTGCCAATACACATCCCCGCCAAAAAAGGCAACCCACCCACGGATTGCGGCGCTTGCGCTGGTCGAGTACAGCCGAGACACCCGCATCAGTCGTGGGCGGAATGGTACGGGTATCGCAGCGGGACCCAACCAATTCAAGCTCCGCAGACCATGAATAGTTTTCTCTTCGCTGGCGGGGAGGTGTAGCTGCATCAAGTCCGCAGTCGCATCTAGCAATGGGGCAAACAGCAACGAGCACGTTGTGTAGCCTACCCACGGTACTGTACCGTATCCTTCCGTCCCCATGCCTGCCGCAGCGATGCCTCAAAAAACAGGGCATACGGCAAGGCACACCTTATGCGGGCTATCCGCGGTGCTTCATCTTATCCACGCGGATTTTCGGTACCCTATCCCGAAACACCACGGAAAGGTCCATCTGTTGTCCTCGATTTCACCTGTATCTAGACTACATGCCACACAGCGACGACGGCAATAGAGAACACACCCTCTTACGCGGGTACGGAGATAAATCATTTATGCGCCTGTTGCTAGGAATGCTGACGACACCCAGCCACGGCCCACCTGCAGCGATATGTGGCCTCTTGTCAACTTGGCGGGGCTACCGTCGGCGCCCCCTTCCCACCGGACATCTCGTTAACCCAAGAGCAGCTGAAGCCACGTTTTAGGGGGGAAATTACTTGGAATAAGTGTGGAAGGGTGTTTTGCATTGGAAAAAGGGTCAACCCGGACGCGAAGCTCGCATGAAATGCACCAGGTAAGACCAGCCAACAAAATAAACTTTGAATCAAACGCTATTAAAAGAAGGCAGGTGCTTGTTAGCCCCTTCTTTTGTTGAATAATTGCATCCCGCGACGAGTGGATCTCCGCAATGGTCAACGAACTGAGGGTTCAAAACTCAGATCGCCCGCAGAGAAAACGCCACCACATTACGCCACCACATCTCGGTAGTGAGTAGGATTACACCTTCGCTCAATGCCATTGCGGTATTGTTGTGCCTTAGCCTCAAAAATCACATAAATCAATCTGCCAATTTTACATTTTCACCCGCGCTCGGCACCACGTCTGTAAATCCATGTTTCCGGGTCGTCGCCAAAAGACTAACGCAGCCGCTTTCGCACCCACACACTGACATTTCCAATAGTTGGCCTCAGTCACTATCGGAATGAAACGATTGTGGGTGAGCACAGTACCCTTAATGGGCGCTCCCTCTTAGACTCAGATGCATAAGTACCTCTTTCCTGCAATCGAATTCGCCATTCCCAATTAATACAACTCGTTTTACACTGTGAAGCAGTACGAATACCTGTGCACGCCGGTGCAACCATGTTGACTCACAACTGACTATGAATACATAAACACTTGTTTATGGACTTAAGTTCCTTCCGTTTACACGACATACCCATTCCCTCACGTGTGTCCTGCCGTGTGTACGCGACTGCGGCAGGTATTGCAATCACACCTCTCCGCCAGAGAGACGGGTAAAACCACCCACGAACTACCGAGCTCAAGATAATCAAGTACAGCCGAGACACCCGTATCACTCGTGGGCCGTCTGGGCATGTGTCCTACGCCGACCACGCGGCTTGTTTCCATTCAGCAGCTGACCTCATTCGCGAGAAGGGGCTGATCTGCACCAGGGGCGTCGCGCAGGCCAGCCCCTTCTCCTGCCTGAGCTCAGCTGATGAATAAACACAAGCATTGAGGTCGGGGCAGGACAGATGCCCAGATATGCTACGAGAGTTATAGGTGTCTCGAGTATACCTGACCACCACCAGCTGCACAGCCCATGAGTCGTTTGCTCTGGCGTGAAGATGCAATTGCAGCAACCGCAGCAGCCGATGTAGAAAACAGGGCACGCTGCAGGCGTGCACCACGGGAAGGAAGGCATGGTGAAAACAAAAGACAGAGTACACAAAAAAGTATCACAGCCGTTTCGTGAGGCAACATGGTGGCACCGGCGGCTACAGGAAATAACACCTGGCAGTACTTACGTGTAGACCGAGTGATCTAGATCGGGCATGGTACTCTAAAGAGCACTTATTTTATTTTATTTTAATTTTTAATCCTTGGGTGGATGGTTAAAAGTCAGGGCCGGGCTGTTCACGGGTCATGATCCGACCCACGGGTCAGGTGATCCGACCCGACCCGACCCAACCCGACCGCGCGAGATTTGGTGCAATTGCAGCAACCGCAGCAGCCAATGTAGAAAATAGGGCACACTGCAAGGCACGCATGGCGGGAAGGAAGGCATGGTGAAAACAAAAGGCAAGGAAGTACACCAACAAGTGCCAAAGATGTTTTGTGAGGCAACAAGGTGGCACCGGCGTGCACAGGAAATACCTGGTAATACATACGTGTAGACCGAGTGATCTAGATCGGGCATGGCATTCTAACCTGCAGGAAGAGGCCCGTAGTTTTTATTTTATTTTTATATCCTTCGGTCGATGGGTAAAAGTTAGGGCTGGGCTGTTCACGGGTCGTGACCCGACCCGCACGTCAGGTGATCCGACCCGACCCGACCCGCGAGGTGTGACCTGACCCATGAACAGCTTTGGCAAAAATGAGATACGAGCCGAAGCACTGCAGCCAAGCCCAACAAACGCAGGCAAATATACATAAATCCAGGATCAATTCACAGGGCGCCAGCCTCGCCGAATGAATGCTGACGAAAAATGTACTGGTCTCTACAGCATAAACACTGCACAACGTATCACATAAGCAACACAATACACCACCGCAGTATCACATAATATTGCCTATGGATAATACCTCAGCGTCATGACCTCAAAAGTGTCACACCACCAAAGTAGCATGCCACGTACGTAGAGTATCACCAAAGTGTTCTATCCTCAATGTATGAACCCGCAGAGTATCAATCACCCGACTATAATACATATAATGTCACACAAGCACGCCGCAGTAATGGTAGTAACCGCCCCCATGTGGCTGGGCCGTATTCCGGAAAATACATCGGGCCTTTCCGCCCCCCGAGGCGACAAAAATAACCAGAAAACAACACACACCCCTCACACACAGCAACAGCACAACACCAGGTGTTGGTCCTGGCGCAACCAGAAGCACCGACAACGCGCCCAGCATCGACTAAAGTACTGACGCACACCCAAACTCTCGGGGGAACTAGCGCCATCCTGACAAAGAGGAGCCACCAGAAAGGGCACGCCGGCGCCCATTCCCGTGCCTGCTCCCGAGCCTGTTGCGCTGGTGGTACAAGGCTGACCACTCCGTCGCGTTTACTCTCCGACCGTTGCACCGGGGCGTAAAGTGTGGCCGAAGGGGCGGCACTCATACTTGACAGCGACGCAGCTCAGCGTGGCATTTTTAACATTGACAGAACGTTTTCCTCATCGATATGCCGTAACCTGGGCTGTCTCTTGTCTAGTACCTGGTAGTAATCAGCAAGCGAGCCCACCATGATCGCGTTACGCGCCAAACCCTAATTTACCAGGTGCAACACAGCACTTGTTCGTTCGAGTGGCTGAGTGAGAATACATCATTTCCAAACAGGCAAAACGTCGTGAAAGCGTGTAGTGATCTGTCCTCGGATGATTATATCACGGCTTGCCAGCTCCACCCCGGGGCGTTTAGCCGAAAACATTGAAGGAGGGGGGCGTTTACTGTGTCGGGCCGTTTTTTCGTATTCTTGTTTCAAGAGGGGGCGTTTACTCCGGATAAGGCTCGTTTTCACCGAAAACAGAGCCCCGGGGCGTTTACGAACGTCAATATGGTAATACGATAACATGTCGTACCTGTGTCGAAAATGTCTGAAGAGTGACCCGTCCACGTTTCTTACCCCCTCTCCTCAACCCCCAAATCGAATCACCAAGTACCAGGTACCATATAACCAAGGAACCATACCATAATATTATGCCGTATCAATTATTACGAAAAAAGGTACAGCATCAGCCGTCGACGCATCGTCAACACACGGCGAGTCTATCTTCGAATTGCCCGCAATATAAAATATAATTCTTCCCCAAACTTCGCCAACTACAGCAAGCCGGTACCCTACCGCTGTTTCTAACACTGAGCCATGTATGACCAGTACTGAAACACAATGCCATCATACATTAGGTATTGACTCATTAAAAACTTAATAAAAACGAGCGACCGGTGTAAAACACAGCGTGCAAAGATGAGTATCGACCCTAAATTCGTCGACCTCACGGCTGGCGTTGTTAGAATATTTTTGTTAAAATATACTTCGAAGTATATCACACCACATCATACCTGTGCGGAAAATGTCTGAAGTGCGCGCCATCGACGTGCCACCTCCCCTCCACCTCCCACGGAGGCTGCGCGAATCCGGGGAAAGTAACGACCCACCACCCGCACCCGAACTCTTCCCACGCATCCACGCCTACCAGTTGACTCACCGCGGCCTTTAGCCTCGGAGACAGTGCTGATGTCCAGGGATAGCCGCGTCGGTCCTTTGGGGAGCTGGGCAAAAAATAGAAAAACATTCGCCGCATCGTGGGGATAATCACAAGTTAAACGAGAAAGATAAAGAGAATGAAAACGAGAAATAAAATCAAAATTGCATGGATAACTACCGGTGCAGGAAATCCATAAACGAAAAGCGTTCCCGCCGCTCTGAGACACCGCTGATTTCCAGGGATTGCCGATCCAGTCAGCTCGAGTGCTGTGTCAAAAAGCGATCGATTATTTACGACTATTTACTAAATTTACTCGACACCCGGTATAGAACCCGGTGTGCAGGTAGAGTAATATTGAACTTTTTTACCTGCAAACCAGGTGCACAATTAGGCTTTTTCTCACGTAAAAGGTTGGGGCTAACCTTGGTATCCCGACAATTGTTCCGCAATCCCGCTATTATTGTACCTTGGTATCCCGTAAATTTCCGAAATCCCCTTCTTGTTGACCCATGTGGAAGGGCACTGCTGGAATATGTCTTCTTCTCCCAAGCGACCCCAGAGGGCTTCCCTGCACTCCACGCACACACGTGCACCACGGTACGCAAGCAGGCAATACCAACAAATAAGTGTCCGACGACGCCACATGTGGGACGGTAATTCTGCAGCAGGTAGACCTCTTTGGTAAGGAGTGCGTGTTGAGACACACCGAGGTGAGTTGTATGGCGTAATCACACTTATAAAAGTCGGCAACAGAAGTAATCTCGGAGTACGACCCGGCCGAGGGAACAGGACTTGAAGGGCAACAGTGATGACGAGGCGGTACCGCAAGGCGATCGGATCGAGTATCCACAAAATTTAAACCGTCAGACGGTCAGGCCTATCCGTGCAATGGACGTAGCACATAGGGTTACATACATACAGCAGTGATACCCTGACTCCGAGGTGTCGCGACCTAGCGGCTTACCAAGCTCACCGCCCAAAATATCAGGTCTGGGTTGGAATTAGGGATAGGGATAGGGCTTCGGGTCGAGTGTTGATCCATGCACTTCTTCGAATTATGGCTGGTCCGCACGTCGATCTTAGACTACGTATGTGTGTTGGCGCACAAAAACAGGAATCGACAACATCGACTCGACACGGCTCCAAGCGACACCCAGCGAGCTTCGACTACGGTGTCCCCAACAATTTGGCGAAAATTGCGGTACCTTACGCAGTGTAGAATAATGCACAATAAACATATTTCGTACATGCAGTGCCTGCAGGCGGGTGCCGCCTCGGGGTCGAACGCCTCTTTGAGCATCACGAAACCCTAACCAACGCACACAAGTTGACGACGAGTTACAATCACCCCGCTGGGCGAGTCCCCATCGGCAACCACAGTAAAATATATACTTCAGTATGCCTCTACATACGGTACGTACTGGTATAGAGTACCTGCAGGCGGATGCCACCTCCGTGTCGAACGCCCCTCTCAGCATCACAAAGCCGTCTTCCTCGAACCTGCTAATGTCTTCAGCCGAGAGGGGAAGAGGAGGAGGCTTTTCCGCAGCGTCGTCCTCTTTCTCCTCCTCCCCCTCTTCCCCCGCATCTGTTGGTGCTGGTGTTGGTGTTGGTGTTGGTGTTGGTGTTGGTGTTGGTATTGGTGTTGGTGTTGGCGTTGGTGTTGATGGTGATGGCGGTTGTGTCGGTGTTGGTGTTGGGTGTGACGACGACGGTGCTGCTGCTGCTGGTGGCGATAACAATGAGGATGATGTTGGCGTTGTTGAGGGTGCTGATGATACTGGTGATGGTAGAGGAAAAGGCGATGTTGATGGTAGTGGTGATGATGATGGGGGCAATGATGATGGTGATGATGACGGTGGCGATGGTGTGGGTAACAGTAACGGTAACGGTAATGGTCGTAGCGACGATGGTGATGGCGGCGATGGTGATGGCGGCGATGGCGATGGCGGGGATGGCGATGATGAAGGGCCCCCAACAACCTGCTCACGCTCGCCAATACAGCAGTCGTCACCACCATCCACCCCACCGCAATTTTCACCTGCGCGAGAAGAAATCCATGCAATCGTTAGCTCGACTGCTCGAAAGGATAAACATGTTTAGCCGCTATTCGAGTGTTCAGGCGCAAGAAAAAAAAACACACGCACAGTAACTACCACAATAGCAGGTCTATCGTTTGGTCGTTCGACGGCTAAAAAATATGCATTCTTCCGCTCCAGAGGAAGGGGAGACTGTCCTGTGATCACCGACCAGATTACGGCGACGACTAAAGTGAAAACAACAACAATATCTATAAGTTAACGCTCTGGTCGCACAGTCTACTCGGTACCGTCCTTAGTACTCGGATGCGGGCGTACCTAGCTGCGCGAGTCAACAATCAGTGGCGATGGGAACCAAATGTGGTGTGTTAATAGAGCATGAAACAACAACGCTTAAATATTTCGTGCCAAACACACTACAAGGTCGTTTGAGTGATCGAAGCGGCGTTTGCATCTTCTAAACGAGATTCAGAGCAAACATGAGTAACGAACACTGAACTAACGCAACACTGTAGTGGCCGAAGTGTCACGCGGCTTGAAACGTTGAGTATCGACCATTCAAACGTTCGAACTCACCGCTGACGTATTCAACACAACGTAAACAACAACGTAAACAACAACAGGTCCTAGAGTCTCACGGACAACTAACAGCAGCAAGCAGCATCGTGCCATCCGCTTGAACCTCAGCTATACTCGTGCAGATGTGTACGTCAAGCTGGTGACAAACGAACGAGCACTGTACTTCTTCTGCTTCTGCTGCTGCAACTCAGCACTCACTGTCACCACTGCCCGGTGCATACGTCGGACGAGAGCCATAGACAATTCCGTCGGTAACAAGAAAATATCAGATCCACCTCTTCTTCTAGACTGAACTGAATTTCTGCTATACCTGCCACTGGCCACGCGAAACTCGAACATGCGAAGCATCGACCAAGGACGGCTTCTACGACACGCTGGAGAACGATAGTCTTTGCACACCCCGCTACAATACAAATGCGAACAGGTACTCGTGTTCGTTGGGTTCGCGTTCGGTTTGTGGCCGCGCAAGTATTCGTCCATGAACGAATACCGGCATGCGGCAAATGTGCGCCCTGTGGGCAAATACCCTCTCCACAATATTGTAAAAAAAAAATACACTCCAGCTGTGAGATCCAAGATTTTGTCGAAACTCATTTTTGCAAGCTGTGTGTGATACTCCGATCGCGCGTATTACGGGTTGTGTGTCCTCCTTAAGGATATAGGTCGGCCACTCCCCTTGCAACTACAGTGTAGCTATCAGGGTCAACAGGGTGATGTTAGTCAGTCTGTGCGCGGAAACTATAAAACCGTTTCTGAGGGGGACAAAATCTGACAGCTGTAGAAGGAAAATCATCAGTTTATCAAGTGAACCCTATGGGTCGAATACCCGGTGAGGGGAGGGCGGAGTTTTGAAGGACGTGGGGGCCTGGGTTTCGCTCCCGTGGGGGGGGGGGGGGGCGGGCGGAGCAGGTCAATTTGTGCGTGGAAAATATAAATCCTTCAAGGGGATAAATCTGACGGTTTTGGAAAGAATGCACCAGTTTATCATGTATATCCTGCAAGTCGTACAACCAGTGAGGAGAGGGCGGAGCGTTCCAGGTGGTGGGGGGGGGCGAAAAGGTTTTGCAAACATCTTTAGGTCGCATAGATGTAGGGGTTTGCTATACGCGTGGTGCTAGGTCCAGGCGATGGTGCGGGTGGTGGGGAAGGAGGGGGCGTTGGGGGGTGGGGGGAGGGGGGGGATGAATGAAAGCTACGTCACGGATGGCTAGAAAGATAATGACGTGATATCAATTGCGTAGAAGTGTTTATTACTCTAGCCGATTTCGATTGTAGGCGGGGCGTTTGAACGAAAGGGCGGGGGAAAAAAAAAAGGGGGGGGGGGGGGGGGGCGGAAATGAATCGGAGCTACGGCATGGATGGCTAGAAAGAAAATGAGGTGATATCAGCTGGCTGGTAGTGTTTACTACTCTGGCAGATTTTGATTTTAGGCGGGGCGTTTGAACAAGAGGGATCGGGGCGGGGGGGGGGGGGGGGGGCGGGACACTTCAATATGTGCGCGGGAACTCTAAATCCTTAAAGGGGACAAATCTGACGGTTGTCGCAAGAAGACATCCCTTTATATCACCTGCCTGGTATTGTTTAACATTCTAGGGGATTTGATGTTAGATGTGGTATGCAACACAATCTTTAGGTGTGGTAAACAACGTGTTAAGCTTCGTAATTTGTTGTACATGGATCGCAAGATCGAATATTTCAATCGATAGGTACAACCAGTGTTGTTACCATTATTTTCTGACATCGCTAATTATTATAAAAAATGAAAATACACTCCAGCTGTGAGATCGAAGATTTTGTCGAAACACATCTTTGCAAACTGTGTGTGATACTCCGATCGCGCATATTACGAGTTGTGTGGTCTCATTAAGGATACAGGTCGGCGACTCCCTTGCAGCTACAGTGTAGCTATCAGGGTCAATTATATGAAAGAGATACATAATGCAAAATACAACAGGCGAAGTGATGTCGTCATGCAATGTCACCACCATTGAGCACGAGAGGGAGAAGTGCGGGTCGTCAGTGTTTTGAAAGGATCGTTTGGTGTATCCGCGCTCAATTACGTTACTTCGTTAGTCAAACTTCGTGTGGCATAGGTTGGGAGCGATCTTGCACACGGCATGTACTAAATACCCTACGTAATAGGTTGGTAGTGTGGTCTACCTCAATTTTAACATACATATCTGCCTGTAAGTCCTTTTCACATTATTATTGGCTCAAACGTACGATTTTACGCCCATGATATTTATGGGACAACGGACGAATACCATGCAGAAACAAATGCGAATACCCTCTCAGAAACATGGGGCAAGTATTCGTCTGTGCGCGAATACTCCGGCGGGAACGTGTGGCAAGTTTTCGTTCGTGGACGAACAGTACCTATTCGACGAGCGGACGTCGTGCATTCGTCAAATCTGTTCGTATTCGTGCAGAGGCAGAGTTGCGTCCAGATTGCTGCTGCGATCGTAGTCGGCACGGTACGTAGAACGCAAGGATGTACTGCTGTATAGATGGTACGAAATGCGCACAACACGATTATCGTACACTGCTGATGGTGCTGCTGGGCGGCCACACGGACGAAAATGCGTATTACTATCGAGGCACGAGAAAATAAGGATTTTGTATGTACAGAAGAAGTTTGGGGTTATTGCACGTTGACCAATGAGACCAACGCGGGTGGACTTGAACTTGTCCTGATATAGCAAAGGGAACCTTGGATTAGTCTGTCTGGTTGCTGACTAGCAAGCGGAGCACGCAGAGAAGAGAGAAGCATCGTCGGCGAGACAGGTTCAAGGTGTGATAAACTGGCTGATTTGAGCGAGATTCGTGGCGACTGCTGATGTGAGACTTCGTTGTGACTGCTGTGGTGACTGCCGTTGTGATAATTCGCTGCGATCGTACACTGCTGCTCGTGCTGCTGGGCGGCCTGTGGACAGTGGAGAGCCAGAGAGTGTGTAGTGTTGTTGGTAAGACGCGACAGTTGATCTTCTTGGTGGTGATTGACTGTTGAGGATCTGATGTGTGTGAACGTTACTTAGATTTGAAGATGGTAGGGGTTTCTACATATCCTCTTCTGGATTCTGGTATGGGAATATGTGAATGAAGTTAAGATCGCTTGTTTTCTTGTGTTGGAAGCTAATACAACAACTTCTCTCTCCTTTCTTAGCACCTGAATGGTGCTGACCAGCCCCCCTGAGGCCAAGGGGGGATACTTTCTGGTCAGAAGACCTTGCCTAGCTTAGGCGTGTCTACAGGCCACACGGACGAAAATGCTGCACTTCTCAGCGGTGTCATGTTTTCGGTCGCTGTTGCTGTATCCGGCTCCAAACTTTTGCCATGTAGACTAGACAGCACCATGTATTATTGCACGTATATATCAGCCAAAAGCAACTGCAGTATTTAGTCATGCCCCCTCATGCAGAACGGCAAACCTTCTAGAAGTGCCTGTAAAATCTGGCAGTACCAGCAGCAGCGCTACCTGTGGACGTCGACACAGATTAACGGGGATCAGGAACAGAAGACGCAGAAACTGCGGCGGCCGCAACAGCAGCAGCGGCTAAGGTAGCGGCAGCACCACCACTACCACCACACCACCACCACCACCACCACCACCACCACCACCACCACCACCACCACCAGCAGCGCTACCATACCTGATGGCCATAGACTATAGTAATAGCTCTTGCTATAATCTAATACCGGTACTCGACAGACTTATGGGGTTGCCCGCGCACCACAGCTGCTCACTCTCCTTATACTGCTGTGTTTGCGATGTACCTGCACTACACTGACTGGTCTCGTACTAGTTTGTTATCACCTAACTTTCTAGCATGATGAATCGGCACGGTCACAGGGTAGGCTGGATGTCGATGGGTGGAAATAACGGTCACATGCACACAAACCTCTCGCACCTCCTCGTACCACACCTATGTCGCCGACATCAACCAAAACCAACAATCTATAGAACAAGCGTTGTTGAACAAGCCGGCGTGCAATACTCTAGAACAACGAGAATACGAAGGAATCAACAGATAAAAGGTATTCGCCCGCAGCGCCGCGCACCGCAACAGCAGCAGTAGTAGCGAGGATCTGCTCGAGAAACAACCTCTGATGGGTCGAGGTGACGTACCTCTTGGCGCCGGTCTATGCCCCACAGACGAAGACGACTCTGGGCTTGACCCTTGCGTGGTATTGTAGATTGGGTCGAGCAAACGTGAGCGCTTGCTACCCGGCGAGGGCTGTCCTGTGAGCTCAACGGGGAGAGAGTCAGTGCAGCACTCTTCCATCGTTGTCTTTTGCTTTGGGTCACCAAGCTCATCAAAAGCTTTTTTCTTTGACGGCCGTACTTCCTCTTCATTGGGATTTAGGCACCCTGACGCGTGCCGGGAAGGAGAGACCATGATGCGTGGGACTAGATCGTTTGAAAAGTGCTCTTCGACCTGAAACGCACTCGCTCCAACTGCTGGGCGCGCTGCACGAAGCCCACGATGCGGCGATTGTGTGATTGTGTGATTGCGACAGGGGATGTAAAATACAATAGAAAAAGCTTTCAAACTTTCAACGAACTCCCTCATGATGAAAAAATTGTCAACGTGAGCAACTGCCGCAGAGAGCACACGGCACAACTCGCTGCAGGGATAGCGACATGGGGCGGAACAAGGAGCTGAACAAGCTCAGGAAGAGGATTAACCACTTTAAGGATGGAGGGTCAGCGGGAAAGTCTCGGAAGGCGGCCCTCGCAGGTGCGTGCTGCACAGTAAAAAACGCAGGCCATCACCTTTTTTTTGAAACTCCATACTAACACATGCTTTTTCACAGATTAATTACTTGGAATTAGTGTTGGGCATTGCTCGCTGTAGAATGCACCCACATGTTCTTGGAGATAACTACTTGGAATTAGTGTTGGATAATGATTGCGCTGTGCCTATCCCGTGAGGGTGAGAGAAAGACGAGGCAACGGCAATAGGACCAGCAGTCGCCTTGAGCAAGCCACGGGCAAGCTGTTTCGCCCAGCAGTGCAGGCTGCCTTGGGTCACGGTTTCCATGTATCGGCATCTCCTTGTCAGTCGGAGCGCTGTTTGTGGGTGGGCACTACAATAATAACTCCTGCCGACATGTCGGCACTGCATGCTGCTGTGTGGAACTAAACACTGGAAAAGCAGGGCTGTTCACGGGTCAGGTCGAACCTCGCGGGTCGGTCGACCCGTGACATTTCAAGAATCTTCTGACTCGACCCGACCCGGCCCATTAGATTTCAAAACCTCCTGGCCCGATCCGACCTGTCCCGTGAGAGTTTGAACACCTTCTGACCCGAACCGACCTGACCCGCCAGGCTCCGAGTGACCCGTGAGAGCGGGTCATGTCGCGGGTCCTCTCACTTGGACGCCCCGAGATTTTACTCCCGATAGACGGGTTCGACCCGTGTGTCCGACCTACGGGTTGACTCTCGAAAATGTTTTATTTGTTTTGTTGCACCCCGCAGTGATATGTGGCCTGGATGTATAGGGTGTGGATAGAGCTCGACACGAATACATACAGTTGGCGGCGTTTTAACGTACGGGCATGACAGAGTCGCAAGGGAGAAGCACCAAAGGCCCTCGGATAGCAAAAATCATATGGTTTGAGTGTGTTGGATCCGCGCCTCGGGTCTTCGGGTCCTACCCGCGGGGTCATGACCCGACGTGACCCGGGAATTCACAAAGGTTCTTGATCCGACCGCACCCGACCCGCGAGATTTAAAAACCTGTTGACCCGACCCGACCCGACCCGACCCATGAGTGTTTTTAAAACCTCTTGGTCCGACCAAACCCGACGCGTGAGGTTTCAAAACCTATTGACCCGACCCGACTCGACCCCACCCGTTTGTTTTTGAAAACATCCTGACCCGACCCGCGCGTTGGGTCATGATCCGCGAAAACATCCTCGGCAGCAGGAAGTTGCGGTGTGATTTATCTCCCTAAATGCTGGACCGGTCGGCAAACAACTCCCTACCGTTTTTTTTGGGTCACGCGGTGTTCGTACACGGACGAATGTTTGCTTGCCTCATGTTTGTGGGAGTGTAAATGAATACGACGCAAACGGAACCCGAAGCCAGCAAATTTGAACACCTATATCGTATATAGTAGCATTCGCATTCATCGAAGCTGGGTGTGCAATCTTGATCTTGCGCGTTGGCGCAGACTAGCCCGATCCCAGACCTACAGTAGTAGCCCTACACCAGTCCTAACCCTATACCTTGCACATAGAACTATATACTGCTTGTAACGCCAGCGCTTTGAGGAGCTCGAGGCCGGCAGGGGGAGGATTTTTTTTTACCGTTTTTTGCCGACCTGTCCTGCATTTTTCTAGATCGAGTCGCTCCTGCCGTCTGTCGTACAGTGGAGGACACGTAAAAGAAAAACAGGGTAATAAGCAAGAAAGACTGATTTCTACAGGAAAAAAGAAAAAAGTGAAAAAATGGTATCCGGAAGCCGATGCACTAAAGTTGGTGTCGTTCGCAACCTCTCCCAAGTAAGAAACCCAGCCTGGGTCATTTTTTATGTCCGTGATTGTCAGGGCTGCTCACGAGTCAGACAAACCTCACGGGTTGGGTCGGGTCGACCCGACCCGCGAATTTTTTGAGACGTCTTAACCCGACCCGAACTGACCCGCGAGATTTTGAAATCCCCGCCCCGACCCGACCCGACCCGCGAGATTTTAAAGCCTGTTGACCCGACCCGACCCGCCACACTCCGAGTGACCCGTGAGGTGCGGGTTCCATGCGGATCGGGTCGACTGGACCCGTGACATGTCTCACGGGTCAAAGTCGAAACGTCACGAGTCAAACATGTCTGAATATGTACCTTGGTCGGTTGGTTGGTCCTTGGCCCCTCGTACTTTTCCCAGAAGGTCGTGCTCTCTGGGTTTTTCACAGGCATTGCTTGCAGCTTTTATGTTTAGTGCGCGCGAAAAACGAGAAAGACCGCAACCCACACATCCGTACTTCGCCGTGCCCGTAGCGCTAGACCCCCGGTTCGACCCGACGAGTGAGCTAGCTATCTATGCATTCTCCGGCACCGGCAAGCAGCGTAGCTGAGCTGCCTCCTGCAGCAAGCCCACAACTGGGGCAGTGGATCTGTCAGCAGGGGCTGCAATCCGTGAGGATCCGGGGTCTGCTGCTGGTGCTTGCTGCTGCCAGTGCTGCTGCTGTTGCTTGCTGATGCTTCGACGACGACTGCCCTTGCCTTTTTGCGTTTGGTCACATTTTGTACTGGTATGATAATTCTTACCGGTTATTGTTTAACCCCTTTAAGGCCCGTGCATTGCGACCAAAAAATCACTGGCTGCGATATTTTCAAGCGTCTACCTGTAGCTTGAGCTCGCAGCAGTACGAGCAAGATCATGCTGCGCCCATCCCGTACGGATCTCTGCATTATTGTCGATCGGACACCAATTTTTATCACCCCCAGCCAGCGGTGGCCGGTGTGCCGTAATCGTCAATTTTCGTCGTCAATTTTTCCCTCCGAAGTCTCAAAGGGTTAATGTCGTACATGGGTTCTTATACTGCCATGTGTCGTCTTTATCGTGGGTATTGTTGCACCCTGCAATGCAGCAAGAGTGTGTGCCCTGGCTTGTCTTAGTGGGCTTGGATGGACGACGATATACCTGAATAATACATTGTACCTACGGCTTCATCCGACACGGGATTCGCGTAGTAATTACTTATACCTGGTACCTGGTACGAGAGAAGCTACTGCCTGGTATGATTTTTTTCTGGACGCTATGATAACATACGATCGGACTATCGCCCGGGAATGAGAGAGGCTTTCGTGCAGGAAGCGGCAAGCTTTACATCATTTTCGGACCCGCGGGTCGGATCCGCGGGCCCGGCCCGCGGGGCGCAGACACGACAATAAGCGCCCTCTGGCAGGAAGCTGGATGTTTGGAAACGGCGAATCCGCAGGCCTTATCCGCGGGTTCGACCCGCGGGTCAGCCGAAAATGACCCGCGGGTCATGGTGGCTTGACCGGCGAGTGGCCAGTATCTCGCGGGTCATGACCCGACCCGACCCGCGAAATTTCAAAACTTCTTCCCCCGACCCGACCCGACCCGACCCTCGAGATTTTAAAACCTCTTGACCCGACCCGACCCGACCCGACTCGCGACATTTTGAAACCCCCCTGACCCGACCCGCGAGTCGGGTCATGACCCCTGAAAAACCCTGCTTATTATTCATCGGCGTCCTGTACTGCTTGCGGTACAATGCGGTAATTTTGAGCCCACCACCAACAAACGTCTTCGTAATCTGAGCTAGGCTTGAAACCTTGTTTTACACCAGGTAACATTTTTATCACACCAAACTTGACCAACCTTGAGCAGACGTAGCAGATGCCAGGTACCTGGTATACCAGAAGGGCTCACGGGTGTAATGCGGTAGTGCATAATGGTTCTGCTGTATCACATAGCACGGTAGTAGCTCAAGTTCCTCGGCCATGAGGTCCCACAGGGCGTGGCGAACTTCCGCCGACGCCCCAAGCATGGTCCCCCGACGCGTGCTTGATTTTTTTTGGCTGGTTGGCAGAACGCTGTCATGAGATCTTGGTATCGTCTCTTTGCAGCCTCGAACTTGATGCCGCCGAAGCCCAACTACAACACTATCGTCTGCAGTGCATCCTTAGCTTTTTTCGACTCGGGACCTTTCATGGGAACCTTTTCCTTCCTGCTCTTGTCGCGCCCATCTCCCTCGTCCATGAGATCCCAAAGAGACGGTGTACCTCCTTCGAAGCCCCAGTTCTGGCTCCCGGTGTGTGCTCGGACGTTTCGTTGACCTGGCCGAACGATTCCGCGAGGCCAACAAATCTTCCGGGCCCACAACGGGAGACCAGGATTGGGGCTTTGGAGGAGTATCGCCTTGCCGTGTGGACCTCAGGGCCAAAGGAAATTGGCTGAACGACGGCAGGAAGGGAAAGGTCGCCATGAAGGAAGGTCTCGAAATGAATGAAGTTTAGCGTGCAGAGCAGTTGGTGTTGTTGATTTTTCCTTTTTCCTTTTGTGATCGTTTACTGTGTTTGACGCAGTCTAAGCTGCCGCCTTTCTCTACGGTACCACCCCACCAAGGGAAACCTTATTCTACGTCAGTTAGTTGGCTTCCTACGCCACACCTAGTCGGCGACATCACGTCGACCAACTCGCAGCCCCACTGCTGTAGTGCTTGGACTGTTTGTTGGTTTGTGGAAGTCCGAGCACACATCGGGGGCCTGGACTGGCGCTTGCTGTTAAGTACACCGTGTCCGGTTGGACCCCATGACCGAGGAAGATGGGCTGAACGACAGTAAGAAGGAAATTGTCGCGAAAGAGGGAAACTCGCTTGTCGAACCAAGCAGAGCGCTTTTAGCAAATGATGGTGCTGTTGTTGTAGCCTGTTCGTTCTGCTGCGAGTCTTACGGTGGGCTTACAACATGTATCTGACACGCACATTCGCCGATTTGCTGTTTCACTTATATTCTGCTCTTCGACGTACGACTCGCTTTCGGTATGCAAGCGGCGGCCGATAACGAATGATGGCGATATGACAATACTTATCGTATTGTCAATTTTCGACATTTGTTTCTTGACACTCGGCATTGGATGTTTCATACCTGGTATTCGACAATCGATAGTCGATCTAGAAGGGGTTGGAACTGCACCCACGTTTTTGCGGACAAACTACTTGGAATTAACGTGAGATAACTTATGCGTCGGCGTCCCCGGTGGCCCAGTAGTAGCCCCTAGCCTTTAAATCACGCCTGGCGTTAACGCATCTACAACTGGAAACCCTTTTTGGGGACAAATTTACTTCAAGTTAGTATAGGGAGGGATTTGGGGGCTCTAAAGTTTAGGCATGTACTGTAGTTAAGGCCCCACTTGAAGGCTCGTGATTAGGGGTAAGGCATGTTTTCAGGCTCGTGCTTCAAAGTTTGGGGGGGGAATTGGTTGGGCATAGCGTGGAGTATTTGTTGCAGAACCAAGTGCTGTGTTTGCCTTGACGGCGAGTATCGTGTCCAACCAATACGCCTACCTGCGTGCGGGACTTCCCAAAGTAGTGACAAGGGCGATGCATTGGAAGTGCGCTTTGCCTCACAGGGAGAGAGAAATTTATTCGCGAAATCATTTGAATCTCAACCCTGTCCCCTATTTTGTGGGGTTTCCAGTCTGACGGCGTTTCGTTTGGACACAATAAACGACTTCAAGGCGGTCTTTAAGGCGTGCCTTAAAGGGTAGGGCCTACCCAGTAGGTAAGCCGCATCACTACTCGAGTCAATTTCGTGGCTTCAGACCCGCCAAGTGTACACTTATCAATACCCTCGTCCGTAATTTGCTTAATTAGAAAAAAGAATAGCGGAAAGCGCGAGAGTGTGAGTTAGCAAGATTCGATGAAAATCGACGACCATCTACAGCTTAAAAGTGCGAATGCAGAACGCTTTGCGCGATTTTAATGAAGACTCGCGCCGGGGGAGAGAAGGGAAGACAGCTGTGACTGCCGCTTGTCCAGAAGGTCGCTGAGGGTAATACTTCCTACGAGTTAGCTGGCATGTGAAAAGTGATGGTTAAAAACAGAACAAAAAGTAGAGGTGCTAATTAACCTGAAGGAGTGCAACTCCCTTCCGTTGCATCGCTCACTACCAAGTCATTCAAGCGGCGATCGATAGCGATAATGATGCCGACAGCGAAAAAATCGTAATTTTTTTTTTTAACCTGACTTTATTCGATATTCGATATCCGATATTCGATGTTAAATAATTTGAATGCGGCAATCGATCTACCAGGCGTTGGAATTGCCGGACGTTATTTGACGAGGAGGGGTGCAATCCCTCTCCAAACCTCGTATCGCACACTTGGCACGTGATGAAAACGGCATGACGATATAAACGTTTTCACAATTTCGATTTTTGATGATCGGTATGCGATGTCCGATATTGGATCTAGCAGGGGTTCGAATTGACGGATGCTCCTGAAGGAGTACACGCCACTCCAAACGTGGCACTTCGCACTATAAATGCAGGTGATGCAAGCGGCGACGCAAAAAGTGATGCAAGCGGCATGCCGATAACAAAAATATTTTGCAATTTCGATATTGATACAAGTATTCAATATTCGACATTCGATATCCGATCTACCACAAGACGGGCGTTCAGTTGACCTACAGGGGTGCACCCCCTCTCCAAACTTGGCATATATCGCGCACTTTGCAGGTGATGCAAACGGTGATTCAAGCGGTGGCGCTGTCGGTGTCGACGGCAACGGGGGCGAGCGGACGCTGGAGGGACCGTGGCGCAAACTGTGGAGGTTCTTGTTGGTGTACCCCTTCGTCACCATCACGGTATGATACGAGGGTGTACCCAGCGTGTATCCGTTCATAGAGTATTGTTCGATATTCGACGTTCGATATTCGATGTTTGTTATTCGATGTTCGATGTTCGAAATTCGAGATTCGATGTTCGATATTCGATATTAATGCTCGCCATGGCATTGTCGTTAACATCACGGCAGGATGATGTTAGGAACGTTTACCTTATTTACAGCTAGTGTGGAATTTAAATGTCTTCCATACAGTTATTTTTGGTGTTGATGCAGACATACTCACAAATATCTCGGCATGCAATTCGTCTTGGAAACACTTAATATTAAGGCCCTGCTTCGCTCTCGGCGCTCCCACCCGGGACACGCCTGCCTAAACCCTTTTCTCGGAGAACCTTCCCGGCGGCCTGGTTGGCGTTCCTTGCTTGCTTCGCCTTCTTCGTGTTCTACGGACGCCTCAACACTAACTTCAAGACCAAATATCTAGCGCAGCTTGAAGATTAACGTCCCAACACTAATTTCAATATATCATAAAAAATGAAAATACACTCCAGCTGTGAGATCGAAGATTTCGTCGAAACTCATCTTTGCAAGCTATGTGTGATACTCCGGTCGCGCGCATTACGAGTTGTAAATATATATATTCCGCACTAAAATCAAGATGTTTTTCAACAAGTCGAAAAAAAGTTTTCAAAAAAGGGATTTTTAGAACTCAAGTCATGACACAGAGTAAAGTGAGCAATATAGCCGTTTCTACACTAAAATCAACATACAACTGCCGATATAACAAAATCAAGTAAAATAAATTATCCGAATACATACGTGCACGTATTTTTGCACGTATCACGTTACATGACACGCACGCAAACTACAGCTACACGTTTATTTTGCGCCTGTTTCTTCTGCTAAAAAAAAATAACAGCACACCCACCCGCAATTTGTAGAGCTACAGCAGTAGTAGCATGTTGTATTCGATCAAGTGGCACAAGGTCAGGACAACACAACGCACTCAGCCGTCAAAGCATCATATTATGCACCGGTATGTAATTGAGTACTGCTGTGTATTCGTCTTTTTTCTTTTTCCGTTGATTGTCCTCTCTCGATCCTCTTCATGTTTTTTTTTTTCGCAAATAACGCCTGTGCTGCCAATCCGAATGTGACATCGCCAACCAGCACACCGCACAGCACAAGGCAACCACCTCCTCTGCACAAGCAGCTCGTCGCAATATCAAACCGCTAGTTGCACCAAATCATGGCCTCTTCTTTCTGCCTCCCTCCTTTACACTTTGTTGTATTCTTCCTTGCGCGAGCGTAGCGGGCGGCGTCAGCCGCCCGCGGAGCGGAGCCCTTGTAATAGGTACATGGAGGATTATCCGGAGGTTGCACTGGAGCAGCCGAAGGGTCCGATTTAGACCTGGTTTTGAGCCGCCTTCGAGATAACTCGAGCTGACGTCCTCTCGGTGCGCTGTTTCCTGGACGCGCCTCGCCTTGCTCGCCCCTCCTGATTCTGCCGGGGGCGGCATCGGCCGCTCTCGCTTCGTGTTGTGGTGACCCGTGCTAAATCGAGTTTTTGGTCAAATGTCTGTTCCCGAAATGTCAAGTGCGTAGTCGTACGTAAAAAAACACAAAAAGTCTCTCCCAAAGACAAGCGACAAGCCATTGACAATACGAAGCTCGACGGTTAGTCTAGACTGTTGCCAACGGCAAGGCGATAGGTGTACCCAAAAAGTCCATAACTTGTTCGTGAGTTTTTTGCTGAAAGAGATTTTCGTACCGTCGCTATGGGCGAGAAACGATTAAAGTTTTGGGGGGGGGGATCTTTTTGTGAAGCAGCCCAATTGGTCATCGGTCAATTTACATCAAGCCTTGATCGATGTTGTCCACCAACCACGATTGACCTTCGATCTCGAGATAGAGACAACCCACGATCACTCCTCTTCGTTTCGGACAAAACCACATTGGTGTAGTGACAGGGCTGAAGAATTCATCTTGATCAATGCTCTGGGGCATGAGAGATTGCTTGTGTTGTCCTCTGGTCTTCCGCAAAATCTGCTCAAAAATGAATTCTGTTTTTTGCCCGTTGGGAGACAATTGGGGGGTTTTGTCTGCCGTTTGTTCCACACGCCAGCCGCCAAATGTATTTGTAACAGAAGCCTGGTCGGCGCCCGCCACACGTCACCGGCCGTAGCTTGAGCATTGTACGCCAAGGGTGGGTCGAAGCCCCTAATGAGTCCGCCACGTCCATTTCGCGATGCTGTAGTTGACTTGGTCGAACGAAGTGTGTGGAGCACGTGAAATCGCGCCGCGTTTAGTCCTTGATCTGCTTGATATTTTCTCAAGCAGATGTTGCACAACATGGCAGCCACAATTCAATTTTTCCGGAAAATTGGAAAGTTCCCAAACAACAATCTAGAATCGGATCCATAGATACCCGTTCAGGCGAAAAGTTCGGCCGGTACGTTCGGAAGTTTTTGTTTTGCTAACCCTCGGTTTTCCATTAGCAGCGACCTCTAGATACATATCATACTGTTAAAATTTACAAGTCGCGTGGTCGAGCTCGCGGTGAATACTTGCTTCTTTTCTTCATTCTTGTTTGTTTGTTTTCTTCCCTGTGGTCTCTCGAGCCTCGGTGTGTGTTCGTTTTTTTTTCTTTTGCTTCTTTTGGTTTTTCTTCTCTTTTGTTGTTCTAGATCCCGCTTCAACCGTAGACCTCAATGGTCGGTTCTTCAAAACATTGGGCTTCTCCCACACCCCCTCCCTCCCCCTCTTGAGTCGATGTTGCCTCCTCTACTTTGTCTCCCTTGGTTTGCTGCCGTCACCGTTTCGTGCGTCTTTTCCCCATTCGTATTTTTTACAGCTACGTTTCAGTACTCCTATATTGCACCATTTCGATAAGTCAATTTACCGATCTTCCCCCCCCCCCCCATCCACAGTGGACTCAGTATTGCTTCCTCAACTGTTGCCTTCCTTCGTCATGCTGCGCGTCTTGCCGTCGCCATGCTGCGCGTGTTGTCCTGCAACCAATGCACCCGCCGAGCAGATAGCGGTTGTTCTCCCGAAGATGATACCGATGTGCATGCGCTGGCTTGTCCTTCGGAGCGGCCTGGTTGGCCCAGCTGTTCCGGTGAGACCGCAGGGGGCGCAAGGTTTCCATGCACCAGCTTGCAGTAGTTAGTAGAACACTTGGAAAATGACCAGACTCTGAAGCGAAACGAGCGATGTTTACATAGTGATCACGTACGCAAAATATCAAATATATGGCATTGTGGGTGCACGCGGAGAAGGAGCTCCTAGTTGTGGGCATTCCACAATGAGCATTGATCTTTTTGGTACTCTATTGCAGAACCTGGTGCCAGGTTGATTGTAGGCGAGGATGGAAGTATTTGATGATTCCGTACCCAAATACGTCAAATGATGGCAGGTGCATGCGGAGAAGCAGGTCCTGATCGTGGGGACGGTGGGCAGTGGAACCGCCCGGATGTCGCTTTCCCTCATGGGCCTAGGCGTGGAGGTGGGGCATGAGGCCTCGGATAGCGAGAGGGAGTACTGCCGCGATGGAACCATCTCCTGGGCGCATGGAATCCGCTTCCTCAGGTACGCTTCCTCAGGTAGCAGCATCTCCTATAACGGCAGTCAAGGGCTATGACGGACGACAAATTTCGAGAACAATGTCGTGACTGACGGACGCTATTTTAGATAGATTTTAGCGTGGAAGACGTCCGCCGAATGCCCGTGACCGATTCTTCTTTTTTGGTGACGGGTCACCATTAGATGTCTTTTGTGTAAGGCAGTATGCGAGTGGCGGTTGGTTGATGGAAAGACAGGGTTCAACGAGTTACTGCTGGACATTGTTGTCTTTTAGTTTGTGAGTGGTGTTTGGTTTGTTGGAAAGGCAGGGACCGATCCATTGGTAGCTGGATGTTGTTGTCTTATGTCTTCCAGACAACGCGAACGAATCCCTTACACCACAAGCAAACCGCAAGCAAACATCGCTGCTTGATCACTGGAACATCGGTGTTTGGGTCCCCGAGTATGTGGTAAGCTCACCTTAGTACTCATCAGCCTGGAGGAACGACGGGGCTGCGTTGGCGTTTTCTGAAAGACCGAAACTTTGAAAGGCCCTTGCAACAATTGCCGCCCCTGGATTTTGCGCTTTGGGTGAATCACACATGTGACTGGTGCATCTCAACGTGCAGAGTATTACGTTTATCACGAAACAAGCCTCTTATTTTTGTATCCGGCACCTTGCTCAACCCTGCCCCCCTGGCTCCTACCCTCCCCCGCCCTCTCCCTCTGTCCTCCTACTCTACCCCCTCCGCCCCCTCCCCCCTCCCGCCTGCCCTGTTTCCCTCCTCCTCCGTCCATACCCCCATACCCCCCCCCCTCCCTCCCCTTCCGTTTGTTTGTGCCCTTTGTTTTCGCTTATTTTGTCCCCGCGAAACGCCGAAAACGTGTTTTTTACACGCCACAAACGTCGAACATGCAATATTCAGTGGAACACCCAACTTGTCGCTTCTTTGCTCGAGCTCTCTGCACCACTCCTACCGCAGCAGCATGTTTCAGGCGCCTTCAGCCTGCAGCTCCTTCGCCAGGTACGGGCTCCTCGCAGTCGGTGTACCCGGTTATTTACGAGAACGACAGGCAATGATCGAATGACTAAAATTGACCACATCTAGGATATAAAACGATATAGATCATCGACATCATATAGATCACATAGATAATGTAGATCATATAGATCATGTTGATCATATAGATCACATTGATCATGTAGTTCGTATAGATCATGTAGCTCATATAGATCATGTAGATCTCGTAGAACATGTAAGTCATACATATCATATAGACCATGTAGATCATATAGATCATGTAGATCATCTACTACTACAGTAGGTAATGTATCGGCCCTTATGAGATGTTGTGCAGGATCTGTATGTACAGATTACAAATCCAACCCGGGAAAAAATGGCTAGATCAAGCAGATCCTACGGCTCCCACGGGGTAACATGAGCTAGATCATACTGATCATACAGCTCTTCCCTGGAACATCTAGATCATTAAGTGGGGATATACTACAGGTCATCTAACTGTCTGGGGTGGGCTATGATTAGCCGATGGGGAATGGCACATGGGGAGCGGTGGATGATTACGGATGAATGGTCATTGTACTCTCCTAGTGTTGATCCATGATGAGCTTCGCGCTGATCGGAATACAATGTTGATACCAGTAGATTGGCATTGGACGCTGATTAATGATACATATTTCATTCAAGTAGTGTTAGACTCTATTCGACGCAAACGAGCTAGTCGGAACCGTTGAGAATGATAGTACCGTCACAGCCTCCCTCCGTCTCTCTTTCCCTTCCCCCTGCCTCTCTCCCCCTCCCTCCCTCCCTCTCTCCTTCCCTCCCCTTCCCCCTCCCCCACTTCCTCGCCTCCCCCTACCCCCCTTAAACCCCTCCCCCCTCACTCCAACACCCCCTCCCTACCCTTGGCTAGGTTGTGGGATAAAACCTGTAGAGCAGAAGACTGTTACTCGGTCACCGGCCGAGAGTATGGTTGTGCTCTTCGGGAAAAGGGGGGGGAAGGGGGGGGGGTGGGGGGGAGTCACGCTGATGGGTGTGCGACTCCTTTCCGACATAATTTGTTGCAGGTGAGGAGGGGGGTGGGGGTTGGCGGTGGTGGTGTTGGTGATGATGGTGTTGGTGATGATGGTGTTGGTGATATCGGTATTGGTGGTGGTGGGGGGGGAGTGGTGTTGCTGTTGTTGGTGTTGGTGGTGGGGGTGGTGTTGGTGGTGGGGGTGGTGTTGGTGGCGGCAGTGGTACTGGTAGTGGTGGTGGTGATGATGGAAGATGGTGTTGGTGTTGGTGGTGTTGTTGGTGGTGGTGGCGTGGTGGTGATAATGGTGGTGATGGTACGGGTGGTGGTAGTGGGGTGGGTTTTATTGTTGCTGTTAGTGTTGGGGGTGGGGCGAAGGGAGGCCGTGACACCGAAGGATGTTAACTATTTTCATACATAGTTTGTTGCAGGTGGACGGGGGCATGGGGGCGGTGGTGTTGGTGTTAGTGTTGGTGGTGGAGGTTGCGGTGTTAGCGGAGGATGGCGGGTTGGTGTTGGCGGTGGCGGGGAGTGTTAGTTTTTGTTGTTGTTTTCGTTGCTGGTTGTAGTAGTTGTTGCTGTTCATACTGTCGACAGTGGTGTTGGTGATGTCGGCGTCAAAGTGGCGTTCTTGTTGTTCCGTCTTCTGCTGCTGTTGCTGTTGCTGTTGCTGTTGCTGTTGCTGTTGTTGTCTCCTATTATATCTTGTTCCAACCAAACACGCCCCAAATTTAATGTCTCCTGTTTCGTGGACTAATGGCTCTCTATGGAACTTAGGTGCGGCATCCACTTCGAACGGTGGCCTACCTGGCCTATAAGTCGGCTGCTTCGAAGGAAGCTGCCGGGTTCGACTGCAGCAACGGACGGCAACGGCTGACCGCGATAAGGGCTCTGTTTCCGGACAAAGTGGTTCGAAACCAGCTCCGGGACAACGGGCCTGCGTTTGAGAACTTCGAATGGGCGAAGGTACATTAATGTGTTGTTGACGAATGGTTAGCGCATTGTTTTGTTTTTGGTGTCTAGTGTGTTGTTTTTTCACCTAATGTGGTATCATACATGTATTCCTTTGCTTTGTATTCGTCCATACATTCGTTCAAGCACATACGCATTCATTCATAGGCGACGTTTGCCTATGTTTGCCTGTACCTTGCGGTCGCTTTTGTAATTTAAAGTACCGTACTCGCGTACTGGTATTGGTTTATCCACTCATTTATCCACCCGTTCGTTAATACAGTAATCCACGCGTTCGTGCGTTCACCCATGCAAGCACCTATCCATGCATCCATCCATCGACGCATTTGGAATCCTCCAAGTACCCATTTACGGAGATCCACTCTTGGCGGATGCAATTTTTTTAAAGGGTGCAACAGCAGCCGTCTCCTGTTTTTTTGTTAGACTCAAGTTTACTTTGCAGGCTGTTCTTCCCAGGTACACAGAGCCTCAATCGAACACAGTCGTAGCGTAGGAGAGCTCGGCTAAAAGTTGTGGATGCTTTCCTTTTTTGTGTGTGACTTCATCCGGTCTTGGCGGATGCAATTTTTTTAAAGGGTGCAACAGCAGCCGTCTCCTGTTTTTTTGTTAGACTCAAGTTTACTTTGCGGGCTGTTCTTCCCAGGTACACAGAGCCTCAATCGAACACAGTCGTAGCGTAGGAGAGCTCGGCTAAAAGTTGTGGATGCTTTCCTTTTTTGTGTGTGACATCATCCTGTTACCAATGGATCTCCGTAAAAATAGTACTCATATATAGCTCTTACATGATAACTTACGCAAGAATCTCCAAAACAAACCAGACACCCTTTTTCTCCAACTCCACTGGCAAATACCCGAGGTATTCCGACCAAATTGCACAACACCCTGAAACCCGCTCTACCAGTATATAGCTTAACCACTTCTGAACAACCACATGCACGCTTCTAGCGACGTACTATTAACACTGTTGAATTTGTGTAGAACCATGAAGGTTATTTTAGGGTTTGACGCCCCCCCCTTCCCTCCTCTAAACGCCTTTTCACTTGGAACGCCGCAGGTTTACGACAACTGCCTGGAAATTTGGGGTTGGTATTGGGTTATATACAACAGGGCCATGCTTCAGGGGGTTGATGGGTGGTATCGCGTTGAAGACACGCCGCCAAGCAAGGTGAGGGAAAGCCATGTTTTTTTGCCCATTACACGTTTGTTTTGTGCTTCGCGGGAATGTATCTTGGCCGGGGAAAGAGGCGAAGGGGAAACATCTAACAGGTGTACCGATAGGCGTTATTGTTTGTCTTTTTCATAATATTTCGGCTCAAAGAAAAGTATTATGCTCTGGTCTGCTCTGGGGCAGTTTTTTTTTCTTGTTGTGGTTGCGGGCGTCGCCCTCTTATTTGTGTGTTTTCTCTCTCTAACCATCTCAGTGTATATCGTTACCTCCCCCCCCCTTACTCGTTCTAACTCTCCCTTGTTATCTCTAATTATACCTGTCTACCTCGTTTTCTGTCTCTCCTTGTATATCGTTCTCTCGCCGCAAATATCTCCATCTGACTATCTCCCTTTCGTGCTATAGTTGTCTATCCTGTTCTCGCTCTCACACACGCACCGCATCTCCCTCTCGAACTGTCCCCCCTTCCCTCTGTTTGTGTTTTTTATCCGATGCCAGGTGGCCTCGTTAGCGGGGTTTTCGAGCACCGCCATCGACCAGGTGACCCACGGTGACGCGCAGGCTTTGACATGACCTTGACTTGAAAATGACATGAGGTGGCTTCACTAGTCAGGACACAACGAAGCGTTTCATGACGCGCGAAGCGTCCCAGATGAAACATGGACATTATGCCGATTTTGAGGACGTTTTGTGCTTTTAGATGTTGTTTTATTTTTCAAACCGCGAGAGGACGTGGATCCAACCCTAGGCCTAAGCCTAAACCTAACCCATGCTAAGGCCACGCCCTGACAGCGGCGTCGCAGCGTGTTGTTGGTTTCTTAAATATGCGGACCACCAAAACCATCGTAACAATTTTTACCGTATCTGCTACCACTCTGGCCGGAAATATAAGCAACATTTTTATTGAATATTAATGACCAAAGGTTGCTTATATTTCCGGACAGAGTGATATATATTGAGGTTTGAACTCACGGCAAGAACCTACTGCTTTAATGGTTCATACTTGGTAGTAGCGTCATGGCTCACACTGTATATTATTATCGCAGCAGTGTCATAATTTTGTCTTACAGGTTTCGTGATATTGATAGGACAGGGTCATGATGTTTCCAGAAGATTGAAACAAAGGGTAGACGTGGCATGTGTTTTACGTTTTGTTTCTGTTTTCCCGCCCGTACGTGTTCCGTCCAACTACTTTTCCTTACAGGCGCTGAGCGTTGCGGAGGCGTCAGAACGTCCAAGGGAAGGGGCAGGTGACCGGGCCTCCATATGTGTGGTTGGGTGGTTTTTCGCTCTCGCGTTGCTGTGGACATGGGTTCCAAGCCGGGTTTCCTAGATAACTTTGTTTTCTAGAAAACCTTAATCGTAAACTATGCCGTTAAGCGACGCCAATAGACTTTAGGTTTTCCGTTTGCACGCAACACATAAGTTCCGCGATCAGATTGATGCCTGGGGTCATGCGAAATACATAACGTTTGCTTTTTTCAACACGATCACGTGGTGTGAGTGCGTGGGACCGAGCTGTTTATTGTATGCTCTGAATCTGTTTTCTTCGACTGTTTTTTTCTTTGCTTGTCATTTTCTTCGCACGCTCTTCGAATTTTCTCGCAGTTTTCGTGAGGTTTCTTCGCATGTTCTTGGAAAGTCTTCAAGTGTTTCCCAGGCGCTTCCTCGCAACTTGTTGGCATGTTCTTTCACGTTATCCTCGCGCGTTCGTCGCATTTTCTCGGCATTTTATCCGCTTTTTCGTTGGTCGTGCCCGGCGCACACACCCACCCGACAACCCACCCGTACTACCGCACCCCAACACAACCTATCTCACCCAACCCAACCCAACCCGCGCCAACCCACCCCGAGCCAACCCAACCCAACCCAACCCAACCCAACCCAACCCCACCCCACCGAACCCAACCCAACCCAACCCAACCCAACCCAACCCAACCCAACCCAACCCAACCCAACCCAACCTAACCCAACCCAACCCAACCCAACCCAACCCAACCCAACCCAACCCAACCCAACCCAACCCAACCCAACCCAACCCAACCCAACCCAACCCAACCCAACCCAACCCAATCCAACGAAGGATCGATCCAAGCCCGAGAAGGGTACACCGAGGAGAATATTGGGGGCTTCGAGGTGACGTGGGAAGGCGTTGCCGCCATATCTAGGGAGCTCCTGCAAGAGGTAAGCGCCTTCGCCTGTCGTGTTTACTCGCTTTCGCACGTGCTGGTTTCTTCTATTTTTGTCGCAGTGTTTTTTTTGTTTCGTGTTCTTTTGTTGTTTTCTTTTTGATGTTTCGGCGTAGTTTGCCATGGTTTTTGAAGTTTTGATGTACCTCCTTTTCACCCCCCCTGGAACCGCCTTCTGACACTTTGCGCAATCCTCGCTCGGAACTTCGCCTTTCAGATGTCCGATCTTGCTCTGGAGATGGGGTACGAGGGGGCTCCCGGGGTGCTCCCGAGAGTTTCCGCTCACGTTGGGGACCCCTCCCGAGAAGCAGGGGATGATGTGGAAGGGGGAGGAGAAGCGGAGGGGGCCGGGGAGAGGAAGAAGGGCTGGAGGGGTTTCGTTCAACGACTGAGAAAGGGGAAAGGACAGGGGAAGAAATAGCCTCTTTTTTGTGCTTATATTTGGAATATGCCGTTAGTCTGGTACAAAAATCTGCGCTAAAAAGCTACCGCCCTTTTATATATATACCACTGCGACCTCACCCGACCCGTGAGATTTCGAACATCTCCTGGCCCAACCCGTGAGATTTTAATCTCGTCTCGGCTCGACCCGTGAGGTTTTGTACACCTCCTGACCCGCCCGGTGAGATTTTGAACACCTCGTGACCCAGCCTGTGAGGTGTCGAACACCTCCTGGCTCGACCCGTGAGATTTCCAACACCCCCTGGCCCGACCCGTGAGATTCCGAACACCTCCTGGCCCGACCCAACTCCCCCCCGTGCGGTTTTTAAAACCCGCGAACCCTATCCGCGGGAGGGGTCATGGCCCGGGAAAAAAAAAACCTTGCAACTTTTCCGTATACTACTTGTAGGTGTCCTGTCTCCAAGTTGCCCCCCAATAATTAGTGCTCACACCACGTCGACCTGTCCCGCGAGGCAGATGATAGGGTGCTTGCGGTATTGCCGTAGTTGTTTGGTTGGAAAAAAAATGGTAATGGGTGTTGAGGCCAACGAAACGTCTCAATCCGAGGCCAACCCAACCCACGAAAAAGTCCGTAAGAAAAATAATATCCTACATTTTTTGTTGGATATGTAACCTGCTTTTTGGTTGATTGGGCTGATCTTGCCTGGACTGTGCCGTTGGTCGGTTTCAATGCTATTATTGCGATGTTTTCCTGCCCAACCACGTTTGGTATATCGTTAACAAATACCCTGATGACCCGGGCGAAGGAGGGGGGGGGAGAGCTAGAAGGGATGAAGAGCACCCTGACGGCTCTGGCGAAGAGGGGGGGAGGACGGGGGGGGGCGTACTCATTTGTTGCTTGCCTTAGTCATTTGACCATTGACCACGCATCCTTTTCGAGGCGGAACAAGGGGGGGGAGAGCTAGAAGAGGCGGAAAGGTGTACACTCCCTTCCCCTATGCCGCAGCCCGGGCAGCTTGGTGTGGTCGATTCTGTAATCGCCGCTTATGTAGGTTTAACATCCCCTCACGTCCCCCTTGAGGTGCGTGCTTCCATGAAGGTATTAAGGTATACCTTTTTTTGGCTGAGCATTTGTGTTAACAACGGACCTCATTAACCCTAAATGGTCGTAATTTCGTTATTTTTTGGATAATAAATTTCGTTGCGTACCCTAGGGCGTTTTTAGGCGTATTTTCCGTCGGGTACCACTCTACGGGAAGTCCATTTGCAAGTAGTGTACATCAGTCCCCGATATGGGCGGGGGAGGTTACTCCGTGATTGTTTACCCGGCGTGTTTGTGCCAGATGCTAGTCTCGCGGTGTGTTTGGTGTTGTTCGGTTTGTATCGCTCTTTTTTTGTTTTTTTGTTGGTGATTGTTTCGTTTTTATTTCATGTGTACACGAATGATATTTACTATCGGTAGTACGATACGCACATGCACGATACCACGATTGCATATTAACAGCAATACATCGAATATTTTTTTGTTTTGCCCGTAAAGGTGTTTTATTTTATTTTATTTTTTCGCGTTGTCTTGTTTCGTTTGGTTCTGGATCGTTTCGCCCTATTGTGTGTTCGCTGTTGCTTCTTTTCTAGAGTTCATATCCTTCCGTAGGCTTGTCCAGGCTTACATCAGGTTCAACCGCCAGCTACCGGTATATTGAGGTAGCAACTGCAACTGTCATTGAATTGAACGGGGGGGGGAAACTTATTTCCTCGAGCCCATATTCAGATGTGGAATCAAGTGGAGTTGACTAGAAGTAGCGGAGGGGGGAGGGGGTTGCTCATCGTGCATACTTCGTATGTGTGTTTTTTTCGGGGAGGATGGGGGGTGTCCTCAGTTTGTGCGTGGCCGTAGTGGTATGACCGGGGGGGGGTGCGGTGTACTCAGTTTGTGCATGGCCGTAGTCATATGACCATACGGAGGGGGCGAATTGTCAGGGCTTTTCACGGGTCGGTTATTACTCACGGGTTGGACACAGTCAGGGTGACACGCCTAATACTCGGAAACCTGCTGACCCAACCCAACCCGACCCGTGACATTTCGAACACCTCTTGACCCGACCCGACTCAACCCGCGAGAGTTTTGAAAAACTCATGACGCGACCCGCGGGCCCGGCCATGACCCCTGAAAGACCTGGTGTTTATTTGCTCATCGTGCGTGTGGGTGCATGCTTTCGGGGGGGAAGGGGGGGGGGTGTATTTTAACTCGTCGTGGATATGGGTCCGTGTTTTGGGTCGAGGGGCGAGTGACGTGCTTGTTTCGGAGTTGTATCGTACAAGGCGGCAATACTACCGTCAACCTGCAAGATCAAGTAACTGCTGTGCACATTGTTGTGCTTGACAATAGTAAGCATGATGATGACACAAGCTGGGCTGGCCAACATGAGCTCTTTTGTTGGAATCCAACTTCCTCACGCTTTTTTTTTACTTTTGAGCTGAAAAATTGACACGTGGTTCCTTCCAGTATTCCCAAGCGATTCCTTACTGCTCATGTAGATTTCCATTTTTTTCGTGAACTGGGTACATTTTGATAAAGACGGGCAACGTTTTTGGCCCACACACAGCTGATGGGAAAAAAATACCAAATTCAAAGGAGCGGCAGGAAATACCTTGTTTTTCTCTGAAGAAATACGCAAAAATCCATAACGGGGCATCTCAACGGCGAAACTACCGAAGATCTTTGGAGTCACGTTTGTGTTCCCAGGTGCTAAATCAATAGGTTTAGTTTCTGGTGTAGCTAATCCTCCGACGGCAATCTTTTTCTTGTCCACAGCTTTCTTTCCCGCAGTATTTTCTCCTCGTTTTTTTTACCGCGGCTGATAACTATCGCCCCAGGGCTCCGACGGCTACGCGCTCGCGGCGGTGCCTCCGCACCTGTCAACCGCTGCCATCTAGCTGTCGTGGTCCTGCTCGCCGATCTCGGCGAGCAGTCCCGGCAGTCCCAACAAGATGACATCAATCGCCCAAAGCCTAAATTATCTGCAATCGAGATAAACGCTCAGAGTAGACTATACTTGTGCAGTCCAGCAAATACTAGTGGCTGTTGCTTGATGTCCAGAGAAAATACCGATCAATCCAGTATACTAACCGATTGACCAAGTCTGCATTTTCAAGTCGAAAACAACCAACATAAATGAGGCTAGACCCGACAATCCACACATATTATCAAAAGGCACAAGCTTATCAAAGTATGCGAGTGTTTTGTCACCGGAATCCAAAATTTGAAGCCATAGTAGTTTGTTATTATGGAACTAGTATGGTTAATATGGAACAGGTATGGTTAATATGGAACTAGTATGGTTAATCAACAGCGAATTCGAGTCATACCACGGTAGGGGCTGCAGTTGCAAGATTGGGCCGAAACGTCCCTGGGCGATTGAGCTCCTCGTGTGAGGAACTCCTGGTAAATGAAATAATTCCACAAGTACATCGAAGTATTTTTTACGACTACTACTAGGACTACGTACGGCGTAGAAGCTTGGTCGGGTAGTGCGAACGAATGCCTTCGAAGTTGTTTTTCGATTGAGATCTACTGAGATCCTCATGTGAGGAGAGCTCAGGGACTGATGCTGCACTCCCCGCTGTGGGGTGGCTCCTTGATGGTAATAATGTCAATAATCACGGGAAAGGCCGAAGTATACTCAATAGTCAAATCCCTTTCACCAGAAAACAGGTATTGTACAAAGCGATATGCTATCATCGGTTCGAACCAAAACACCGTTGCTGTCGTTGGCAGGAGACTGCTCTGCCCACGCGGCGGCGATTCCGAAACGGTCTCTTCCGTCGTGTTCTGTGCTATATGGGCCGCGGCAAGGTGCAGCCTAATGTGGACCGAGCACCCTCAGTGACTCCTCGTGGCGTGGTTCAAAACTAGCGTAGATGGCGTTTTCGGTTGTTTATTGTGTGTCTAGGAGACATCGGCATGTACACTGACTGGTTGTGCTGAATGTAGATAGGCAGAAAAGACAGCTTAATGTGAATATCCCACACCCTAGGACTGGTGCTACGTTCAACCAAGGTATGTATGGAAACGGAAACTCAGCCAGGTAAAGCTCAACTGGCTCGCACGACCGTTGCTACACAGCAGACAGTAGCGGTCCGTCAATTGTGCCGACGTTTCCGGCTGACACAACCGTACGGAACAGGCCAGTTTGTTTTGCCTGTTGTATTGTATGGACTCTGGCCTCTCGGTTTGTGTACAGAGCGAGGGATATCGACTCGAAACTTGACAGCATTTTGCGGCGGCGATTCCGACCCGGTCTCTTTCCGTCGTGCTCTGCGCGATGTGAGCCGCGACAAGGTGCAGCTCAATGCGGACCTCGCACCCTCTGTGACGTCTAGTGGTGTGGTTCGAACGGCGTAGCTGTTACCGTTGGGGAAAATCGTTCTGAAATCGCGCTACACGGTGCGAGCAAAACGTCCCGATCAACAACAGTGCGCTCGTCCCAGGGGGGGAAAAATAGGTGGGGTTTTAGATCGAGGCTGGGGCTACCCAAGGTGACTCTGTTTACTGTGCTAGTTGTGCACCTAGCCCGTGGGCTGACCATTGCTACGGTAGGTGGGTCCCCCTTGGGGACCTTTTTTGCAGTGGCTTGGCGTCAGTTGTGCGAGAGGCCCTTCTGTTCCTTTGCGGGTCTTGAGATTTTCGCGCCGATTTAATTTTGCGGTACAAATCTGCTATGAAACAGTTTCCTACGCTGCGCCTAACAAACCACGTACGATGGAAAAGGTTTTTGTCGGTCAAGTACAAAGTCACTCGTGCCAGTGGCTCAAACGCGGTTGTGAAAAAGGGGGGTGCCCGACCTACCGCAGCCTTTGTCTCCAAGGACCGTACATCAATTGTAACTGCTGTTTGTACACTGACACATTGCTACGGTAGAGGTGAACATGTGTATTTATGAGGAAACCAAGGTGTTGCATTTTGGGTAATTTTTTTCATCGGCGTAGAGGCGCCCACCACCCGAGTGACCTTTGGGGAATTTGGACTTGGTGATATGCACCGCTATACAGCTGTCACTCTGCGCCACGTCAAAGTGCTGTAGAGTGGCAAGGGGCACCGGAGCTTGCGAAGAAAACCAACGAGTCTGCTCACAGGAGGTTAGATGGAACTCGAACAGCGAAGAAGCTGGGAAGCCAGCGTGCCCAGCGACCGCTGCCGTCGACGCCATCTGTCAAAGTGCTACCGAGTGGTAGGGACGCAGGAGGGATCTGTGCCGAGAGGTGGCACCGTTTTGCGTTGTACAGCTTCTTTTTGTAGGTTGCTTCTTCCTTACCTCAGTGCTTGGTAAAGGTCAAGGCTCCAAGTCACGGGATGGGGGTCGTGGATTGAATCAATCCCCCCGCCACGTTGATGACGGGTGACCACATTAGGACCTGAGAAACACAACTCTTGGAACAGCCAAACATCACATCAGGTCCACAAAGACCGTTCCAGGGACCCATCTTCGTGCCTGTAGCTAGATATGACACTGCTCCACAACAACCAACGACAATGCACCGTGTTTAACCCCTTTAGAGCCCCAAAACGTATCCATATACTATTCCTAAGCAATTCGTCCCCAAAATCGGGTTTCCAGTTGTTAAGGCGAAGTTTATTATTTTATTGAGGTGCATCTGGCCACTCGCGCAGGCGGCCTCACTCGACTCAGCGGCGGGCAGTGAAAATGAGCTTGCCCCTTCTTACCGTAGCCTTTGTCGGCATCCTCACTTGAGGAGCTCTATACCTCATCCACGCCTGACTCCAAGAAACATGTGTGAAAATTCGATCTGAGCACTGAACAATCTCGGATGTGTGTACAGCTTCTTCAAGGAAAAATGTCCGACCTAATCCGAAGGAGCGGCATCTACGCTGCGTTGTCGGAGGGCAGCCAAACTAAACCTACCAAAAAACATTCCGGAAACGTTGGGTAGCTCTTCAGTTGAAGGGCCACGTCAGTTGAAGAGCCCAGTCGATGATAAGAAGACCAAGGCTACGGTAGGGACTGGGTGATGATATACCCCCCTCTTTCACCTCCGGGTTTGAGCTATCATACTCGCGCGAGTGACTCTGCACCTCCCTGGCAATGTTTTCGGCGATTCGATCGGTGCAGCGTAGCTGATCATTCCTTCTCGGGGCGCTTCAAACTTGTATCGCAAGAATAAAACCGACGGAAAGCTGCAGATCGTAAAAGAGCCAGGAGGGTCACTCGCGCGAGTGATCCCGAGCCACTGTGCAAAAAAATGGTCCTAAGCGTGACCCCCCTACAATCGTAGCCACGGTCTGAAACGGGTTTTGCCCCTGTGGCGTCTGGGGACGATCCTCTCGCATATCCACGGGTTTAGTGCGGACACGCAGGCATGTATGTTCTTGCGTGAACCGCAACATGTAACCGCCAATGGGAACCTCGCCGACTACGAGGCATAGTTCACTCTACTTTATTTCCTTTTGATTGATCTGGGTCCGTCACTCTGCTGAGCCGGGAGTTGCAGGAGTGGGTGTAGGTGTTCTGCTGTGCGTGGCGCTCTTTCTCGCGAAGACACCATACCCCAGAAGGGCTACCGCTATCATCGCAGCACGCGTCTGGTGCCGCTCGAGTATGTATAGTCCATCTTTTTTTTTGTCGTGATGCTTGTGCTTTTCGTGTTCCGTTGGTTGCGGCGATGGCAGACGATGGCAGACCTAAAATGTGGGGATGCTGATGCTGCGCCTGCTACCCAAACTAGAAAAAAAACGAAAAAAAAACAGCGAACCAAAACAAATTATATTATAAAGTTGGCACACGTTGCGAAGCGCTGCATCGTAGTACGTAGTGTACCGGGTAGGTCCTAGCCTCGTTACCGCCTCTGTACACATATAATACCTGGTATGTATATGTGCCAGTGCATATATAGTCCCTCGTTATCGTCGAAGTTTGCATCTGCAGCCATAAATAAAGATTCAGTATCGCCTATATGCCCACCTCCATCCCTCGTTGAAACCCCTGATGAAACGAAAACGTGCCAATTATGGTACGTGTACAAACGACTCCGGTGTTTCATGCATACATCAGATGTCATATATGGCAGGCCAGCGATGCCTGCGAGGGAGGGGCAGCCAAACTCGGCTGCCCGAAAAGCATGCCTTGCACCCCGCCCATTGCCCTTGCCCCCCCCCTCCCTCCCCCGCCGCGGCCCTTGCCCTCCCATCCCCTGTCCCCCTCCCTCCTGACCGGATTCGCGACACCATAGATACGGCGCAAAGTCCTCGTAAAACGTTTTAGTTATTACTTCTTGATGAGCAAATGCTTAAATGGATGCGGGAATGCCTAAATGAGTGCATCGCGCATTATATATGAGTGCATTCTGCGCGACTGAGTGCTTAGGGCATATCAGGTGCTTGAGTGCATACTGTGTAAGTGAGTGAACAATGCACCCAACAAGAGCTCATTAGGGCATATACACGAGTGAGTGCATAACACAAATATGAGCGCATCAGGCACAAACGAGTGTATCATGCGCAATAACTTCGTGCTTAGGGCATACATGGGTATTTTGGGCATAAACGGGTGAGTAACACCCCAACACAAGCATACTGCAGACCACGCTGCCCGAAAGTATAAGGATGATATGCGTACAGTATTAATAGTACTACCAGCATGAACGCAAATATACGAACTTTTTTGTATTCATATAAATATTTCAACGTCCCTTATATTTACGCCCATGTTGGTACTACGTAAAAATACCTTCATATTCCCCAACAGAGCTGTACACAAGTGAAGAAGAAAAACGAATAAAAAAGATTCGGTTTTCCCTCAAGCGCACAATGATTTGAATGAGTGAATACAGTTACTGAAAAAGCCCAGTAGAACAACACACAATCAATGTGTTTGGGCCTCCGAGCGACAAGTAAGACGAGACATGTTGTATTCAGTCTAATCAGCCAGCGTACGCTGCGCATAAGGCATAAACGAGTGTGTATCACACAAATGAAGGCACAACGCACGAATGAGAGCACAATGCACTGACGAGTAAGTAATTCACAATGAGTGCATCATGCCTCGATGAGTGCACAATACCAAAATCGAGTGCCTACATGAGAAAGGACAAAGAAAAACGAGGAACTAGCCCGCCTTTCACCTCCGACCGCACAGTCAAACGTGAATGCCGAAGAAAAGTCAAACATGAACAAAAACTGCTTCGCCTCCTAGCGAGAAGCGCCATCTTCTATTCTGCCTCATGCCTATCGTCCTCATCGCACGCTGCGTCGGCGATTGGATGGGCTGGAGGGGCGAAGAGTCCCCCCCTGGGCCTCGTAGAGCAACCGCCACGCCTTGAAGTTGCTCTCCAGCTGGTCGTTCCAGGTCGTCACCTGACGACCAAAGAGATGTTCGGGATTAAGTATGTTTTGGATTCAGTACGTTCGGGAATACGAACGTTCAGGATATAACTGCAACTGCAACTGCATGTATCACTGAAACTGTAGCCGTATCCGTAACCGAGATTGTTGTTGCAATCTTGACGGCGACCGCAACAACAAAAACCCCATGGCACATGCAAAAACACTTGCATCGCCGGCTCAAGCTAAAAGTCCACAGTTTCCTTCGCCGCGAATCCCGCTAGCAATACCTACTCGAATGCATATATAGGTGCCATACTATTAATAACACCCATGAACATCTGAATAGGGCGACGTTGTCATATTTTAAGTAAAGGCCCAAGCACATGCTACTATAAAGGTGCACCAACCGTTGTTGTTGCTGAGGCTCATAATAACCTATTGAGGAGCTCTACGCCTTTTAAATCAAAAAAATATTTTCAGCAAACTGAAAGTGCCTTTGTGATGTCCAAACCCATGACCTAGGCGAATAAAAATATATTCAGAGCGCAAAACAAGAATCACGTTTCGACGAGCTTGGGTTAATATGGGTTAAGGAGCTCCGTCCTGTCACAATAATATTTTGCCAAAAAAAGCGCTACTTCTATCGTGGCTCTGCGTCTCTAAGGTGGAGGCTAGCGTCCACAAGGAGTCTCCATCAACCATAAGACTTGGAAGAGGCTAATGGCTGTCCGGCGTTTTCAACAAGTAACAACTCATTTTTTCTCGGTGTACTTTTGTTAGACGAGCCGGTTCCAGGTTCTCCGAGGAATGTCCGGATAAGCTTTTGAGAATTGTTTAGAACAAATGCCAAGAGTCCTATATCAAGTAAAATGTTACGCCCCAACGTCGATATGAACTGAAACTAAATACCTGGTAACTACGAGGTACTGCAGAAAGTTGCACACCTTTTCTGCACAAAAGTCCCAAAGTTCACCCCGTGTTTTCGAGACAGGCGCAAAAAAGCAGGCACACATGTTCCACGAGGCCCAGTCGATGCGTTACAGTATGTTGTGTGTTTTGTTTGGTTTTCATGCCGGATAATTGGGGTCTAAGGAGGCCCAAATATCCCCCCCAGAAAAAAATTACAAACCATCTGTTGTGAAAAAAAGCAAACCCCGTTAAATAACGGTTGGGCAGCGGGCTCATGGAACATGTGAACAAGATTTTAGGATCCAACTCGAAAAAGTTGCGCTATCTTTGGCCGGGGAAAACGAATGGCACGTGCAGCGTACACCAATCTGTAGCCGGAGACGACAAGTCGCACTGGCACTTTCTCTAATTGAAACCGCAACTGTAACTGTACCCGAAATAGCCGTAACGGTAACCGCGATGGTGTCCATAAGCGAATCTGTAACGGAAATAGTATCCGCAACCTCAACCGAACCCATAGCTATAAGTAACCTTATCCGGAACCGTAACTGCAATCGTGGCCGTAACCGTACCCGCACCGAAAACGTCCGGACACATGTATGAACACATACAACGCAGTATCCGGAGAGCATAGATATTGCAAGGGCGACCGATAAAAGTCGATGGGGTGGTACTGGCTCTTTCTGTCATTTCATCCGTACGTAGCTGTGACTGTAACTGCAACCACATCCGAGACCGTAACCGTATCCATAACCGTAGTCGTAACCTCAACCGTAACCGTAACTGTGTCTGTAACCGTAACCGTAACCGTTACGAAAACGCCATTTTACAGATATAAACGCTTACATTGCCGTATCCGGAGAAGACCGACATGACTGGTGAGTGGTGAAATCGATGAGGTCGCGCTGGCCCTTTCTGTAACTGCAACCGTAACCCTAACGCTAACTCTATCCGCAACGAAAACGCCATAACACCTATCAAAACACTTGCATAGCAGCAGCGGAGACGGTGTACACGCATGGCCAAACAACAATGTCGACGAGGTCGCACGGGCTTTTCCTGTAACTGTAGCCCTAAACGTAACCGGCATCATAATAAAAAAGTAACTTTTACATAAAATCCACTCACATTGCAGTATCCGGAAAATATTGATACGCAAGGCCTAACGATGAAGTCGATGAAGTCGCACTGACTCTTCGGCAAGTTCTGATCTCGCCGATCGCAGAGAGGAGACACTGCTAGCCCCCGAGATAGCTCCTGGTCCCCCTGAAGAATGAACATCACACACCAGGCCAAACACCGTACGGCGTCGTTCGCGTGTAACCGTGATTAGTGGAAAGCGGCGTCATGAGGGAGGGGAAGGGGGGAGGGACGGCAGGGGAAGAGGGGTGGGGGTACGGGTGATGTCGCCGATCGCAGAGAGGGTTTACCGCCAGCCCCCGAGCCAGCTCCTGGTCCCTCTGACAAATGAAAAAAAATAAGCTAATGGGGGAGGGAGAGTCCAGCAACGATTGTTTCGACGTTCCTACGTCAGTCTGTGATGCCCAGCGTTATAGTCCATGTGCCTCATCCGCCCTCTTGAATGAGCGAAGAAAGCGAGAACGGAGTCGTACGAGCACGTAACAACAAAAAAATATTATGCATTCGCTGTCGGTGAGATACGTCGAGCGATGGCGGTTTTCGGAGACGAGTTTGACCGGGTGTACATAATAGCTTGTTCTGAGAGAGGCATCACGCTTGAAAACCGCTGACTGTAGGTACTGCTGCTGCTGCTGTTACTACCACTGCTACTACTACTACTGCTGCTACTACTACCACTACTACCACTACTGCTGCTGTTACTACTACTATTCTACTACTACTACCAATACTATTCTACCACAACTACGTCTTCTACTACTACTACTACTAGACTACTACTACTACTGCTACTACTACTACTACTACTACTACTACTATCACTACTACTACTATCACTACTACTACTACTGCTACTACTACTACTACTACTACTACTACTACTATCACTACTACTACTATCACTACTACTACTTCTACTACTACTACTTCTACTACTACTACTTCTACTACTACTACTACTACTACTACTACTACTACTACTACTACTACTTCTACTACTACTACTACCAATACTATTCTATCACAACTACGTCTTCTACTACTACTACTAGACTAATACTACTGCTACTACTACTACTACTACTACTACTACTACTACTGCTACTACTACTACTACTACTTCTACTACTACTACTTCTACTACTACTACTACTACTGCTACTACTACTACTACTACTACTACTACTTCTACTACTACCACTACTACTACTACTACTACTACTACTGATTACTACTACTACTACTACTACTACTACTACTACTACTACTACTACTACTACCACTACTACTACTACTACTACTACTACTACTACTTCTACTACTACTACTTCTACTACTACTACTACTACTACTACTACTACTACTACTACCACTGATTACTACTACTACTACTACGACTACTACTACTACTACTTCTACTACTACTACTACTACTACTACTACTACTACTACTACTACTGCTACTACTACTACTACTACTGATTACTACTACTACTACTACTACTACTACTACTACCACTACTACTACTACTACTACTACTACTACTGCTACTACTACTACTACTACTACTACTACTACTACTACTACTACTACTACTTCTACTACTACTACTTCTACTACTACTACTACTACTACTACTACTACTACTACTGATTACTACTACTACTACTACTACTACTACTACTACTACTACTACTACTACTACTACTACTACTACTACTACTACTACTACTACTACTACTACTACTACTACTACTACTACTACTACTACTACTACTACTACTACTACTACTACTACTACTACTACTACTACTACTACTACTACTACTACTACTACTACTACTACTACTACTACTACTACTACTACTACTACTCTACTACTACTACTACTACTACTACTACTACTACTACTACTACTACTACTACTACTACTACTACTACTACTACTACTACTACTACTACTACTACTACTACTACTACTACTACTACTACTACTACTACTACTACTACTACTACTACTACTACTACTACTACTACTTCTACTACTACTACTACTACTACTACTACTACTACTACTACTGCTACTACTACTACTACTGCTACTACTACTACTACTGATTACTACTACTACTACTACTACTACTACTACTACTACCACTACTACCACTACTACTACTACTACTCATACTACTACTACTACTACTACTACTACTACTACTACTACTACTACTACTACTACTACTACTACTACTACGACTACTACTACTGCTGCTGCTGCTACTACTATTATACTATTATTACTACTACTGCCACCACTACCACTACCAATGTCAACATTACCGTCCCAAAAACAGCAACACTAACACCAAGACTACCGCCGCGCTATCATTGCGAGCAGCCTATCACAGGACATCACACCTGCTTGAAGAATTCCGCGGTAACGAGCTCGGACCACTTGTTGTGGATGTCCCACGGCTTGCACGGGTGGGCAACGTCAGCCACCTACAAGAAAGAACCAAACAGTTCGCGAAAAACAAGCAATGATTACCGCTGTCAGTGTGTGAATTATGGCCTGGGGTTTACAAGAAAAAACAAACACATTCCAGCGGTGAGATCGAAGATTTCGTTGAAGAAACTCGTCGTTGCAAGCTGTGTTTGTTAGTACGATCGCGCGTATGACGGGTTGTGTGTCATCATTGAGGTTTGTTTGTCAAATAAATGGCACCAGGTACCGTTTTGTTTTGTCATCCGCCAATGTGCAACATGGGCGTTAGCGTCCATCGTTCACAGCCAAGGGCAGCTGCGTGACCACGGAAGTTGTCAGCGAGACAAGAACCTATTTATTAATAGCAACTCTGTGTCAATCGACCACGGGAGGGCCCAAGCGCGTCACAAAAATTTGGTTTGATTTCACGTTGCGCGCCTGCAAAACGACCTACAAGCTCCTGGCAACCCTTGTGTTGACCACGGAGAAGCCCAACACGATATATAACTCTGGCGCAAAAATAAATCCAAGTGGGGTACTCGATTTAAGAGCCCCTCGGTACAGGCCAGACGCGTGCTACGATGCATGCAACACTTTCTGCTTAACGGGCTGCTTAATCTTAACCCGAAATCGTGGAAATGCCGAATGCCCTGCTTGTTTTGCGTTGTGTTTTGGTTTGGTATATCGAGGTCATGGCATTGTTCACCGGGTTGTTTTTCCCTTTTCCTCAAAACCGATTTTTTCATGGGTGGGGAAGAGCGCTCCTTTTGCGAAGGGACTCGGAAAAGGAAGGGTGCACCTCCAGCCGCCGCGTGCTACGATAGAGATGCAAGCAGCACATTTTTTGGCTGAAACGGTTTCAGAACGACCAGACGGCTTAACTCAAAAATCGCCGGAAAAGCAAGAAGCAAAATCGTGATTTGCCATTTATTTTGGTTGCATAGTCTATACCTAGGCACTGGGGTTGGTCAGCGGGTATGATGGAACCCGTTTCCTTTTTCTCCAAAATAAGTTTTTGGTGACGTATGGAGCTTCTACACTCCTCTAGAGCCCTGAACCCTTCTCTACACTAGATTCAAGTAACATTTTCATTTGTGAACGCGTTAAGTGAGGATTCCCCGAAAATAAGAAGCGTACCCCTCTACCGTGCTATGTGTTGCCGGTGTTACCGTTACCGCTCTTATCTCCGTGTCGCTCTCATCTCAGATTGGGTGTCATACGAAGTACATACCAAGGCTATCTGACCTTCTTGGCCGAACCTTACAGGGTTCAGCCGGAGAAAGCCGGCAAGTCCATAGTGTTGACTAAACCGAAGGGGTGAGGTCAACACCAAGTCTGCGTTCTGCAGCAGATGGACGAAAACTGGTACACAAACGAAAGTGTATGGAGCTTGAGCTTTTTCTACCCGAATCTCCAGGAGGATCTGAAAAAAAATGAAACAAAAATACCAGGGATAGCGTTTCGGGCACCACAAACGCGTCACACGCCGATTTGAATACCAGGGATAGCGTTTCGGGCACCGCAAACGCGTCACGCGCCGATCTGACTGCTGTTGGCCCTTTGACTGCTGAGATTACTACCACACACTGAATCCAAGAGTCCCAGGAAGTTGGTTGAAAAAACTCGCGTGCGGTTCTGAAGGGACTCAAGTTGGATTTTGTTTTTTGAAGTTTTTTTTTCAATACGCCAGCAGTGAGTTCGATCAATTTAGGCTTTCTCGATCAATGGACGTACTTAATTTAGGTGCACATCTACGGTGGTCGTGATTCCCAACGTCTGTTGGGTTGGAAAAACAATGTAATATACTGTTGAAACCGACGACTGTCATATCATCCAAGGCCAACCAACCCATGAAAAATAAGGCTTGAAAAAAAAATGGGTGTTTCTTGGCCGTTTGTTTCGGTGATTTTGCATGGGTGGGGTGGTCTTGGATTTGTGGCGTTGACGGTTTCAATCAATACCATATTTTCTATGTGTTTTCCCACCCAACTTCTATCCAACCAAGGTTGGTACATGCACAAACACCCTACTGCGAGTTGTATCGTTGATCTGAAACAGGGCGTTCGAGCGACGAGCACCCAAAAACATGTGGCGATGGCATTAGGATTCAGTGCGACGTGTGTAACCGTCGAAACATTTTTTTCAAACACCTGCTGCACTACGAGTGCCTGGATCACGAGATAAGAGTGACCGAAACCTTGAAGCATGTGGTGTTGGCAATATCATTCACCGCCACATGCAACAGTCACAAAAATGGAGGTGTATACAGCGGGGTACCCGGTTTAAGAGCATCTGGTAATCGCGGAAACGGTGTTAAGAGCTGTCAAATCGGCTTGTGACGCCTTGTCATACTTACACCTAAACTTAGATCATATCCAATTTGATGAAACAGCGGCACCGAGAAAAAAGCGGTACCACCTGGTACCACTCGGCTGTTCCGAGGGGCTCTTAAAATCGAGTACCCCACCACACCCGAATCACGAAAGATGGTGGGACAAGAATTCACCGCGAGCGACTAACTGTCCTGGTCGGGTTGTGTTCTTGTGAGATATGGGCTTGTCACCTTAAGCACCATCTGCAACAACAGCGTCTGGCTCTGGATACTCTCCGTCCCGAGCCCCCCCGTCTTCCCCCCTCCTTTTTCTTTCCCGCCAGCTTTCCCGGACCCTCCCGCGCCCCCCCCGCTCCCTGCACCGAGCGATCAGGCGAAAAAAATGTGATTTTTTGTCATGAGCGGGCTTTCGTTTCTTATGCTGCGCGTATTCGCGGTTGTGTTTATCCCTGTTAGGACTGCACCGTCCGCTCTCGAGGACAAACGAGGACGAAATACTTCGATATTTTTAGTTAGAAGCACCTTTTTGGAGACCTCGTCAGGTTCACCCCTTTGAGACTTGATTATAGTGATTATAGTACAAGGACAAATTGGCGCCGGAAATTGACGATTACGGCACCGGCCTCTGCTGGTTGGCGATGGAAAAATGGGTGTCCGAAAGTGTAACAGACGCGAACAAAGAAATACTCGTGCGGGACGGGTGTATCGTAAAATCATGATCCTACTCGTTCTGCTGCGCGCTCATATTATGCTACTAATACTCGTGGAAGCTTAAAAAAAATCGCAATCGTCGACTTTTTTGCAACAAGTTTTGTATATAAAAAAATGTTTGGGATGGGATGGGGGGGGGTGGAGATCCTTAACAGAGGAAAACACCCCAGAACAATGAGATTTGCTCCCCTCCCATTGCATGGCCAAATCGCCTTTCGATGTACTTGCAGTGTGTGCCTCTGTCTAGAAGTTTGTGAGCATAGAGCTCGTCTTTCCAGGACGCATCGGCACGAACACTGCTGTGGTTTCGCTGGATGTATATGGGTGGAAAGCTCAGCTTAATGTGACGAACGCACACATAGCACGCGTCAACAGGAGCTGGACGCGTGCTACGATAGATAGCCCCTATAGGGCAAAACCTATTGTCTGAATGACGCGGGGGATCCTTGAAACGAAACCGTCGCTATGTTGTTTTTGTATTGCAGCATGCATAGCTTTCATGCCTTAGACCATGGGTTTGGTCATCACAGAAGAAGCACCTTCAGTTTACTCAAAAAACGAAACGAAATGGGTTGAGGTAGAGAGCTTCTCACGTGCCCACTCTTAACAGGCAAAAATGGTGCACCTTTGTTTACCGTACTGTTGCACTAGCCAACGTTTTGCTGGTCAGGCTCTGGAAGTGGGAGACGTATTCAACAACTGCAGAACTCATTCATACCCTGATACGAAACACATCACGTACAGCAGTGTTCCCCGAGTTCCATACTTTGTCCCATGTCCTCTAGTATAAATTTAGTGATGCGGTGTAAAGACGATTTCCTACTATCTCAGCAGTACGTTTTTGCTCATAACATTTGTTTCCCGTTGCACTTGCCGTTGGCGGAACCACCAGGGGTCGAGCCGCTAGCGCTGCTGCCGTCATTGCTCGCGCTGCTGCTGCTTGCTTGGGCTGATTCCCTTGCCAACATGTTGTTGGTCAGGCTCTGGAACTTGGAGATATACTCCAGGGATAACGCCAGGTCGGTGGCGAGGATGCACTTGACGTAGGCGTGCCGGAAGAACTTGACGTCCTCTGGCTTCCATCCCTGTTTCCGCCACAAAACGTTTTACGAAGAACATATGCTGAAAACGTTAGAGATGGAAAATCGACCCTTTGGGGGCCCGTGGACGTCGCCAAAGAGAAATTTGTTAACAACGCGTTCTTATTATGGCGCGAGCACGCAGCACACGGCAGCGCAGGCTATGCGCTTCTCGTCACATCTTCTTGAGCTGGGGTTTTTCTTTCAGGCCAAGCGCGTGTCTTTGCAGCTACTTGGCGCTGGAACTACTTCAGTATGATCGTCGTGAGGTAATCTAGCAGCCCGTATTGCTTCGTGTTAAAGGACATTGCAATCGTCAGTTCTATTCGTCAACTCTTTCCTATACTATAATCAACACCTGGTATGAATCAAGCCCCAAAGGCAGATTGGGTGAATGACGACTGTAAAGGGCGCATGCTACGAAAGCGGTAGCAGTTATTGTCGGAAAAAAAATCTGAAGTGCCCGGGCTCCTTAACCCAAAATCGTCAAAAATATTTTCTTTTTTTTTCTTGGACAGATTTTCTTGTTTTATGCCTAAGACATGGGATATTCCAGCCGGCAGCAGTTTTTTGTTCTTCGTTCCCCTCGTCGAAGAAGTCAGTTTTTTCGGTTAAGAAGGACATGTATATCATGTCTTAAGCTCCTGAAATAAGGAGTCTCACAAAAAAAAAAAAAAAAAAGTTGGCCCACCTCTATCGCCGCACGCGATACAGGGCAGGGGACGGGGGATGATTTTGTCGTCCTTGAAGGGGGGTTATTTATCGTTTTTAGCGGTGTACTCTAGGGATTTGTTTTCTTTTTCTTTTTCGCACACTTTTACTTTCCAGCTTCTGGACAAGCCGTGGTCACAGGTGTCGTCCCTTCTTCCCCCCCGGTTCTTGCCTTCAATTTTCATCCCGCATAGGGTTCAGCAATCCCACTGCTCGTCGATTTTTCATCGAGTGTTGCTAACCCACGCTCTCGCGCTTTCCGCAATCCAATTTGTGCGCAAGAAAAATTCCCCACGAGTTTATACGAGTATGCACTCGGGGGGATTCGAACTCACGAAACCAGGCTCGAGGATAACCTGATACGCCACCGGGGCGATCGGCAATAGCGCCAGGTGGGTGGCGAGGATGCCCTTCTTGTACGCGAGTCCGAAGAAGATCGCGTCTTCTGGCTTCCGCCCCTTAATTGTTTACGAGCTAAACATAGTCGGATTTTACTAAACGGTCTACGTTGCTTTATGAACCCTTGGGAACTTCAGACGGGGAAAACACAAACACAAATGTTGAAACCGAACTACGCATAACGATTATGGCGTCAGCCAACGAAAAGTCACGGTTGTAGTACAAAGGGCACAGGAACAATCGTCCAACCAAAAGAAAATGGCATTTGCGGCGGGTCAGAAACAAAAAAAACAGGACTTGGCCTGTCGTGTCAGGGAAGGATGGCGTTCGTCTCTTAAACCGAACTTATTGTTTCATAGTGGTCGGAGTTGAAGCTCATCATGCTGCACGACATCGGATGGCAAAAACGCCGCAAGAAACACACTTCATTGTATAGTTTTGTTAGATGCACGCTTGGGAATAGCGCCTGGTTGGTGACAAGGACGTACTTCACGTAGGGATTTCGGAAGGATTTTGGTGTCCTCTGGTTTCCACCTTTGTCTTTTTCTCATCAAAAGTAAGTGGTTTCGTTATGTGCATCTATATCAAACTCTGCTGGGGGTTTCGGACGAAAAAAAGTATCAAAAACAATGCGACGAAAAAACAACGATGATTTCAGCACCAGTCAAAGGTAATGACGAATGATTGAATTGATGAATGAATGAATGAATAAATGTAATGAAAGGGGAAATCGACAAAATTAAATAGAGTGTTTGCGATGCACTACCTTTGGTTGGGTAGGAGCTAGGTAGGGAAAAACGCCTACATATATATACATACATATCTATAATAGTTTTGAAACCGTCGAGCGTCTCAATCCGAGGCCAACTCCACCCACAAGAAGAACTAAAAAAAGAAGGAAAAAAAGTTGGTTGAGAAATACGTTGTTGTACAGTTTTGATTATTTTTCGAATCCATGTTTTTCGTGGGTAGGTTGTCCTTGGGTGATGACGTTTGTCGGTGCCAATAACTGGTACTATTTTTGGGTATGTTTTTTCCGACTCACTAGAGGTTGGAAAATGCAAACACCCTAAAAACGATTGAGGTATCATCGGCCACATGGAGCAGACAGGGCTCATGTATCAGAGGATGATGGTACTTTTATCTCCTAAAGAGTAGACGGTTACTCCAAAGCCTATCATTTAGACGTCAGGGACCGCGACAGGTCCCGGGGCGAGGATGCACCTGATGTAGGCATGTCGGAAGAACTCTTGAAGTCTTACGGCTTCCCCAGTCACCTGTTTTTTTTGCGTAATTTTTGCTTTTGGTGGTGCCATCTCCCACAGATGTGGAATATATATCCGACGCCTTTTAACCACTGAAAAACTAACAGAACACCTTAAGGCCACTCATAATAATCGAACCAGCACGTAGACACGCACCTTAAATATGTCAAAGTTTTGGTCCAGCATCATCTTGAATCCCTCGGCGGCGTGGAAGTTTTCCAGCACGGAGGCGTCGTTGTACGTCAGGGCCAGGGGGTCCAGGTCTCTCACGAGGTACCCGTTGTTCACCCCGGGGTGTCGGTAGTCGTGCATGATGGCGGCCATCAACAGAGCCAGCCCATGCGTGCTTCGGACGTTGTTGGAGATAACATCCACCGACAGGAAGTGAGCCACCTGTAATTCATGGCGCGATCGGTTTAAGTCACGGTGGGTACCCCGATTCAAGAGCACCCCGTGACAAGCCCTTGTTTCTTGACGCCACATTGCTCTTTTCTCTCGTGAGAATTTTTTAGCTTTTCGTGTAGGCGAGACATGCCGGTTAAACCGCTCTCTAAGTCCCGAATGCTCTTATGCTGGCGGGACATGCCGAAACGACCACTCTTTAAGTCCCGAACGTTCTTTTTCTGGGCTCTCTGAAATCGGGGCACCCGCTGTAGCGTCGGGGAGGCGTGCTACGATATTGAGGTAGCCCTTTTTTGCCTAATGTCGTTTGAGACTGACGGGGCTCCTTAGCCAAAAAGCGCTAAAAATCGTCAGAATTTCGTTTGTTTTTGTGTGTTTTTGGTATTGTTCATCGGGTAGCTCGGTGTTATTAATAAGTCATTTTTGGGGGGAGATGTATAGGGGCCCTCAAGCGGTTACGAGCCTCAATTGACAAAAAAACGCTGCGCATTAATGATAGGGTGTTCGATTTTCAGCGATCCACGTTGACGCTCGTGCTACAGGTAGTGGGATAGCAGACACAATCATGAGCAATGACGTTGTCAGTGGATGGGCGGGAACACGTGTACGAGGGATTGTACAAGTGATTGTGTGCATGAGCGTTTGTATGAGCGTGAGCGATGAAATGGCGTATGCGTGTGCATGATGGCGGTCATCAAGAGGACAAGTCGTGATTTAATTCGGACGGAGTTGGAGATCACATTGATCGATAGGAAGTGCGCTATCTGCTGTGCATCATCCATACCGCGGATGCTGTGGCTTGTAGGGACGGGAGGGCGTTGGGTTTGGTGGATAAACGGGGAGCATTTGTATGAGCTCTTGTTAGCGCGTTTGTGTGTGGGGGGTTTTGTGAGCCGTTTGATGGACGTTTGTGTGCATGGCCGTGAACCCCCCCCTCCCACCCCCCCCCGCGCCTACCTCGCACTCCTTCCCCCCCCAAACAAAAACACAATATGCCACATAGGTAGCTTTAATTTGGTGCTTCCCATACGTGCAACGTCCGCAGCGTGCACGTTGGAGGGGCAACTGTTGGGGTCGATCGGGTTGAAGCATTTATGACCCACCCTGCCTTCCCTTCCCTCTCCTCATCTCACCTCCCTCCCACCCCCATTTCCCTTCCCCACATCAACTCCTTCCTCAAATTCGCAAAAGACATATACGTACGAGCCTCCTACCCCCCCCCCCAAAAGAAACAAACGAATACAGTTTAATTTGAAGCTTCTCGCCGTAAGCATAACATCCTCAGCTTGCACATGCGCGTGGTAGCTGCTCCGATCGCTCGGGGCGAAGAAAGCAGGTGGCCTCGACACAAAATAACAGCTCAACTGACGTCTTCCTCAACCCTCCCCATCTCCTACCTCACCCCCTCCAACCCTCTACCAACCTTCCCCCCAGCACCCCATACCCCCACCAAAAAGCACAAAAAAAAAACATGCCTACTTATAAGTGATTTCATTCACTATATGAGACTAAGGCGTTGAGGCTCCTTACCGTAAGAGTAACGTCCGCGGCGTGCACGTGGGTGTGGTAGCTGTTAGGATCACTCGGGTTGAAGCAGTAGGTAGCCTCGACGCACAGGAACAGCTGGCTCAGCCGGTCCACGCTTAACCCGAAGGCTCCGATAAGATTGTAGTGGGCGAAGGTAGACATTGCCGCGAACCTGACAGGGACAGCCATGGAAAGAGGTTGGAAAGTAGGGGCAAGGGTGGCGTGATTTTTTGGAGGATGGGGTGGCGTTGGGGGTTTTGATGGGGTTGGGTTGGGGGGGTTGGGGTGTGTGTGGGGGGAGTTGAGTGGAAATGGGGGTGGGGATGGCGGTGAGGGGGGGGGGGGGGGAGGGGTTGGGAGTGGAGGTGGGAGGGAGGTGGGGGTGAGAAAGAGGGTGTGGTCGGGAGCGTGGGAGGTGGGCATAGGGGCGTATAGGAGGACGCCCCGGTGGCGGATCAGGTTATCCTCGAGCCTGTTATAGGTCAGTTTCGTGAGTTCGAGCCCCGCCGAGTGCATACTCGTATAAATTCGTTGGGACTTTTTCTTGTGCACAAATTGACTTGCGGAAAGCGCGAGAGCGTGAGTTAGCAACACTCGATGAAAAATCGACGAGCAGTGGGATTGCTGAACCCTATGCGCGATAAAAATTGAAGGCAAGAACCGGGGGGGAAAAGGGACGACAACTGTGACCACGACTTGTCCAGAAGCTGGAAAGCAAAAAGTGTGCAAAAAGAAGAAAAAAAAAAAAAAAAGGAGGAGGTGAAAAAATGTTTGACGAGGAAGGTTTGATGGCTAGAATGGGGGTGAAACATCCGGTTCGAGGGCGTAACCAAGAATGGCGACTTAGGATCTGACGGCGGATATTCTCAAGCGAAACTCTCCCGGCCAAAAAACGGAGAAAAGGCAAACTGGTGGGACAAACCCTTCCAATTGAGGGAGCTAGAACTTGTCACAAGCTTTCCAAAGTGAGTGTACACCGCTGGGCTCTTCCAAGGCGAACACATCGACATTCTACATAATGAAACCGTCGTCCAACGCCACCCGAAAACTTTGAACGAAAGAATGAAGAGTGGAGGACGGAAACAGGTCGACTTCTAATAATCCGATTGAGGGAGCTAGAACACCCGACTTGTGACGAGCTTACCAAAGTGAGTGTCCGTCGCTTCGCTCTTCCAGGTCGAAGACGTCGAAGTCCCACCGCAAGAACCCGCCATCTGCCATTAGTGCTGCAACTCCTTCCATCCGTTCCTTTTTTTCACCGGAGGCACGCAAGCATGTAGCGGGCACAGGGCAGCAGCACACAAAATACGAACATCATTACACACAGGAAGCTCATGTTGCAGTACGTGGTTTTTCTCTCAAATTCCTCGCTCAAGATTGGAGAAAATATTCAACTAGCAACCCCAGGAATAATACCACGACCTTGGCATGAAACATCAGCAGGCCTAGTACTGGGTAGGCAATCGGTTTAACTTTTAGCCACTCGTCAGACGGACTAACAGACAAAACTAAGCAAACTTGTTTCGGCTGGTCGGGGTTTCTTGGCCTACTACCTGCGCGGTGGCTAACGGTTGGTTCTTGAGCTTCAAGAGCTCTTTTTTTTTCGTTATACCTGGTTACGCCTCATAGAAACGCCTGTGTTCCCCCTCTGAAAGTTTCGACACCCTCGGGATAATAGGCCAACTATCTTAGTCCTAAAGGAGAATCTTGTACCCTCTAGACTAATAGCTCAACACACGGCGCCGACGGCAGGGCCATACAACAAAATGACGCAAAACCCCATGATATTGACAAACCACAAGTGTTTCTCCAACGGTATCGAGTAGTCCCTCAGTCGAGGAAACACATACTCCGGGAGTAGAGGAAAAACCCCCAACTTTTTCCCTGACGCTGCTCGTTCGCGGAGCTTCATGCCTTGCGCCCCAAGAGCTGTTTTTGGGTAGAGCTGAAAGGGCAACTCCACGAGAAAAAAATCGTGTCCTAGGTGAAAAACAAATCCTGTCGCAAAATCAAGAATGCCGTGACTCCGACGATAATGGGTTAACCTCTTCAGAGCCCCCGAACCCCTCCCTGCACTAAGTGCAAGTAATTTTGTAAAAAAAAAACGGATTTCCAGTTGTACAGGCGTTTAGGAGTCCCCCCGTCACGCGGAAAAAATAATGGTCAAAAAAGTGCTACCTCTGTTACTGAAGAAATGCTATTGACACCTCTCCTGGATCCAGTGATAAAAATAAGTGCTCTGAACACCTCTATCGAGACCGGCTACCGAAAAAAAGCTCCTAAAGCAGATCGACTTCAGGTCGGAAGCAGGTAAGTTAACGTCATATCCAGCGTCAAATCGTACAAAACGGCGAGCGTTTTTGATACCACTTTCTATTTCGTGCAGCTTGCTTGTGTGGGATCTTCCGTTTTTGGATATCATTCGTAGTTGTCGCCTTCGCTCGATCCCACAACAAGAGGCAACCTGAGGAGTTTCCACGTCGATCAGCCATAAAACCGAAAAAACAAGGGAAAGCCCCGCCCCCAGGCGCCAAAACCAAAAGCTTCTTCACGGAGTCTTATCATTCTTGTTGCCCTTATCTCTGATCGGAGTCATCGAGCGGTAGGGGTTGCCGTTGTCGATCTAGAGGTTAGTAACCTGTTGAACTCCTCAAGCGTGGGACTATCGGCTAGCACGACAATTACTCGTAGAATGTTTTGTTCTAGGACTAGAGCGCAGAGAAGTGATGGTCGGTTCGAGCCAAAGAATGCCTTCGAAGTCATGATCCGGCTGACATAATGGGCTCTTTATGCCAGGAGCCCAGAAACTTCTTAGAACCTGCTGCACCCCGACCCTTAGATATTACCACTATGGATCGATTCTTGGGTTAGATTCTGTCGGGGACCTAATATGTAGGGATGATTGACGATTTGATCTTACCCTTATGGGATGGACACATGCTGCCATTTTTTTTCTGAAGTTTGTTCTTGAGGAGCCCTATACCGCACCCTATTGACTGGTTTTCACCAAAACCAAACAGTAAAAAATGCGAACCCATGAACAAAAACCGATGGCCTGGGCATAGTTTTGTTTTAGTGTTTGCAATTTAAGAACAGCCATCCGACGATGTCGTTTTCGGGTTGACCCCTTTACAACTGGAAACCCGTTTTTCGGGACAAAATTACTTGTACTTAATATCGGGCGGGGTTCGGGGACGCTAAAGGGGCTAAGGAGCCTCGTCTTTCAGAAAATAATACTTCGAGGTATAAATCCAGCCGAAAAGTGCTACTACTGTTGAGATACGGCCTCGAAAGGCCTGTAATTATCCGAATTTGAGATCATTTAGATGGGTTTCGTATGATAAGGTTGGCGTTTTATGTTCAGAAAAGTTAGGAAATAGATCGGAGGCACGTGCCTCCGATCTCAGAAGCTATCCGGGGCTCTGGTGGAATCGAGTAAAGCTACGTCTCTACGAAGGAAAAGAAAGTGAGTACTCTCCAAGGGCCTGCTCAATTGGCAGACCTGCAGGGGGCACTCTGTGTCCCCACGTACAACCTTACACTACCCCTATAATATAGTATTTGATACCTGGTACCTGGTAGCACGCATCGATGGTTACACTGATGAGGGGTTGGGTGATATAACGTATAGGTTCGGGATTCACAGAGACGCCATGTAATACCACCCACGGTGTGTGCGCAGCGGTACACATTCTAACATTCCGCCTAGTACCTGGTACCTGGTACATCAGTATACTGCTTTTTAGTAGATTAATAGTCCGTTCACACATGTGGCAATATTAACGTTACTACGTACGGCAGCAACGACTTGCGTGCAAATAACTACAAAGTTGTATACAATCGCCCGCCGCCCCGGTGGCGTATCAGGTTATCCTCGAGCCTGGTATAGGTCAGTTTCGTGAGTTCGAGCCCCGCCGAGTGCATACTCGTATAAATTCGTTGGGACTTTTTCTTGTGCACAAATTGACTTGCGGAAAGCGCGAGAGCGTGAGTTAGCAACACTCGATGAAAAATCGACGAGCAGTGGGATTGCTGAACCCTATGTCCGATAAAAATTGAAGGCAAGAACCGGGGGGAAGAAGAGAAGACACCTGTGACCACGGCTTGTCCAGAAGCTGGAAAGTAAAAGTGTGAGAAAAAGATAACTAAATAACTAAATACTTCGAAGTATGTAATAAGAATAATGGTGTTGTAGCACTCCGCCGTCGCTTTAATTTGTATTATAGCGTGGGATCAGTACGCTTAGCTGCGATCAGCCAGACACTCTCACCCACGTCAGTACACAGCAGCATCGATTGATTCTCCGTTAATTAGCGCGGCCCTTCGTCTCTGAGAGTAGTTACTCCGGGTAAATTCACGCTACAGCAACTCCGGTGACGTTCCAACCATCGCCGTCGGTGACACTGCACCGATTTTCTCAATCTCACATTCCATCTACAAAACAGAACAAACATGTCATCATGCTGAACCAATAAATCCGTGGCGTGCAATTGCGGTGATTTTAGGTTTCTCTGTTTGATTGACAGCATTCTGTGACCACGTCACCAGATATTTCTTTAGGATGAAGAACAGAGGACGGAAGCTGGGTGTGACTATCTATCTATGTAATTCGGTAGAAAAAGCGATGCAAAGTCAACGAAACACACACAACCTATCGATGTGCAGTACATTGTACAGGAAAACAAAACACGTTTTTTATACACCAGGGAGGGGACGACAGAAACGGCACAAGCTGAAGTGCCAGCTACTAGTAATAGCGCTAGACCCAAAAATCTCGCAATCTTTCTATGGATTCAACGAACCGTTTTATTCGTGCTCTCTTGCGTTTGAGATATCCGCGCCAGGTGGAAAAACATGTTTCGGAGTACTTACGAAAGAATTTCCAAGTAAATTCTGGCAAACTGACGAAAAAGGGACTATTTTGGGTGCAAAAATAGAAAATAGGTGAATTTCGCAGAAGCACTCGCAGAAAAAAACAACCAAATCGCTTATTTTGTCGTTTACATCGCCCTGTCGGCCTATCCATCCCTAACGCACCTCGTCAACGCTGGGAAGACGGGGGATGCGCTTGATCCCGTACTGCGCGGTTTTGTCGATGTCGAGAGACTCTTCCCCCGGCGGGTGTTCCATGATTTTCTCAGGCATTTTGTTGTCCGAAACCAGATCTCGGAGCTCCTGAATGAACACAATTAGGCACCGCCCGTACAGGGCAAGGGGCGAGACGGCCGAAAAAATGACGGCGGGGCATTAGGAACACAGCGAAGGACGCGGTAGTAGCGCGTCGTAACCTCATGCGAGGTTGGTTACCTCGATCTCCAGTCAGCACCGCAGTCGGGCGAAAATCTGTCGCGAAAACATCTGGTAACACAACCCCTTATGTATCATCAAAAAAAGGTAAGTCAACGTCTATAGTTTGCCTGGAAAATAACTAATATTGCTTATAGAAGTATCATTATACCAGAGTACGATAAGATACGTTGTCTGTTTGTTTGTTCGTAGTGAAGTGCAAGATAATGAGATATTTACTGTTGTACGGTGTAGCTCTGCCGCCGAACGTTCAACTACACGCTGCGCACGTTCGAATTGCTTCGCCTGGCCGGCCACGCCCCCATTGCCAAGTAAAACTAGTAGGATACTAAGACCAACATGGGCCACGACGCACCCCGAAAAATCGGTCTCCTATGTACGAGCATGTTTCGAACCCACGCTCAATACATTCCCTCTTGTTGCTGTGGCGGCCGAGACTCGCGCAGATGCACATGAGGACCACCCACGTTGCGAAGATAGTAACGCAAGCGCAAGGTTTGTTACGACGGTGGGCTCGTGGGCTCACAGCAGTGATGCGATGGGCGGCTGTTTTGGTCAAGGTACGACGGCGGTGTTGGTGCTGAACCAAAAATTGTTCCGTGGTTGGGGAGAGGGGGTTGTTCTTGTGTGTGCTTTCTTCACATTAGTTAAACCGTTGTTTCTACCCAATAACATCATCAGTGCACTCAGTGTTCGTGCTGATCATTCAAATTATCATAGAGATATACGAATTCAGACATGGGTTATTATTATTGGTCGCTGGTGCTGAATACCGTTATTATGTGTATATACATGTACCAGGTATATTCATCACGAGTACGTAATACTTCTCAATTGTTCGCGCTGAACATTCCGACGAGCTCGACGGCTCCATGCTCTGAAAAAAAAAGAGATTGTCGTATAACCGTAGAGGTCCGTCTTTCGTGCCGGTACCGGTGGGGTAGTGCCAGTTCCCCGCTTTAGGGCGTGTGTGTCACAAGGCTTAGTTTGGGTAAGCTATTGGTTAACCTTTTGCAAGTGGTCAAACGGACTAATACCCCACTAATATCTTAACAAATGGCGTCGTCGACAGACCATGGGTTTTTTGGGTCGTGGGTTCAAATCTCACATCCACGATATAATAAACTTTTTCAGACTTTCCCCATGTCGAACTTGAAAAATGCTCTCCCCGGTACACCCAGGAAATGAAACGGCTTGGATATTCACAGGTCCGCCCGTATATCCGGCCGACCAGCCATCCCGCCGTTTCAGGGGGGGAGAGTATTATAAGGCTTAGTTTGGGTAAGCTATTGGTTAACCTTTTGCAAGTAAGTGCTCATACGGACTAATACCCCACTAATCCCTTAACACGTGTGGAATCGTATAGCAGCAGCACAGATGGGAACAACCAGTAGTTGTGGCATGCGGAACAGCAGTGCCGGTTGCCGCCATAGGGCCAGTATTTCCCTCTATAGTGCACATAACAGCCGCGTAGAGGTACCAGGTGTATGTTTAGGAGAGCGTTCTTTTTGGGCGCTTCAAGACCTTTTTTCGGCCTAACTAATATGTAGCGCTACTGCGGTGAGTCAAGGACCAGACCGGGGTGTCCTACCGATAGCGTTTTTCCTCAAAACCTCGACGAAATATCGATAATTGGGTTTCAGTAAAAAAACACCGGGCACTTGATCCGTTTTCATTCGCAGCCCTGAAAAAAACAACTGCTACAACTACAGCAGTAGTAGTACCGATAGCGATGATAGCGTTTTAGCTCGAAACCTAAAAAAGAACGAAACATCGGTAATTTGGTTTCCAAGTCAAAACACCGGGCAATTGATCCGCCTTCATTCGCAGCCCTATGAAAACTTAAATTGGCAAATAAATATCGCAGAAACACCCGAATAGTAGTCTATGCCCACAGTAATATCCTATTATCAATACTCCTTTTTTATAGCATTATTTTCAAATACGCCGGCTGTACGTCAGCTGTGAGTTGGACAAATTTAGGGCCGATGGTCATCTTTGCATGCTGCGTGATATACCGGCCGCTCGTTTTCACAGACATATTGTCCTTTAACCAACTGCTGTACCAGGTATATGACTCCTCCTATAGTGATAAATATATGTTGCCAGGGTGAAAATGAATGAACAAAAAAGCAAAAACAGTACCACCAGAGGGTAACACAAAAAAAACAAAAAATAATATGTACTAATGGTAGCTACCATACTTCATCATGTTATCATATATGGATACACTCCGCGCACAGACTGACTAACATCACCCTGTTGACCCTGATAGCTACACTTTAAGTTGCAACGGGAGTCGTCGACCTATGTCCTTAATGAGGACACACAGCCCGCAATACGCGCGATCGGAGTATCACACACAGCTTGCAAAGAAAGATGAGTTTCGACAAAGTCCTCGATCTCACAGCTGGAGTGTATTTCCAATTTTAAAATAGGGACACACAACCCGTAACACGCGCGATCGAAGTATCACACACAGCTTGCTTAAGATGAGTTTGGACAAAATTCTCGATCTCGCAGCTGGAGTGTATTTTCAATTTTACAATATGGACACACAACCCGTAACACGCGCGATCGGAGTATCACACACAGCTTGCTTAAGATGAGTTTGGACAAAATCTTCGATCTCACAGCTAGCTGGAGAGTATTTTTATATTTGTAATATAGGTGGTAAAGCTACAGCAGCTGTAGTTGTTATGATTAATTGTTCATCCCATCTACTATTTTCAATTTTCGAGCTTATTTCTCCAACGTCCTCTCTTTTCGTATGTTCGGCGACGGGGTCACGTAGGAGAAACTGCCGCCACCCGCCGCCACCAACACCGGCGCGTGTGTTTGTCTTCATCACGAGGAGGATGATTCAGAAATTGTTATTGTGTTCCATCGCCGGCTCGCGTCGAATTTTGCATGCACACGTCAGGCGCTTCCCCCTGCGAGCCAATTTGGCACAAGGTGAAAAGAAACTGGTGCACCTCTATGATGGCAGACAGAGTACCCATACACCAAGAATCCTGTGTTCGCTGCTTGTTGTTGATCATGTTGAAATTACCTTGTCACGAGCACTACAGCAACAGGGGTGGAACAAGGCTGCGGCATGGGGGGGATTACCACCATTTTCAATACCGCGCTATCACCACTCACTCGCACGGGCGACTCTGTTAATACATAATATACCAAGCGTCGATTCGCATCCCTCCCTCTAATGCTCAATGACGGAGACAGCATATGGCCACATACATCACCTCGCATGCTGTATTTGGCAATACGTATCTCTTGCGTATAATTAGCGATGTCGATAATAATGGTGATTGTATGATGATGGTGACAAACACAGTGCATGACCACATCACCCCGCCTGTTGCATTTGACAATACGTATCTCTTTCTTATAATTAGCGATGTCAGAAAATAATGGTACCTACAAATATTCTATAAAATATTCTAGCTTTCGATCGATGTATCATACAACAACAAACTATGAAGATTTAACACGTTATTTACTACACTTAAACACTGGGTTGCATGCTGCATCTAACATCAAACCTTCTAGAATAGTAAACACTACAAGCCAGATGATATAAAGGGATGTCTTATTGCTTCAATCGTCAGGTTTGTCCCCTTTGAGAATTTATAGTTTCCGCGCACATATTGAAATGTCCCCCCCCCCCCCCCCCCCCCCCCTCCCCTCCCCCTCCACTGACCTCTTTTTCATAACAAACCCCAACCTTTTTCCCCCCCCCCCGCCCCTCCGTCCCCCGATCCCCCCCCCCCCCCCTTCCGCCTACTCTGTCCAAACGCCCCACTCACAATCAAAATCGGCCTGAGTAATAAACACCTATACGCAGTTGATACCACATCATTATCTTTCTGACCATCCATGACGAAGGTTTCAATTATTTCCCCCCCCCCCCCCCTCCAACGCCCCCTCTTTTCCGACCACCTACACGATCGCCTAGACCTAGCACCACGCGTATAACAAGCTGCTACATATCTTTGATCTCACAGCCGAAGTGTATTTGAATATTATTTGTGACCTAAACCTCCTAAAAATCCCCCCCCCCCCCCTCTTGCTCTCCCTTACTCAAACGCCCCACCAAATATCAAAATCCGCCACATTAACAAACACTTCACGCACAGGATATCACCTCATTATCTTTCGAGAGCCATCCATGCCGCTGTGTTTCCCCCCCCCCCCCCCTCCAACGCCCCCTCTTTCCCGACCACCTGCACGATCGCGTAGACCTAGCACCACGCGTATAGCAAGCTGATACATATCTTTGATCTCACAGCCGAAGTGTATTTGAATATTATTTGTGACCTAAACCTCCTCAAAAACCTCCCCCCCCCCCCCCCCCTCTTGCTCTCCCTTACTCAAACGCCCCACCAAATATCGAAATCCGCCACATTAATAAACACTTCACGCACAGGATATCACCTCATTATCTTTCGAGAGCCATCCATGCCGCTGTGTCCCCCCCCCCCCCCGCCTCGAACGCCCCTTTCTTCCCCATCACCCGCACCTTCGCCTAGACCTAGCACCACACGTATAACAAACCCCTCACCTAAAGCCCTTTCCCCCCCCCCCCCCCGCCCCCCGCCCCCGCCCCCACCCCCCACCCTCCCCCCCCAACCCATCCCAACCCCACCCCCTCGAACACTCCACCCTCTCTTTACTCACTGATTGTACGACTTACCCCAGAATATACACGATAAACTGATGTATTATTTCCAAAAATGTCACATTTGTCCCCTCGAAATAATGTATAGTTTCCAGGCACATATCGAGCTGCCCCCCCCCCCCCCCCCCGCGCCAACCCCCCCCCCCCCCCCCCCCCCCCCCCCCGCCCCCAATAATATACTGGTGCCAAAACCGTCAGATTTATCCCCTCGAAAGGATTTATAGCTTACATGCACAAATTGCCCCTTTCCCCCCCCCCCCCCGCCCCCCTCCAAACCCGCTCGCTTTTGATCAAAACCAGGCCCCCCCTTTGCCTTCACAGCTGTCAGATTTTGTCCCCCTCAGAAACGGGTTTTATAGTTTCCGCGCACAGACTGACTAAAATCATCCTGTTGACCCTGATAGCTACACTGTAGCTGTAAGGGGAGTCGCCGACCTATATCCTTAATGAGGACACACAACTCGTAATGCGCGCGATCGGAGTATCACACACAGCTTGCAAAGATGAGTTTCGACGAAATCTTCGATCTCACAGCTGGAGTGTATTTTTATTTTTATAATAATACCGGTTGTTCGACTTAAAGGATTCTTCACTTGATAAACTCACGCACTTCCTTCCACAGCTAGATTTTGTCCCCCTCACAAACGGGTTTTATAGTTTCCGCGCACAGACTGCCTAACATGACCCTGTTGATCCTGATAGCTACACTGTAGTTCCAAGGGGAGTCGCCGACCTGTATCCCTAATGAGGACACACAACCCATAATACGCGCGATCGGAGTATCACACACAGCTTGCACAAAATCTTTGATGAGTTTCGACAAAATCTTCGACCTCACAGCTGGTCCAGGATTGCATTTTTATTCTTATGATAATACCTCACTGACGAAAAAGGTTTTACCGTATGTATGTAGGCGTTTTTTTTTTGTCGCATCTTATTACGGAGATCCATTACTAACAGGGGTCATTTAGTGCCTATGGGGTCATAACTCTGTCAACTATTCGTCCATAACGGTAAACGATAGCTTGGACTGTTCGCATAGACCTTACGGTCACGGCGCAAAAATAAAAATAATAATTATCATGTTCTGGCCGAGATATTGCGAAAATTATGAGAAATTTCTGGTGAGCTCACCGTTCCATTGGGGACTCATATCGCCAAAAAAATAGAAACAGCGCGAAAACTTGACAATAAGACCACAAAGGAACAAGGAGGGGGTCACGCTCGCCAGCAGCACAGTGACCACCCCCCCGCGGAAGCCTTGTTCGGTAACATTTTTTTTTTTCCATACGCGTTGATACGGACGGGGCTCTTCAGGTGCAGTGCTATTAATAATGATACCTACTTTGCAACGGCTATTATGACACCGGTATGAAAGTACCGTTGGAATCCTATGTATGCGTGACAACATTCATCGTTATCTTCTTCTACGTTCTTGTCTAGAATGCATATTTTTGTGTATGGGTGATCGGTGTTGAAGCTCATCATGCTGCTGTACACTAATTGCCGTATGTATGGCAAACACCGTAATAGCGATATTATCGCTGTGATTCACCACTACAACAGAAGGCCGCGAAATCGCTTGTCGGGTATGAGATACGCGCTGCGATAGATGTACACCGATTTGGTTATGGCGCTGGAGCTCTGCAAGCCTCACCCACTCTCTGATTCTTGATTGAGTGACCTGAAGCGACACCCGGTGAACAACCGACTGACCCCCCCCCCCCCCCCCCCCCGCGCCCAAACCAGCGATATCCTTTAACGAACGTTTCATGACTGCTCGACACGAGGAAGGATGAAATGAAAACAAATGAAAATGTCTTCTTGTATCTTCTTGTTTTAAAAGGACCATCGAACGATGACGTCGGGGTGGCAAGGGGCAACGTACTGCATGCAGCAGCAGGAGATACGGTCGGGAGCTGGTTTGAAAACCGGTGATTTCGCGAAATAAAAGTTGGGAAGGTTACCGTAGAACGAGTCAACCCTATGGCCTGGGTAAAAAAAATGTTCGTCGCAAAAAAAACGAACCACAACAGTCCCACGACTTTGGGCTAAGATTCCCCTTCACAACTGGGACCCCTTTTGGGGGACAATTTTACTTGAAGTTAGTATAGGGAGGGATTTGGGGGCTCTAAAGGGGTTAAGGAGCCCCGTCGTTTGGAGAAAATAATGCCAAGAATTCCTTCCCCTATCGCGTTATGGGAGCAAGCTTCTTGAACGAAACAATAATTCTCAAATCGAAGTTATTGGTTGTTGTTGCTGTTGCTGTTGTTGTTGTTGTTGTTGTTGTTGTTGTTGTTGTTGTTGTTGTTGTTGTTGTTGTTGTTGTTGTTGTTGTTGTTGTTGTTGTTGTTGTTGTTATTGTTGTTGTTGTTGCTGTTGCTGTTGTTGCTGTTGTTGTTGTTGTTGTTGTTGTTTTTGTTGGTGTTGTTGCTGTTGTTGTTGTTGTCGTTGTCGTTGTCGTTGTCGTTGTTGTTGTTGATGATGTTGTTGTTATCACATTCCCGCTCACAATCAAGGTTCGCGGTCACAGGACAGGCTCCAGTCACAGTGGAGTGGAAGAATACCCCCAGGGACAAAACAAACCAGACCCGAAATGGTACACGTATATTCCATAGCTGAGGCAAGTCGTACATGTACTTATAGAAGCCCCCCAAGTCTGGGGAGTCATGAAATCACGTGATATTATACACCTACCGCAACACACGTCTTTCCCTTACCCTAACGCTCAACCGATCCGGATCCTTGCGCACATCTCCCCGGGACATCGTCTTCGCCACCTGGAAGATCCGGAGGCAATATAAGGGTGGTGGGGTCGGTGTTGCGGCGGGGGGGGGGGGGGGGGGTGAGGGAAGGGGTGAACGGTGGGGTGTGTGTGCTCATTATCGTGCATGGCCGGAGTCGCGGGATGGGATGGGTTTGTCAGGCTATCTCTTATCAGGATTAAACAAAGCGGTTCAGCTATGCGATCGAGAAATTTATTGCACGGAGATGGTCACGATAATGTTTTATGATAATATACATGAAAAAAGCCACTTCAGCCGTGCTGACATCGATACTTTCGTCGAAACTTATGTTGGCCAGCCGCGTGGTGTACTTCGATCGCACGCGCCACACATGAGGTTTATGACCTTTGGAAGGATGTCGGTTGGCGACTTTGTGGTGCAAGAACACCTCAACAACTTGCACTCCGCGCCAACTACTACTACTGCATGTTCTACTTCTGCAAAGATGACAGCAGTGCTTTGAGGGAGAATGTGTGATCCAGGGAAAACTGTTGCTTTCGCTTTATCCTAGCTCCGATACAGAAGCGCAGCAGTGCGATGCACTGCTAACACTAATCGCTTGCTGAACCCCTATCGGGCGATGACGACTACTAAATACATACTCTTACGTTCGCCATCCTACAGTGTGCAGCGTGAGCGTCAGCATCGATCACTCATACTAGTTACGAGACATTATCAGAAAGTAGAAGAATAATGCATGGGTCAGAAGCGCAGGAACGTCCTACGATAGGGCGCATCAGATATATCATAAACCCGGCGGGTAGGTTAAGAACGACACATGCACGTGCAACATACGTTCCATCTGTTGTCTCTAGATTAAGATCCAGTTTTGCTGATGGAACGTTCCCGTCTCGGTGCTTGGTACCTGACGTACTGACTTACAGAACCAAGGTCTCAACAAGGCCAAGAATGTGACATAACACATGCACGCACGCACAATCCGCGTACACAACACATGCGCACATCACGCGCATACAACACACGCGCGCAGAGCGTACGCATGCAATACTAGCATACAAATCGCGCATACAACACGCGCATACAACACTCGCGTACAATACGCGCACGCACAGCACACGCACGAACCACACGCAAGACAACACACGCGCACCACATGCCCACGAATAACACACGCACACAACACACGCACGCAACACGTGCAGGCAACACGCACACCACGCACACAGCACACGCATACACACCCACATCACGCGCACACAAAATACGCACACCCGCACAACATTTTCACGCACACAACATTCGCACACATCGCATGCACGCACAACATACGCACGCAACACGCAAGCACAGCACACGCGCGCAACACGTGCATACCAGACGCGTGCCACGGTAGAGGCGCACTACTTTTTTTCCTGAGGTTCCTCAATTTTGGGAGCTTAAGACAAATCCCAAAAACTGATTATTGGAGAAAAACAAAACTGTTGCCGGATGAAAACCCCATGGCCTACGAACGCAACGAGAATTGTGCAAAAGAAATTGGCCTACTATCTATTTTTTTCCCGACGATTGTGGGTTAAGGAGCCCTGGCATTCAGAAAACATTTTCGCCAAAAAAAAGGTATACTTCTATCGTAGCACGCGTCACCACACGCGTATACAGCACGTACATACAACAAGAGCATACAAGACGGGCATGAAACACGCGCGTACAACACGCGCATATAACAAGGGCATACAACAAGCGCGCACACACGTGTACAAAACGAAAATGCCACACGAACACAACCCACGCAAACCACACACTCACACAAAAGCACGCGCACACAAAAAACGCAAACAACGTGCACACAACACGCGCATACAACACGCTCATACAACACATGCTCGCGCACACAGCGCGTGCATACAACACGCGCACACAACACGCGCATACAACACGCGCATACAACACGCTCATACAACACGCTCATACAACACGTGCATACAGCGCACGTACCAGCTGCTGCCCCTGGATGAGGCCGCGGTTAAGCTGATCAAAGGTTCCCGCATCATCGAGATCCCAGTTTCTCGAGTCTCGCGGGGTGCTGCGTCAGCGCCGCGGCATGGGGGGTACGGTACGTGAGGTTAGTGGCATCACATTTGTAGCATTAGTATTCAGTAGAGGATTATTACCGTTTAGAGTTCAGAGGAGGAAAATGACGAATTCATAATAATTCGAGCGTTACGGAACACCATCGACGAAGCGTAAGATTTTTGCATGATGTGCTGGGAGTTCCGGCCGTATTTTTCACGACGCTTTTGGCAACGAAGATAACTGTTAGAAGTTGGGAATCAAACGAGGAGCACTGTATGTCGCATTTCGTATTGCGTACCATGGCAAAGGGGAAGAGCGTATTAGTTCTACATTAATTGCTTGCCATCGGACTATCTAGGTGTAGCGCTTATTCCAATCATAGTACCAACATAAAAAAGGAAATCAGGAATCCAATGACTTGAGACAAATAAGACATTACCTGTCCGACCTGAGTGCCTGACAAAAAATAGACCACTAATGTCCGCCCCCTTATGAATTACTCCATCACCTTTACCATGCTGGAATACATGATGCGCCGTGTGTGTCGGAAGGTGAGCGGAGTGATAATCCGCGGTTTGCGGCAGGAGATAGTGAGGCGTATTGGTTCGCATGCTGCAAATGTGTATGCGAACACACTATCGAAGTTCATGGCAAGAAAGCGGCAATGCTGTGGTTTATCGCATGGATGGCAACGCCAAGTGGACGCATACAGCGCGGGACTGTGCTGGCACACAGGCATTACACTCGAATACAGCATCGGGCGCGAACATCGCGACCAGTACGGACCTCAGATAGGTAACATATATTTTCCTATTTGCAACCTCATCTTTGCTGTCCTCTCCATACACCGTGGCGTCGACGACATCTTTTGCACTAAGGGGCGCAATAAGTATGCGCCCTATTATTCGACGGCCCAGGGCCATCGGGCTAGTGGTCATCCTATTATTGTTGCGCTTGCCATTCTCCAATGTGCAGCACGAGCTTCATCATCGATCCCTCATAAACATTCCCTCGTACCAGAAAGCGGAAGAAAGCCGAGAGAGGCCTTACTAATAGTTACTTTGTTTGCCACATCCGACAATGTGCGGCAACGAGCCAAGACAATGGCGAAGAAGCATAAACTGAAGACCGCTGGGACGAAAACTCTATTTTCGTTTGCAACTCTTACACCTACTGCCATGTAGTTGCTTACGTCAGACCAAAACCGAGAGAAAGCTTAGTTGCTTTGCTTGCCACACCCGTCAATGTGCAGCAACGACCTCAAACAATGGCGAAGAAGCATAAACTGAAGATCACTGGGACAAATGGTTTGCACGTCTTACACCTACTCCATATGCCTTCTTACGCGGTGAAATACTCCGCCATCGAAGCGTTTGTTACACATCTCGGAATGAAAATAGGGACGATAGCCTCCCTGAAGGTGGTCGTGGTAGGACAAACGTTGTTTCGGGAAACAAAACAAAACAGGGGATGAGCAATAGGCATAGAAGGAGGTTAGACGTTTGAGCATAGTTTTCCTTTTGTTCCATGGTTTTCTTCTTTCTGGAATGTTATGGGTAGTCAACGTTGAAGCTCGTGCTGCACACTGTCGAATGGCAAGCACAATCATAATGAAATGCTCAGATACTAGATACACCATACCCCTTCCGTGTTACGCCTTCTTCATCGCTGCCTCCTTTCGCTCGAGTCATGCTATCTAGGGGTCAATCTATTACTATTTAATAGCTCAGATTGATCATGGCCAACAATATCACCCCCACACCTTAAGACGAAAACTTTTCATACAAGCATGAAAACCCAATGAGTGGCATTATCGACACCTCCGGGGAATGACTAAGCAAAACCTCCAACTACCGGTATTGAAGTCGTTGGTGACGTAGGCTTAAGCCGTGCCGGCACGCTACTTTGCGCCATCATACCTCTTCCATATGGTGACTTCCTCGCTACCGCCTTCCTTCGCCCGGGTCATGTCGTCCAGGAGCTCATCCAGCTCAGAATGGCTGTTGTCAATAGTATCGCTATCCCTTCTATTCATCGTGTCCGGATTGATAACGTCTATTGACCGCCCTCCTGCTATGGCCGCCGATGCATGCTCTGATACAGGCTATGGCAAGGGGTAGCAGGGGGGGGAGGAGGGGGGTACTTAGTTTGTTCATAGCCGTAGTCATATGACCAAAGACCCTCGCATCCGTACTATGCCGGGACGCAGGACGTCGAGTTTTCTACCAACCAGGCAGACACTGCTTGCACCAAGCGTGAAGTGCCGGTGGGGGCGGGGGGGGGAGGGGGGCGTGTTAAAGGGGGTCAAAGTGGAGGCGGCTGGAGGTAGGGGGGGGTAGGGGGGGCTGAGGTTTGGGGAAGGAGAAGGGGGTGGGGTGGGTTAGGGGGGTGGGGTGGGGTGGAAGAAGGTCCCTTCTGTTTTGGCGTCCGGATTGACAGCGTCTATTGACCGCCCGCCTCCTGTTGCCGTCGATGAGTGTTCTGATACCGGCTACGGCAAGGCAGGGGGTGTGGGGGGGTAGGTAGGGGTAGGGGGCTTATTTGTTGCTGACCTTAGTCATTTGACCCTGGACCGCGCACCCCTTTCGAGAGGGAGCTGTTATAAGGCTTAGTTTGGGTGAGCTATTGGGTGACCTTTTGCAAGTGGTCAAACCGACTAATACCCCACTAATTCCTTAACAAATGGCGTCGTCGACAGACCATGGTTTGTTCGGGTCGTGGGTTCAAATCCCACATCCACCACATTAAACTTTTTCAGACTTTCCCCCTGTCGAACTTGAAAAACAATCTCCCCGGTATACCCAGGAAATGAAACGGCTTGGATAATTGATAGGCCCGCCCGTATATCCGGCCGACCTGCTATCCCGCCGTTTCAGGGGGGGAGATTGTTGTAAGGCTTAGTTTGGGTAAGCTGTTGGTTAACCTAACTTCTCCATGTCACATCCGTCAATTATTTATCATCCCCTTCTCCAACACATTTCGTTCCTCTTTGCGCAGTTCACAATCTCCCGCTATGTGGGTTCTACTCTCGTATGCGGTGCCACAAGGGCGCCTTCTTCGTCCTCCACCCGACTACTGATATACCCCTTTCTTGTTTCTGGCGGGTCCAGGTCCCCTACAAGAAAACATAGCTTCAGCGTCTTCGCGTAGCCCATTGAACCGTGAAGACACGTTCTTGTTTCTCATCTCTTGTAGGGCAAGCGGGGGAGTGTAATAATCCTATCATGCATGGCCATAGTCCGTAGGACCATGAGGGAAAGGGCGGGGGTAGGGGCGAAGTAGGAGGGGAGGGAGGGGGTAGCACTGCAGCATTCATAGCTATTCATGGCCGTAGTCATGCTACCATAGACCCTCGCAGTGACAAAGCTGTGGAACGTCAGGTTTCGCCGACTAGACAGGCAGGGAGCAGGGGTGGGGTGGGGTGGGGTGGGGTATATAAGAACGATTTACAGTCGGAACTCCCAATATAACTCAACAAATACACCTGGAAAGCTCCCCAACAACGAGCTGATGCGCTGTGTCGTTACCCTCGCTACATATTTCGTCAGTAGTCACCTCTTTTCCCAAGGCTCTAACGACGAACATTCCCGTTCTCAATTTTCGCCAGTTCCGGTCCGCCGAGGAGTTCTTGACCTTGGTCTGGAGAACGTTCTCGATGTAGCTTCGAGTGCCCACGTCCATGGTCACCCGCCTAACGAGGTTTCGGGTATATTACGTATATATTAAAAATCATGAATTTATACAAAGTACTAGGATTGGATAGGTTTGCCAACCGACGCTTTGTAGTACGGCATTGGAAGCCGATCACTCATGAAATCATCACAGAAAGAAGAATCTCAAAAGGCATTGTACCAGGTATGCGTGAGCGGGACTGAAGTGGGTTGGTTTGCTTGCCTTGACATAGCAAAAAATGTTTCATTAAATCGTGTCAAATGGGCCAGCTTTGAGTTCGATCTATTTGAGGGTCGATACTCATCTTTTCAAGCCGCGTGATACCTCGGTCACGCGTTTTCAAATGGGCATTAGTAATTTTAAAGGTATACGACTCCTTTGGATGCTGCCAGGGCGAACAGGATGGTTTGTTCTATGCCCATGATGTATGGGGTTCTTCGGCGCGCATCGGAAGTCGATTCTTGGGTGGGATAGAGAGCTCTCTCAACGGTTGGGAGCCTCAGAAACTTGGGGCGCGTAAAACTTTTACCAAAAACTTTTGTTAGGCTCTTCATGTTGAAAGCTCCATGTTTTAATCCAAAAGTTTTTTCGAGTGAGCCGGAAGTGAAATCCGATTATGTCAATCCATGGTCTAGGTAAACAATACAATATATATTCATACATATTGCAAATAAAATAATGACTCGTAGGGTGAAGCTTAACCCCTTTAGAGCCCCAAACTCCTTCCCTACGCTAATTCCAAGGAATTTGTCCCCCGAAAATCGGGTTCCAGTTGGGAAAAGGTCAACAGGGAAGCAAGCACAGAAAATAGTTTATTTGGACTTTTGTGCGCAGATTTCTTGCTGTTTCCGAGGCTTTCTTGAATGTTTTTGATCGATTCAACGTCGAAACTCATGTAATACTGCACACTTTCGGATGGAAAGCTAAATAAAAACAACAACCTTCCGACGATTTGCTCCCAACTCCCGAAAATGGTGCTAGTCTTATCCCAAGTGTCTTGTCCCCATTTCAGGAGTGCGGTGCGAAAACGGTCAAGAAATCACGTCATTCAGAAAATAGTTCAGGCCAAAAAGTGGTATACCTTAATACCGATATCGCGGCGCACGTCAAAAAGCGGCATACCTTTATCCAGTTTAGAAACGCGCCGACAGGATTGGGGGAAACAAATCGCGCAATTTTGGACTGGCTTGAATTTTGGCCGCAAACCGGCGGTCACGGGCCATGGTACATACCGGATACTTCCTTCTTTGACGGTGTGGAGGGAGTCCGGGTCGGAGAGAAGCTTGGCCACGCGCTTCAACTGCCTCTTTACCACGGGATCGGTGATGTTCTCGACCGCGCTGTTCAGCAGGCGCATGCTCTTCTGGAACGGCGTCTCCAGGAAGTTAATCGGGTTATCGTCCTGAAGGTTAGGGTTGCGACAGAATGCATCACACGGCAGACACAGCAGTATCAGTAAGGTTTTAGAAATCAAAACGTTTTTTTTATCATGGATGATGACCTCGCTCCTACTGTTCCTGCACCTCTTACGTTATCATATTTCGTTGGCGCGATATGTTAAATCCGAAATATATGATCACTTCGCCATTGGGGCGGAGCGGCTGGTTTTAATCGCTAGTGCAAATAGAGCTTACACGACCTACGGGTGCCATGTCGTACTACAAGTGATTCATTCAAAGAAGACGAATATGACATGCGCTTCAGGAAAGGCGTCTCCAGGTAGCTGATCGAGTTATAAACCTACTAGCATAAGGTTAGAACAAAAAAACAAGGGAGTTAACGTAACCTTCGCGCTTAGGTTTCCTTTTTTTGGTTCCCTTTGTGTAGTTTTTATTTTTTTAGGTTGTTGTCGGAGTGGTCGATCGTTGACGCTCATCTTGCACAAAGTAGACCGGCAACATAATCGTCCTATGTTTGACAAGTAGAGTAACTTTTTTTTTCCGGTCTTCGTTACATTTTTTCTCTCCGACATTTTGTATCATTACCGTTAAATTCCATCATACCAAGACTACCGTCGGGAGGGTACTCTCATTTTCCCTGACGGTTTTTCGCACAAACGAAAGTATATCAATTGGTTTTGTTATCCCAAACGCAGCTTAGCATTTAATTGCAGATGCACATACAAAAAAATGCGACAGCACTAAACGTTTAACCGCGAAAAAGGCACAGCCGGTCACTCGCGCGAGTGACTCCGAGCCACTCCGAAGCAAAACCCTTCACAAAGGGACCTAAAAACACCCCAAGCCACCGCGAAACAAAGGCCCTTAAAAAGGGACCTAAAAACACCCCGATCCTCTGCGAAACAAAATCCCTTAAAAAGGGACCTAAAAACACCCCAAGCCACAACGAAACAAAGGCCCTTAAAAAGGGACCTAAAAACACCCCGAGCAACTGCGAAACAAAAGCCCTTAAAAAGGGACCAAAAGAACCACACAACCCCCTACCGTTGCCTGAGTCCTCAGAAAGAAGGCTGCGATTGGAACTGGCCACGAGGGGTGCTCACTTTTGCTGCTTGTCTTAAGTCATTTGAACATTGATCACGCCTCCCTCCCGAGACCGAGCGCCGCTCCCACTCCTAGTAAGAGACACCCTCCAACACTATTGGCGTTCGGTACGTTTCTTCCCTACATTACGCAAAAAAAAAGTTTTGCTTACTTTATTTCCCCCAATAGCCGTGAGGGGTCGATATTTGACCTGGACTTTGAACGGGGGTTAACGTAAGTATCGCAGCGTAAGGCGTCGCTTCCTGGTTTTTTGTTTCCTTTCGGGTTTTCATCGCTATGCAAGCTTGAGGGATCGATATTTGAGCTAGACATGGTCCGAGGGCATCGAGGTAGAGCTTGCAGGCGGCTTAGATCTTAAGAGTGGAAGGAAGACGAAGGTATAGTGAGAGATACAGATTGAGCAAGGTTGGCAAATGTAAGAGGTTGACGATATAAGATAAAATATTGAGAGGGAAGTAGGCACAGAAGGGAGTTAGACTTTGTGAATGGTTTTCCTTTTGTTTCCTAGGCCTTCTTCGTGTTGGGAATGCTGTGGGTGATCAGCGCTAAAATTATTGCCGCTGCACATTGTCCAATGGCAAGCATAACAGTAGATACACGATACTTTTGCTGAACGAAAACGCTATCGCTTCGCCTTCACCGACAATGAACTAAATTCAGTAGCCCACTATTGGCGCACGTTTCGGGCACACGCTTCTAACCACAGCTTCTCAACGCCCAATTTCATTAGGATTAATCACAGACATACGCCACGGTAGAGACGCGATTTGTTTTTTTTGTGAATGCTTCGCGCAAATCTTCGAGTCATAATTGTCTTTTTTGCTCCCATATTTCTTCAAGGTTTCCTTCAAAATTACAACTTTCTTAACTCCCACGTTCCTCAGCCTCTCACCGATCCTCTTCTGCCGCCACCACCAGTAGACGAAGAATCCCCATCAATCGAGCCCCCGCTGCAGTTGGCACCATTATCCCCCCCCTTCGCCTTGGCCCCCTCTCCCAGCCCAGACATAGGGCTAGACGACAACGACTCGCTGCTGGTAATGCTCGTAGAAGACCCCCCCCCTCGCTTCCCATTCCCCCCCCCCCCGGCACCCCACCCGCCCCCCGTCCCCCCCCCTCCACCGCCACCACCACCACCACCCCCGGGATTGGAAGAACCGCGGTTATTTACGTCTTCTGTGTGATTATTAAGGCCTTCGGGTCTAGTGCCTCCGTCATTAACAGCGGAACCGTTGTCGTTGTGTGATTTCAGGGTGTTGGAGGAACCGGCTGTTTTGTATTGTTGGGAGTGGGTTCTAGAGGAGGGTGGTTTGTTCCCGGGGAGGTACGCCTCGTGGAAACCCCTACGTCGTTTTTTTGCACGTCTGGGTGGGTGTGTGGTGGGGGGGGGGGGGAGGAGGGGGCGACGCGGGAGGGAGGGAGGGATATATATACATATATATATATATGTATCGACAGACAGACAGACAGACAGACAGACAGACAGACAGATCGACAGAGGCGGAGGGAGGGAGGGCGGGAGGGAGGGAGGGAGGGAGGGAGGGAGGGAGGGAGGGAGGGAGGGAGGGAGGGAGGGAGGGAGGGAGGGAGGGAGGGAGGGAGGGAGGGAGGGAGGGAGGGAGGGAGGGAGGGTGTCTCGGGTTTGGTGATCACTCCAAGATTCTGAGTTATTCTGATTGCAAATATTTCGAATTTGGCGTGGCGTTTTCCGCAGGGCAGCAGGCTACTGGGAAGGAGGTGAACTGAGACAACTGCCGGATGCTGTTCAAGTCATCATCAATATAAACAACATGTCCAGCCACAAACGCGCAAGTCAGATACAAACAAAATTGCAAATTACGACAAGAATCTACGGTACCTGCAGCACCTACTGGTAACAAACCAACGCCCAGTCGATGACCTATAGTCAGCCAACCCACAGGCAGTACAAAACGCATCGTTATTTTGACCCAGCGGTCAGTCACCTGTCCCACTTGACGTAAAGATCCCAAACCAAAAGAAGGTGTACGGTCACGGGAATCAGCTTCACCAGTAGGCTAAAAGTTCCCGTTGCGCTATCCCCCCCATCGCTCGATACGTACTGCACGAAAGACGCGGTCACGCAGCCGAGGCTAACGAGGACAATGATGTCGCGCTGCCGAGTCTGCATCCAGCCGATGAAAACCCGCTGCGCACTGTCCTGCACGCTGTCCTCGTCGTCGACCCCTCCCAGTCCTCCCCCTCCTCCTCCGCCTCCCGTTATCGCCTAAAGTAGGTTTTTGCCGAATGTTAATGCCATTTTTAAGTCGGTAAAACGAGGGAGAAGGGGGACAAGACAGGATGTGAAGGATCTATTTGTCGGATTGTGACGGAACGTTTGTTATTGATCCTGTTTTTGATTGTATTTTCGGACATGAAGAACGGATTAGAGAGAAAAGACGGGAAAGGTTTAGGGCATTTTGTTGGGTGCTGTTGAACGGTTGGATTTTGTTGGACGACATGATGCGCGCTATCCTTGTCCTGATTACTGTTGTCACTATCGCCGTCGTCGCCTCTTGCCCCCGCCCCGCCATAGACACCCGCGTCCGCCTCCCGTGATTGACTAGTAGTGGGCTTTCGGGTCACATTGTTTTGTTAAACTTTTATTTTATTTCGCGAAAATTTAAGGGGGGATGTAGACAAAGGAATTATATACGTTAAGGGGTATTTGTTGGATACTGACGGACAATTAGTTTTGCCACGTTTTTTTTTCCTTCGTTTGTTTTTTCAAGTTTTCGGGTCAAAAGGACGAAGCATCGGATAATACGCACGGAGGAAGATAGGAGAGGTGAAGAGCATTTTAGTTGATACTGTAAGAGGAACCTTGGCGCTATTCCTGTTTTGATTGTTGTTGTCGTCACCGTCGTCGCCACACGCGCCCCCCCCAATCACTTCCGCCTCACGGGATTGCCTTGAACGTTAATTGCGTTGTGTTGTATTTAAGCCAAAAATCGGGCAAAAACAACCGAGTTCGGGGCTAAAAACAAAACAACGAGTAAGAAACAACAACAACAACAACAACAACAACAACAACAACGACAACAACAACAACAACAACAACAACATAATCGAAAAACTAGACCAGCGCAAGAAAAAAGAGAAACACCGAAACCAAAACCACCACCATAAACACAAAAAACAATATGAAAAAGACGGGAACGAACTGAAAAAAAACCCGCTCACCGTAACGGCAGTAACCTCAGCCGCGCCAGCACCGCCATCACCACTATTGCTCCCGCCCCCTCCCGTCCCTTCTCGCGCCCGCCCTCCCTCACCCCCCCCACCCACACCCCCTCCACCCCTCCCTCCCCCATTAGCACTGCCCCTGCCCCCTGAAAGCATAGGGGATTGACTCCTCTCCGGGGAGGGAGAAGATGCCGAGAATTCGAATCCGGCTTCTGGTGACCAAGATTCTGTGTTCATTGCGGTGGTAACGTTGCCAATCCCGGCAGCGTTGCTCTGGTCGCCGGTCACTTTCCTGGAGCTTCCTCGGCTCGGTTTGTTAAGTGCGAGTCGGTGGGATGCCTCGTCCTCGATGGGTGGTAGCGACTGTAGTCGTTTTAGGTTCGGTTAGTAGGGGGTATGGATCACGCGAGCGGTGCACGAAACGAGACAACGAAGAAGACGAAAACAAAAAAAAAGTGAGAACGAGGGCCGGAGAAACTGAGGCAGGAACACGAGCGGTACAAAGCGACAACCGTCAAATATGAACAAACCAGGGAAGGAGGATTGGAGTGAACAAAGACAACATGAAGACATTTTTCATGCTGAAAAACAAAATGAAGGTCATGGTGAAACCAAGAGTTATGGCATTCTTCTTGTTGATATCTGTTTCCGTCCGACCGCGTGCAGCACCATGAATAAACTTCCACGTCCATCACTCGCAAGCACCTATTGAGGGGACTGCCGTCGGTGGCGCATTCTACGGGAGAGGCGGGTATCATTTTCGTCCGGAAATTCTTGCTTATGGAACTCGGTTTGCTCAGAGTGTTCACTGCGCATCGATGGACAAGCCCGCGGGCTATAACGGAGAACCATATTAATTAGGACCCACGCTGGATCGTGTACCACGCGAGATAACACCCCCCCCAGAGGGAATTTCACAGACGATTGTTTCCAAACAAAGGGGGGAATTGTTCGATGGTAACCCCTCCAAATTGTCTTCAATGGATTCGCTGGTTTTGAAACCAGCTCCTGACCATATCTCCTGAAACACGGTGTGCCCCTTTCCACCCCGATGTCATCATTCGATAGTACTAGTAGTACTGTAGTCCTTCCTTCGCAAACAAGACGATACGCGAAGATGTGTTTTTCATATCATCCTTCCTCGTGTCGAGCGGCCATGAGACATCCATTGGAGAGAATCGCTGGGTTGCTTTTTGGGGGGGGCTATCATAGAATCAGTCGGGGGCATAGACGACGAGAATGGCTTCCCACAGACACAGCGCTCGGTGGTTGCACTCTTCCTGGTGTTGAGACAACCATCTTCGAAAAATTGCCCGAGGGGATGTGTTATCTTGGGTGTTACACTGTGCACGAAGACCTATGTAACATTTCCCTGTCTTTCACTACCCATGTTCGACCCCGACTACTATTTGTGCTGTTTTTTTGCTCATCTCATCTACCTTTTTCGCACTGTTTCTTTCTCCGTCTCCCTCCCCTATGCGTAAATCAGATCCGGGGCCAGCCCCCCCCGCCCCCCCCTTTCCCCCTCCGCCTTCCCCCTCGCCTTCCCCCTCCCTTCCCCCCCCCCTTCCCCCCCCTCCATCCCCCCCCCCCTCCCCCCCCCCCCTTCCCCCTCCCCTTTCCCCCCCCCCTCCCCCCGCCCTTCTCCACTGTCGTACGCGCCTCCGTTTTTATCGCGAGAGGAATTCACCACTTGCTTCCCTCGTCGACTCGCGCCGAAGTATGCTGACGCGCGCTACGAAGACATCTCGGCGGCTGGCGTACCTGGAAAACAAAAATCTACCACGAATGCTCCCCCGAAAGAGGTCTACAGCAGCAGCAGGGGTCCTCCAATAAAGCGGTCTGAGTAAGAAGCGGTATCTCGATATCAGGGCGGTCGAGGTCACCTGGCGTGACCGAGGTAGTGCACTCGTAACCTCGAATGGATAAGATGAATAATGCGGCCTCCTCCTCAATGAGGCAGTCATATTGCTCTCTATAGTGTATAACACACCACCGCCTCTCACTGGGAGACCCCTACTGTTATACTACCATACTACTGTACAACAAATAAACGAGGAAACCAGGAAGCACAAACTGGGTGCCAAATGTATATCGTAGTTCCTTCATGGAGAAACCCGTGAGGAGGAAACATTCGGTCGAGAAAATAACCAAAATTGATATGGTTGGAGGTTCACTGTCGGAGGCCTTTTTTCCTTTGAGCGGCTCGGAATCACTCGCGCGAGTGACCTCCCTGTTTATATATGGCCTTCGGCTCTCGTGCTATGCAAGTCTTGCGATATAAACACGCGCTGGAACGACAACCTACGCTGCGCCAAACAAGATCGCCTAAAAAGGCCTTTTTTTCGTCTCAGACAGGCACAGAATTGGTCGAGCGAGTGCCTTAAATCCGGTAGTGGAAACGGGGGTACCCCCCCCCCTCCCCCGCCCCCAAACGGGGGTACCCCCCCCCACCCCCCCTGCCGTAACCTTGGCGAGGCGTTCCTTACCCGGGCAACAAAGAACACATCACGACACACGCTACGGTCGAGGCGAATGTTTTTCTTGTTTTTTTTTCTGAGGGTGATGACTTGAGGAGTCTCCGGTATCCCAAGCAAAACACTGAGTTTTGGGATAAATAAAATGTGCACCCCGGCCGAATGCGCAACACACGAGAGCCAGGCCTCGGTAGGGGTTATACGTTTTGGGCCAAAACGTAATGACCGGTTGAGCCCCTCCAAGTGTGGAGCTATCGGCCAGCATGATAATTTTTTTGTACGAACATTTTTGTTGTATCAATATGGCGCATGGCTTAGGCTGGTCGGGTTGCGCGAGCGCTTGTCTTCGACGTCGTCCTTCGGGTGATGATGATATTGAGCTCCTCATGTTCGAGGAGCCAAGAAACTTCTTAGAATAATCTGCTGCACCCCCAGCGTTGGATGAGTCAACTCAACTGTCAGTACCCAATATCTCGGTTTTCTAGGTTGAGGGCAAAGCATTGTCGCGACCTAGACGAACGAAAACGAGATTTCGGTCTGACCGCGCGTCTAGGGAAAGAGCGTGCAGCCGTAGTGCAAGTACCACCCGCATGCGCGTGTGGTGCGTCTCCTTTACGCTGAGCTATTGACGAGTACACCTTGCCGCTTGGTCGTCACCGCTTCGAGACTGCGGATGAGAAAAAATGACGACAAAACAAATTGACGACGATGTCAACATCGGCCACTGCTGGTTGGCGACGATAAAAACTGTGCCCGAGCGCCAACAATGCAAAGACTAGTATGGGACGGGCGCAGCACGATCATCCTCGTACTGCCGGGGGCTCAGAATTTAGGTAGAAACCTCAAAAATACCGCAATCAAGTTATTGTTTTTTTTTTCGCTGTACAATGATTAAAGTAAGCTAGGGTCAAGGTACATTACCACCCCTGTGACACCTGTCCGACCAGTCCGACAGTAAGTATGAATTTGATATGAATAACGCCTCCAAAAATGTGCGTAACTCCGACATCATAGGGATGCGATGATAAGTGAGCATCCCCGGGCCAACCGAAATTGGCGTTTTTACCCTTTGATAAATCTGCATGGGGATACGAATATCAAACGAGTCCTGGGTTTATGGCGGCAGCGCCGCGGAGCCTCAGTTCCATACCGAGCTAATACGTATTGTTTTTGTATCGATCTTGTATATACTGGTTGGACTGGTTCATATTTTCCGCTGCTGTGGTTACCGCTCTAACCCCGACCCAATCAACCAAGTATTTGGGGCTGGTATTCTCCGTCTTGCACGCAGTGTTCGTAACCATGGCGTTGAACACACCGATAAGGCGCAAGGTCTGCCGCGTCTGACACACCCCTTACCCATTATACCACGGCGTCGAATACCGGTAAGTTGTGCTAAAGGTCTACCGCTTTAGTGTAAGAACCCCCCCCCCCCCCCCCCCCCCCCCCCCCCCCCCCCCGCAAAACATATATTTTTTTACAGTCCGAGCTGCTTCGAGTGGTGGATGTTGTGTATGTCCTCCACGTTAAACTGTTTTTGACCCATCTGCATCCTGCACATCCAGAGTCCGTGCTGTTGCCTCATAGAGATACGAGCTCTGTGATCACAAACTACAAGTCAGAGATGGCCATTGCGAATACAGCAAGGTGATCCGGCCATGCAATGCCAACCCCAATGAACACAAGGCCAAAGAAAGGACATGCAAGCGAGCGCACCGGACGATCAGTGGCCGAAGCCGTAATCGCCATTCGTTTTCAACCTGTTTCCCGTTCTGAAAATTCAAAGAAGAAACATAAACTCTTACATTCACATTTTTGAGCTTCTGAAACTCCGGAGGGGTTAAGGAACTGCTCTCACTTTCTGATTTTGAGCCAGGCTAAAAATTCGCGTATGGGGGCCTTGTTTGTTGTTGTTGTTGTTGTTGTTGTTGTTGTTGTTGTTGTTGTTGTTGTTTTTTTTTTTTTTTTTTATCCTCCGGCGGATGGGGAAAAATAAAGCTTTAGCTTTGTTGTGTTTGTTCTGGACCAATGGGTCATCCCACGGTAGGGGTGCAGTAGAAAAGTCTGAGTTCGTAACACGAGGGGCTAGCTCAAGATCAAAATCATCCATCATCACCCGAAACATGGCTTCGAAGAAATTCGTTCCCGCAGCCCGGTTAGCAGTTCTATGCGCTAGTCCTAAAACAAAAATGTGCTCGTAGAAAGTTATCATGCTAACCGATATTTCCGCGCTTGAGGAGGTCAACCGTAACAACAACATTAACACTCACAATAACATTACCATTAACATTAACATTAACATCAACAGTAACATTAACATTAACATGAATATTAACATGAACATTAACATTAACATTATCAACAATATCGGAAAAAAAAATTCCCCTAAAACTGCAACCGCTCCCGTGGGATGACTCTAAAATATCAGTATTAAACACCGACTTTCGCATAATTCCCGCAAAAACGAATTGAGCCAAACAATTGTGAAGCGCCCAATTTCTTAACGAAACCCCTATGGAGTCGCTCCCATGCTTTTTATGGAGAAACTACTTAATAATTGGTATTGGACATTTAGAGGGGAAAAAACGGGCAACAGGAAGTGATCATTATATGTATCATCAGCCGTTCCATGGACGGGGGTCCGAGTTACAATGTAAGGAATCGCACGGCGTAAGTCGTGATAACGCTCGCACTGTTCGTCGGTGGTTGATAGGACAGCACCAACCATTGTATGTTCTTTGTCGGCAATCCTGGGACGCCAAAGGAAATGGATAAAACCTTTACACGTAAACCTTCGTTCTTCTTGGAGGAAAACTACGTTGAACTTCGGTCTACAGCAGTAGCGTATTCAGCACTTTGTTTTACTGTCGCCCTCACATTGTCTCACTGCCCCTACTCTCGTCCGTGGACATAAACAAGACAGGATCAATGACAAATCACCCCGTCTTCAAATATAAGGACCGCTGGCTTTTACAAACAGACTGACTTATAAACTCGCCTGGGCTGGTCGGTGTTAGTACTACTTTCCGGTTTGCAAGAAGATTGGGGGAAGGGGGGGGCTTCTTGCGCGGTGATTATCGTTGTTTTTTCTTTGGTTATCGAGCGTTTCCCCCTCGGGATTTCAAACCAGCCACAACGCGAAATGGAAACTTGCGTTGGAAGTCAACTTGGAGAAATAGTTCTCTGCGGACTGGTATACATGACCTCTGCGGATTTTGAACCCACTTTCTCCAAACACTAACGGAGGAGAGGGGAAGAGAGATTCAGGTGCTTGGTTGGACAAAGCTAGCGTGGATGGATAGATGGCTCAAGTCGTTGCTAATGGCAAGCCGATGTTTCATCCAATAGTTGTAAAAATTGAGGATACCAACTAAACTATTCCTGTACGACTGCCTACGGGCCTGCTTGTTAATGTTCTACTCTTTCAGAAAAGTGGGATCCCTCTGGCGGAAATCTTGGACAATATCTGCTCGAGAAGCTCTCATGCTAATCTTGGATTACACTACGTCAGACGAAATCAACGACAGCGTCGTGAAATCTGAACGTGGCGAGCTCGTCAGACCCACCCTTGACGTACAGTTCTCACACTACCGCCGTGACGTGTGGCGGGCACCGGCTAGGCTTCTGTTTAAAATACGTTTGGCGTCTGGTGTGCAGAAAACAGAGATAAATACTCGATTTCCCCCCAACGGGCAAGAAACAGATTTGTTTTAGCAGACTCGGCGAAACGCCACAGGACAACGCGGGTAACCTCTCGCGCCCTAGGGCATGGATGAACGTGAACTCTTCGGCGCTGTCACCTACATTCATGTGGCCTTGTCCGGAACACAGAAGGCTGGTCGGAGTTTGTCTCTATCTCAGGGTCGAAGGTCAATCATTGCTGTTCGACAACGTCGACTAAGGCTTGATAAAAATTGACAAACCGCGCAGTTTGACAAAAAAGACCGAAGCCATATAATTGTTAATCTGGAAATTTTCCCCAGAGCGACAGCAAGAAAAAACATTGAACAAAAAACTCAGAAACCAAAATACTGTGGAAACATTTTTGTTCAGCATCGCGTTCCCATTAGCAAACGGTCCCAGGAACTAGACCTTACCTTTCGCCTGCGATGTCCCTCTTCCAAGTGCGTGCATGACGCTCCTGACTCGGGAACAAATGTTGTCACCACGGATGATCCTGGCATCGTAAACTAAAAATCTAAGCCGGCTTGATGTCCAGAACTTATTGTCCAAAGCTTGTCCAACGCTTGCGCAAAGGGTAACCTTGTCAAAAAGTTGTTCAGAAGCCGTTGTCCAATTTCGTCCAATGGTTATTATCCAAAGCTTGTCCAAAGTCCAAAGCTCAAGCCCAAGGTTCGTCCGAAGCTTCTCCGAAGCTTCTCCAAAAGACCCCAACGCGTCTGTCCAACGTTTTCTCCTATGATTATTCAAAAGCGGAGTTGAACTCTGCCAAAGGCGGAGCGCGGGAAGACAATGCGCGTATAAGTCGGAAGGATGGGTACCACGACCACGGAAGCAAAGGTTTTGCGGCGGATTCTAGCACTGTGGTCGGGCGGGGTCGTTTTCAATGAATCGCGGGTTGAGCCAACCTTGGCCATGCCCATCTGCAGTTTGCAGACAGGCACATGCGCGCAACCGCCACTATTGTAGGTAGGAATCCTTCACACCTCAGACAGATCATGATCTAGATTATCTAGATCATCTAGATCATCTTCAACAATACATTGTTGGAGGGCAACAACAAATACATATTCATACCATTGTGTATGGGCAACACACTGCCTGGTACACATCCGCATCAGGTACGAAGTATGTATGCTGCGGCAGGGCGTCACCACTTGTTTTTTACACAGTAAAATACACCGCAGCTGCGACATCGAGCATTTCGTCCAAACAGAAGAGTTGCGTGTGATACTCCGAGCACGCGCGCTAGGCCGTACGCACCCGTGATAAGCTTGCCTATGAAGGACACTCGTACTCGAATACGGTTGTAGATCTTACTGCTAGCACCTGGAACCTGGTCCCTACGTGTGTTCTTCACCTTAAACTGCTATTTCCACCCATCGACATCCGGCACCGTTCTTTCCGGCGGGGGGCGCCGTCCGATGCTCGACCTCGGGACTTACGAAGGTTACTCCTATCCTATGCAGTCACTTCCGATTTCACTTGTTATTTTATGTTTTCGTGGCGGATGTACGACTTGCTTCAGCTACGTGTGACATATTTACACGTGTACCACGTTCGTTTGTTTTATTTTTTTCCTTGGGGTCTTTTCCCTCTCCAGAGTTGATTGGAGCCTGTCCTGTGACCACGGACTTGTACCTCAGTCCCCAAACAGTTCACCATAGTAATGGTTCCCCTCTAAAAAACAGGGTTGTCTGCCCTGCGAATGGCGGGGCTCCACAAAAACATCTTCCGTATTTGTCGTATCTACGGCGATCTCGAGCCGGCCAAAGGATCACGAGCATCTCTCGGGGACCGTACTTACCGGCGACGCTTTTTTATTCTCCACTTCGGAGTGTGTGAAGGTTAGTCCAACTCATGTATGTTAGAATAGACAGCAGACCACTGCGTAAAGTACGAATCTTGTCTGCGTACGTATTGTCTTTGTACATCTCTTCTTGAGATCATCTACAGCAGTACATCTTATATATGCCTTTTGGATTACAACAGTACAACAGTAGGCGTACGTCTCACTAACACCTGGAGATGCATGCTACGCTGGAGGTGCACCGTTCTGCTTTTAAGGCTCCTCACTTAACGTCTTTATAACTGGAAACCCGTTTTCGGCGACAACTTACTTGGATCTAGTATCGGGAGGGGTTTGGGGCTCTTAACGGGTTAAGGAGGTCCATACCTCATTTTTCTAATTATTCAGTTTGCCATCCGACAACGTGCAGCGTTAGAGCCAACTATCAAGAATATGACGAGAAAACTGAAAATCCGTGCTTGTTTATCTACTAACTGTTATTGAGTAAACTGCAAGGGCAACCCGACGAACAAAACCGTGGTCAAGGTACAAACAAAACGACAAACTGCAAAAACAGAACGATTTTCCTACCATTTTGCGTTAAGGAGCTCGGAAATTCAGAAAGAAAATTAGTCAGCCGAAAGGTGCTCCCTGTATCGCAGCATGTGTCTGCAGCCTCGTACCTAGTAGCTGGTACCTCTGGGTCCCAAAAGAGCTACATCGTACCAGGTAGCAAGTGCGACCTCCCCTCTCAAAATTAGGTCTACCCCGCGAGAGTAATGCTCGAACCTCGTTCGGTAAAGTCTACTCCGCGAGAGCAGTGCTCGAACCTCGTTCGGTAATGCCTGCTCCGCGAGAGCAGTGCTCGAATCTCGTTCGGTGAGGTCTGCTCCACCAGAGCAGTGCTCGAACCTCGTTCGGTATCTAACACGTGTAATATTACGATCTCGAACCTTCTAAAGAGGTGTCCCTCGGGCATCGTACTTACCGGCGGCGCTGTCTGATGGTCCACCTGAGAACGTGTAAATATGTACTCCTACTCGTATACGCCTAACCTGTCGTGGGTCGTACGAGAGCTAACACCTGGAACCATGCACAACTTGTGCTCACTCAAGCGTATCGGTCACAGAATAATTAACAAGGGTTTGCCCTCTGGCTCGAAACTAGGTCTGCCCCGCGAGGGCTGTGCTCCTTGGGTATCATCTGCTGTACCGTGGGTAGACTATGTATTAAATAAAAAAATCCCCAACCTGCCAGATATGTAGGAGTATCCTCCCGGGTACCACACTTACTTACCGGCAGTGCTGTCGGATGTCCGACCCCGGAACGTATGAAGGATATCCCTACTCGCATACACATCGTACTCGTACTGTCCTAGGTCTCATATGTACACCTTGAACCTGGTACTTACTATCTGGGGCTGCCCTCTCGAGTGAGGTCGGCCCTGTGAGAACGGCGTTATGATACCCTTTTAGGACGATCTCGCACCCGTCAAAAACGCATCTCCCGAGTACCGTGCTTACCGGCTTCGCTGTCCGACGCCCAATCTTGGCAGAGGGCTTTCAAATCAAACGCCACAGCAGCGACAGTCCGGTAACAGCAGCAGCAACTCGCCCCGTAAATGCAGCAGCAGCAACAACTAGCCTCGCGACAGTACAAGCACTAACACCCAGCAGGAACAGCAGCAGGAGGGGCAGGAGGAAGGGGAGGACGATATATCCCGGCTCGTCTGTGCAACACTCCCAGTCGGCAGAAGTTTTGACACGCGCCAGCACCAGCGAGCGGTGCTGCTGCCCCCCCCCCAGCCCAGCAACAACAAGAGCGTGGCGGCGTTCCTAGCTGGGCGTTGCCGACGTCAGATAGACCAAACCCTCATCTTGGATATGTACCTCCACGGAACAGCAACCTATTGAAGTTTACCAGTGTTGAAGTTCTATGCTTTACCGTTGAGCCATCTGCGACCTCAACGAGCCGCGGCGACGTACTGATCGCCGTTCAACGGTTACCGGTTGCGCTTCGCTTTAGAGCACTAGCAGGCACTACCGCGGGGCTAGCACCTCCCTTCCCCGTTCTTGATGATGGAGAGCGTCAAGCTCTGTCGTGCACTATCTCCGCATAAACATCCACACCGACGCCGGGTCTTCGTTTCAAAGGTCGCAAGTTTCGGTTAGGAAGTTTTACGGTTTCGAGTGAATAGGCAGTAGTTTCTCCGCGTTTTTGGGTTTACTCTCCGCAATCGTGGCGTGTTGACCACTGAATACGAACCATTGTGGGAGTTATCAACCGCTCACAGGGGGGCCAGGGCGGTGAGCAGGCAGGCGGGGTTAGGTGAGAATGCTAGGCTAGCTCCCCCGAGAAGCATGCAGCAACTGCTGCTAGGAAGTATTCAAAGCTCACTTTTTGAAACATTATTTCAAGCCCTCCAAAACATCGTTTTGAAAAACGTGGGTACGAAGAAAACAAAAACGGGCTGCCTCTTTCATAAATATGACTCGGACAGGATCGATCACCTGGGCGGGAGAAGAGGGCTTGCCAGTTTGCTACGTGGGCTACCTAGAGTGGATGGTCATCTTTAACGTCCGAACTATGATGCAATGCCAGAACTTATTCAACCCACTTGCAGCACGAGCTATCCTGGTCGTGCTGCTCGCTTTTGCTAGAGGTTCGATGCCGCCGTCCGTCTCGATTATTTTGTCGGCGCAGTCTGGGTCCATCGTGTCCAGTCGCTTCATAGACTACACTCCCTACTCGCAGTCTAGTCTGCACTCTACAAGAGTTGCTGCCGTGTTGAGCGGTGTTCAGCGCGGAGGTTTATCCCGAATGGGACTCTTCATTAGGCCTCAATCAATAGAACATTAGCCTTAGCTGATCCGCGGCAGAGCTGAAGAACACAGCATACCTGGTACGTTCGTGTGTACCATGTACGAGGTCTCAGGCATGATCATGATACCATGATCATGATACCATCATGACCATGTGATACCAGATGCCAGATTTGTATGAGGCTGTACGGGTTTTTCGTCTTGTTCGTACCATATACGGAATACACCAGCGTCGCTAACGACAACTGCAGCAAACAACGTGCGGGATATCGTACTTCGTACTCGTACGAGACGGCAGCAGAGGTACTCGTGGTAGCTGCTACGTGAACTACTACAGCAGTAGTACGAGTAGCTCCTACTCCTACTTGTACTGTAGAACAGGAAACGTGGATTGCAGCAGCATGATAGCAAGAGCAGCTTCGACTAAAATTACGAGAACATAGCTTCTACATTCTACACCAACAGTCGGACACTACTATTTAAATACCTGTTACCGCAGTGTACGAGCAGCAGGAGTATGACATAGCTCCGTCTACAAGCTATACACGCAGCAGTATTAATAGTAGGAACGTGCATTTCAGTAGGCTATTCCTACAGCAGTAGTTACATTTTAAGTATCAGACTAGTAGGAACGGTCATTTCAGTATTGGCTATTCCTACAGCAGTAGTTACATTTGAAGTATTAATAGTAGGAACGTGCATTTCAGTATTGGCTGTTCCTACAGCAGTAGTTACATTTGAAACGTAGGAAACGTGCACACCGGCAACATCCATTAATTCAGTATTTAATAGCTCAATACTAAAGCTGTCCCAGGTATTGCAGAGGCACCAGATAAGAATGCCCTCCGCGGGCGGCTATTCGCCGTCCGCTGCACTTGCTCTAGGAAGCAGATATAACAAAGCGCAAATCAGACAGAGGGCAGAGGACATCCGCGATCTGGTGCAATGGGCGACTTTGAAATGCCAAGAGCTCAGTGGCGTAGACATACTATTCTGAGCCTTCTCGTGATTTTTTGCGCAGAAGGAGCAATTAAAAAAAAAAAATGGTGCGATGTCTAGACTACTTTTACAGCAGTGGTAGCAGCTATACGCTTATCATATCGACTACCAGGTATTAATACTGGTACGAACATACATACCTGGTATCTGGCAACATTTTTTAACGCCGGCCATAAAATGCGCGACACGTTGGTGACGTGCGCAGAACAAAAAACAGGCTAAAAAATGTCTTGAAATATCTACACTCTAGACTGTATACTACGCGTACATAACATCAGTACGATCATATCATGCAGCGCAGTAACACCGAGCGGGGCAAAAATGTCTCGTCTGCTTGCTTGCGTTCTTGTTTCTGAATCGAGACGAACGTACTCCCGCTACTGCTACTGCTGCTACTGCTGCTGCTGCTACTTCTACTACTACTACTACTACTACTACTACTACTACTACTACTACTACTACTACTACTACTACTACTACTACTACTACTACTACTATACTACTACTACTATTTACTACTACTACTACTACTACTACTACTACTACTACTACTACTACTACTACTACTACTATTACACTATTAATACTACTATTTACTACTACTACAACTACCACTACTACTGCTGCTACTACCATACTACTCCTACTCCTCCTACTGCTACTACTGCTAACACTACTACTACTCCTACTACTACTAAGACTAATACTACTACTACTACTACTACTACTCGCTAACACTACTACTACTACTCCTACTACTACTAAGACTAATACTACTACTACTACTACTACTACTACTACTACTACTACTCCTCCTTCTACTACTACCAATACTACTATTAATAGCAGTAGTACACTACTACTACTACTACTACTACTACTACTACTACTACTACTGCCTTGCTACTGCTGTTGCTGCCACTACTACTACTGCTGCCACACTACTACTACTCGAAGTACTACTACTATACTACTACTAATGCCTTGCTACTACTGCTGCTACTGTTGCTGCCACTACTACTACTGCTGTCACTACTACTACTACTACTACTACTACTACTACTACTACTACTACTGCTACTACTACTACTACTACTACTACTACTACTACTACTACTACTACTACAACTACTACTACTACTATTCGACGTAACACTACTACTATTACTGCTGCTGCTACTAATACTACTACTACTACTATTGCTACTACTACTACTAGTACCACTACTACCACTACTACCACTACTGCTGCTACTACTACTACTACTGCTACTACTGCTACTACTACTACTACTACTACTACTACTACTACTACTACTACTACTACTGATACTACTGCTGCTGCTACTAGTACTACTACTACTACTACTACTACTACTACTACTACTACTACTACTACTACTACTACTACTACTACTACCGCCACCACTACTGCCTTGCTACTACTGCTGCTACTGTTGCTGCCACTACTACTACTGCTACTACTGCTTCTGCTGCTTCTGCTGCTTCTGCTACTACTACTACTTCCGCTGCTACTACCACGGCTGGACGCGCTTAAATCTTCTGCTTGTTCGGGCTGACTGCAGGCTGTGCTGCTGGGCTTGCGATCCGTAGAACATACTGCTGCGGCCATGGGAGCTTGCGTTGTGCGTTCGTTTGTGACGTTTGTGCTTATGTAGAAGAAGCAGGTCAATAAGATGTTGTACTCGCATCAAAATAAGAACCTATGTCTAGGCAAAATATACAAAAGAGGAAAAAAAGTAAAAAAGCTCAAGAACAGGAAAAATACCACTCCATAGATCGATCCTGAACACGCACTTTTTTCCCGTCGGCAATTAAGATCCGAGGAGGCGACCTCCGGAGCGGAGAAGGAGTCAGTGTTTATTTTTATACGAACTGCCGTGCATTCCAGTGACATATTTTGTTACTGTTATCATACCAGACTACAGCTGCTGTCATACCCGATACAACGTTAGGAAATGTGCCCCACCCATCCACACTCCCACACACCCAAACGCCCCCCCGCCCTCCCCCCCCCCACCGACTTCCCCTGGCCCCTTGCCTCCCTGAGCAGACCTGATGCCTCGTGCTCAGGCCGACAAGGCAACACCAAAATCAGGGCAAGCAGGGCGAAGCACGGCATTTCACGGAGGATTAGAGCGGGTGAACTCGCTCGGTGACACAGGTACAGAGAAAGCCTCCTTACCGACTCTGCCGATCAATACAAAACTTGCAAGGTCCGCGCCTGCAGCTTTCTCCTGAGTCTAAAAAAAGTTGCCATGAGCACAGATAGGCTAGCGATGGCGCAACATAATGTGAACGGAGAGCATACCCTTTCGATTGAAAAAATCGTAGTCATGAAGCTCATTTATTTATTGTTGTTGTAGTAATCTGACAAGTCCCGCCCACGATCGGACGCAAACTATCTCTTTCCAACCGTTTTTCAGCGCACCACACAGCACATACGTGTTCTTGCCGGATTGGAAATGCTGGATGAAAAATGCACAGCTGAACGATAGCTCTCGGAGGGGCAACAACTGTGCTGCTCCAGTCGCTGCTGTTGTTGTTATTTGGCCAACCCGATTGCCACTTGGCGCGGAGCCTTGGTGACCCTGCTCCAATCGTTGTTGTTGTGGCAACCGGCTTGTCGCTAGAGGCAGAGAGCTCCGGTGGTGGTGGCGGGGGTGGCGGTGGCGGAGGGGGGCATGGGGGCCAAGCCCAGCAATTTGAGGCAAAAGGCCATCGTGAAAGAGATGGAAAGGTGAGATATATACATATGTTAGCTTCGCTCGGCGCGCAGAACCCACAAGGCATGAGCATATCGATATAATGTTGGCCTGCACTCTCGGATACCTGGCACATGCGTGATGCATAGAAATTTGACGCAACGCAAGCCGAATGCGGTGGAACCCGAACCAACGAGCTTCAACGCATGTACCAGGAAGACAATACGTCAAAGCGTGAAATATCCAACAAAGTAGCGACTAAAACACCGACGAGTGTGATTATACCACGCACTTTGAAGTAGTTGCGGCAGTATGGGTATAACCATGCCGCGCGCGTGTGGTTCAGCTACTTACGTTACGCTTCTAAAATCGTCCCCTGGATACCTCTCCAACCCGTTTCGTTTGGTGTGCCAGACACTGTTCTTTTTTTTTGCTCATCCCATCGATTACTTTTTCGCAATTTTGTATATCTCCTTCTCCCTACCTAGACGTAACTCTGACCCGCGGTCACTAAGCGGGTCCTTCTTCCCCCCCTCCACTACGGTACGCGCCTTCGTTGTTATCGCGAGAAACATTATGCACTTTCTTCCCTTGTCGACTCGCGTCTAGTTGTGCTGTAACCGTCATTTTTTTTATATTTTTTGTGTCTCTTGCGCGACAAAAATATCTACCAAGGACGGGCCCCCTAAATATAAACTTCCAACTAGCAACTTTAGGCCCGTGATTTCCAGACACTTGTGGTGCTCAAATGCTAGCCAAAATGGTATACATGAAAATACGTACAACACAATAATCACTTCTGGCTTGGGCGTACCAATTAAAGCCTTCAGGTTGGGACAGAAGAAAAATCCTTTTCTTACTACGTAAATGGTCCGATCGTCCGTACTCTACACTTACGTTCAGTGCTTGGTTTTCGTATCTCTCCCCTGTCTAGGTCGCGTTAATGGTAATAGGGGTGTGTTTCCAGAAACCGTCTTGCGGTACCCTGCCTGAAGTCAGGAGATCCCAAAGCGGTTAACAACCATGGGTATTCAAGGGTCATGACCCAACCCACGGGCCAGGTCAGGAGGTTTTCAAAATCTCGCGGGTCGAGTCGGATCACGTCAGGAGGTACTCACGGATTTGATCAAGTCCGTTTAGGAGGTTTTCAAAATCTGACGGGTCGGGTGGGGTCGGGTCGGATCGGGTCGGGTCGGGTCGGGTCGGGTGGGGTCGGGTCGGGTCGGGTCGGGTCGGGTCGGGTCGGGTCGGGTCGGGTCGGGTCGGGTCGGGTCGGGTCGGGTCGGGTCGGGTCGGGTCGGGTCGGGTCATCCTGACCCAACCTGACCCGCAAAAAGCGACGCGTCCCATGAAAATATCTGTGACTAGTGATATTGTCCATAGATGAAAACCTCCGCCCAATTTTCTGGCTCTGCCAAGTCCAAACGTCTGCATAGGGGATATTTGTTCAGCAGCACCTATCGCGGCGTAACGCTTACCCCCATCCCCCCATCCCCTCGGCCCGCTTGGTGATACGGTGGGGTGCGTTTTTGCCTTCTACTTTAGCTGGCCGGGATTCGTGGAGCGGACTTGCTTGTCGTCCTCGGACCTGTCCACCCTCGCGGCGGCTTTCAGGAAGGTAAGCTGGCGTTCGTGTTAACCCTTTTACACTGAAATCACTATATTCCACAATTACTCCAAGATGTGTTTCCCCAAAACGTGGATGCAGTTGTAAAGGTACCATATGGTGGCGAAACGGCTGCGGCCACATGGTTTGATAGCCGTAAATCGGTCCCCCTTGGTTATCGAAATTTACCCCTGCAAAATATGTTCCACGCTAGAGTAGTTCCAAGGTGTTCGCCCTCGAAAACGGCGGTACAATCCTAAGGGGGTCATAAACCGGTTGTGAGAACCCCCCCAGTTGCAGTTTCGTCCACCTTCGTCGAAGAAACAGTGACCAGCAATAACAAGTATCAGTCTGGGTCTAAATGCGTTATTTTCCCCCCAACTATAAGGGGACGTAAACGTAGCATACCTTCTAACCAAGAGCGGTATCCGAAGTCATTGCGTGCTTGCCTACACCTCCTTCCCCTGCCTTTCGGATGCTCCCCCTTCCTCGGAACGCGCGCTACGGTAGATGTGCGAGCACTTTTGGACAGTTTCGTTTCTGAACGATGGGTCTCCTTAGCCCCTCAAGAGTCGGAATGTCATTTCTTGTTTTTTTGCACTGGAGACAGTGTTATGCCTGGGCCATGGGTCCGGTCATCATTTCGATTTTACTCAGCACTATTTTTTTGGGGTTAGGTGTGAAGCTCCCCCAAGCGGGGAACCCCAGAAAAACAACGGCGCGAACGGCGCGCCTTTACGCCGATGCGCCTCGGCGGCGTACCGCGTAACACGGAAGAAAGCACACCACGGTGATATCACCGAGTTATCACCGAGTGTGCTGTTGTGGGGTGTGTGTGCTACCTAACGCAATGTCGGTGGTAGGCAGCATGCACGGGAGCCTCGACAGCGTAGATTCCTTCGTGGAGCCGAGGCTGTATTTTGCCACTTTTTTCAGCTGTTTTTCCCTCTGAAGTCCCTGCAACCGCGATCGAAACAATCCAGACGCGCGGCCTTATCCCGTTACAGCAGCTCCGATACCCTTAATGACGGCCGTGCATCTTCGATGGGGTCTCATGTCCTAGCTCAAAAGAAGCATATCATGTGAAATCTGTCATGCCGCTCAGTCCCACGCAGTCTAAGAAGTGAAAAAGCAACGCACCGCCGTGTGTGAGCGCGCAGCAAGATGAGCAGTACAATGCCGCGCGAATGTGCTACAACTCGTTGGACTGTAGTTCAGAACGGTGAAATTCACCCCCGCTTAACCCTGCAGACCGCTTTTTCCTTGTGCGGAAGATGCTGTAACCGTCAATTTGTTTCTTCGTCAATGTTTTCCTCTGTATGTTCCAACGAGGTTAATACGGTATGACCGTCGCTAGGACCTTGAGCTGCAGGATTTTTTTGTAACCGCCCTCAAACGCGTGTGTCTTGGTAGAAAACTTGGAGAGGCGTTTACAAAGTAGCGACCCTTCTACATTGCCGGTTTCCCGCTATAGTTCCCGTGAATTCGCTTGGTACAGGTGGGAACAACAAAATTAATGGAAGCATATGGAGTAGTGCCGGTTTCCGCTGTGGTGATGGTGTTCTCGGCTGGCCTACCGGTGCTACAGAGGGGCATACAGGCACTACAGAGGAGCCACTATCGTGCTGTAGATGAAGAAAAACGTATCTCTATTGGTTTACGCCGTTACCATAAGAAATACGACGTTTGCCATCCGACACGTCAAGCATACACGTCAACGCCGAGGCCATTAACAATACTGTTAATATATAGCAATGTTCATGATAACGCTACAAGGAAACGTTGCGACTCCTCGAAACTTTTCCATTCCCATCCATTCGGTTTTGAGAAGAATGGATATCTTTTTAACAATATTCTTTCAAACACGTCAGCTGTGAGTTCGACAAATTTATCATCGATGCGTCTTTTTGCAAGCTGCGTGATACACCCGCCGCTCGTTTGTCCTACGGATATCGTGAGGGTGAAACACAACAGCGAATTGTAACAATGTTAGCTACTACACATAGTTCATCCCATGATTTGTAAGGCTGATAGCGCGAGTAAGATTGATTGGAAGATATTGCGGCGTTTTCCACACGGCCAATCACTGTTTAGCGTACTCTTCAGCGCCGATCACTCATCAGCACTATCGCTAAAGGCAACATAACGCCTCCGCAATACTTGTCCATTCCTACACATGCATTCTGCTTTGAGTTTAGGTCTTGAAGCGAAAAAAACACAACTGATGCAACAGTCTACTTGTTACATTGCGTTTTTCGATCTTCATGTTTACATGCCACCCAGCTATGGACGTGTACACTAACTTGGTCTAGCACTTGTCTACGTCGCACATTTTATTCACGTTTATTTGCCGTCTTGCTTCTACCCTCGACTCCATCTCATTCCCTGTTAGCCATTATTAAACTAGCCTACCCGTTTTCCCCAAGGCGTGGGAGGTCAGACAACTTGATTATCTGCAGACAAGACATGCACAAGATCTACTGTAGCTGATCCAGCTCGTCTAGATCGTGATCTGCCTGTCACATTCGTTTAACTTTCTACCCCACCAGTCTGGGCACAAATATGATCCACGTTTACATTGACCAAGAGCTGGGACAAGTATTTGGACCCACAGACTGATACCCGCCCCCTCTTTATCCCTTCGGCTAAACCATCCCATTCCTCAAGGCGTGCGAAGTCAGCTAAAACTACAGTAATATATGGAGACATGCGATATCGAGCACTGGCTGGAGGTGAAAACAAGCTTCGACAGCATCTAGATGAGATCCAAATCGTCATCTAGTCGTCGTCTACCTGTCCTATGTGTGGATCTTTCCGCTGTGTTAGTTCTTCGTTCCCGACGTGTGGAACCTTTCTAATCTCTAACTCAATACATGGTTTCACCCCCCCCCCCCCCCCCCTTTATGCCCTTTCGGTTAAACGGGCCTGTTTCTCCCATCTTAGGCGTGCGAAGTCGGCGAGAACGAATACTTGGAGAGAAACGACTTCGAGCACTGGTTGGAAATGGGGAGCAAGCCCAGCAACTTGGAAAACAGGCTGTTCGTAGTGTTCAGCGTCACTTCACCCGACCAGGAGGTGGAGTCGCTTGTGCTTTGCATTGCACTTGGTGTCTAGATGCTTAGGATACGGGGTTTTCTTGTGCTATCACGTATGCTTGCCATTCCACAATGTGTGGTGCGCAATCTTAAAAACGTCGGGCATTCATTGTCACCCACATGAAATGCGCATTATCCCGTTTGTTTGCCGTCTGACAATAGTGTTCAGTAACATCGGTTTGTTAGCTGGTTGGTTGATTTTGATTGATCGGTCGATTGATTGATGGATTGATGAATTGATTGATTGGTTGATTGGTTGATTGGTTGATTGATTAATTGATTGGTTGCTTGATGGATGGATTGGTGGATGGATGGATGGATGGTTGGATGGATGGATGGATGGGTGGATGAATGGATGGATGGATGGATTGATGAATGGATTGATTGATGGATTAATTGATTGACTGATTGATTGATTAATAGATTGATTGATTGGTTGGTGGATTGATTGACTGCCTAACTGATGGATTAATTGAGTTTGACTCTGATTGGTTGCTTGATTGGTTAGTTGAATGAATGACTGAATGAATGAATGAATGCTTGACTGCTTGATTGATTGATTGCTCGATTGTTCGATTGATTGATTGATTGACTGATTGGTTGACATTAACTGATTGGATGATTGATTGGTTGGTTTATTGAATGATTGACTGACTAATTGGTTGATCGATTGGTTGTTTACTTGGTTGAGTGCTTGGTTGCTAGATTGGTTGGTCGACTGGTCGGACGACTGATAAGTTGATAGATTTTTTCCTTCATCGGTAGAGTTTTTCTTGGTTGGTTGATTGATTAATTGATTTCATCCCTCCGCAAACGTTAAGGTTGGACTGGCCGACTTCATGGTCGGCATCTGGAACTACTGCGTGGACAGCAAGACGAATCTGTCGCGGTTAGCCTTCGACATTTACGACCGGAACGCGTCGGGCACCATCACCGAGGCAGACCTGGAAGGCATGTTGGTGGACGTATGGGGAGAAAACTGGTGAGTTCCACAATTGTGCGACTATACCAATATTCACGTTCTTGGGATATATCTGGCGATTTTGGAAAATTGTTGACAATCGCCTCGACGTGTTTACGCCACCACCACCATCGCAACCACTACCCCCCCCCCCTCTGCCCCCACCCTCCTCACCGCCACCACCACAAACGCCGACACCAGCGCCAACAACAACGCCTTTGTGTATGTTCCACAAAGTAAACGCCACACCAACGCCAACAATAACGCCCATATAAATTCCATGAAAATAAACGCCAGTGTCAAATTCCCCCAACCCCCCCACCCTCTCCTCCCCCCTCCCCCTCACTCTCCCCGATCATCACCAAAACAACATCAACACTACCACCAGCAACAGCGGCAAAATCAAGCTCAACACCAACGATCACGAGAACAAACCCGAGCCCAAAACAACTGACACCACCACCACCACCACCACCACCACCACCACCATCACCGCCATCCCCTCGCCCCTACCCGCCCATCCCTCCCTTTCTCGCCCCCCCCCCCCCCCCCACCGCCAACACCACCGCCACCACCAACACCACCAACACCACCAACGCCACCACCAACAACATCGACACCACCAACATCACCCCCACCACCACCGACAATAACAACTTCAATGTGAACGACCACCATCACTTATTTTTAGGGAAGACGATGAACGAGCAAGCGCGCTGATGGCCGAATGTGCGGGCACCGATCCGATGGAGATAGATCAGTGGGAAAAGTTCTGCAGGGGGTATCCAAACCTCCTTCACCCCATCTTCAAGTTGCAGAAAAGCCTTCAGGTCAGTATTGGTGGACGACAAAAAAAACCCAAAAGCAATCAATAGTTTAGGTGAATACATCATTTTTTGCGTAGATTAAATGCTGTGATTACAATGTATATAAACATGGTCTGGCCCACTAACGAAGGTCGTAATTTCTGCAGGATAGTGCTTAGAAGTAATATTAAGTGCCGTTCAAAAATATTGCACGTACACGATGGAGAGAGCCAGCGGGAACAGCTCTGCAGGGGCTATCCCGACATCTTTCACCTTTTCGTCAAGTTGATGAAAAAAAACAGGTTCGTGACGGCAACATTAAAACATATTAAACAGTAATAATCGACAAAGGTTGGGTTGATTAAATTTGTCTTCACGTTGTTGAAAATCCTCCAAGTTGGCAACGGCGCCCAGCTAAATTTGTCAACAGGTACGGATACGGGGGGGCATAATAACACATTGTACTCAAAAGCAAAAAAAATAATAGTTAACAAAGGGGAATATGTAGGTTTTTGTATCGTGGGTTCTGATTATTAATAGTATGATCCATTGTTATACAGCCACTGCTACTGCCACTATGTTCTCCTACTGCTACCCCACTATATCCCCCTCCTTGCCATTTACACCATGACTGCAACATAAAGAAAGAAGGAAGGAAGGCAGGAATGCGTGGAAGACTTTCATCATCATCGTGGAAAGCATCCATCTGTACCGCCAACGCCACGTTAAACTTTTCGCCATCTTTGTGCTATGTCAATGCAGGAGGCTACGCTAGGACGGAAACAGTGGGCCAAGATCGGGTCAAAACTGCAGAAGCGAGAAAAAGCACTAGGTAAGAAGCGACAAGGCTAAGCTACCATAAAGTCTTTTTTTGTTTTTCACGGATTGGGCCACCTCTTGCGGGTCGGGTTGGGCCACGTTCACCCGACCCGACCCGTGACATTAAAAAACCTTCTGACCACACCCGACCCGACCCGTCCCGTGAGATTTCAAACACCTACTGACCCGACCGCAAGATACCCGTGAAACGTTCAGCTCCTGATCCGTGAAAAGCCCTGCTTTTTACTGCTTGACGAGCGCAATATAGAACGGTTCGTGATGAAGCATCATTCATTTACGGCGGACGTATCACCGTTTGCGTTAAGATCTCTCCTTTCGTGACAAAATATGACGGTTCTTAACCGAAATAGTGAAGTGTTCGGGGGCAAACTATTACGGTTCTTCGTGATTCATCATCTCGGCTAGGCGAGGAATATCACGCTTTTCGTTGAACTGTCTCGATTTTATGACAAAACCACCACGACACGTGACAACTGCTTCTTCTGCCGTACCGCTGTACCTGGCAACACCAACCGCCTACTGTGTCGAAGAGGCTATCTTGTACATACGTGGACGTGCCTGGTATCTACGAATGCATCTAATACTGCTTCTACATACTATAACGCAATAGGTACGAATATCCCATGGGTAAAATAATATTGTCACATACCAATGTTATTCGCCCGCAAATTTTCATGTGTCAGCTGCTACTACAAGTATAGACTAAGCAGCTGGAACAAAAAACTGAGCCAGGATTTCAAATGATTTTAACTTGGATGTAGTGTGTTCTGCGAACCTCTCTGGACTGCGATTTAGAGCATCGCGAGCAACACAGACAACGACATTTGCTTGGATTTGTCATCGTCGTCTGGCATGGACCTTCTGCGGACGAAAGGAAGACCACGGCGGGGATGGTCAATCACGGCTTTCTTTGACCTCTGGCTTGCTTGCATAAGGACCGTTTAATCCATAAGAAGACCCCAAACCGGCAGTTATATTTAAGGACAGACTGATATGCCAGGTATTTAGTGTATCTGAGCCGGTTTTTCATCGCCTCTCGCTCTACAGCAGTAGCGTGTTCCCAGAAGAAACTACTGGGTTTCGGGGGTCCTCCAAAAACACCTAACAGTGCCACTCACGTACGTACTTGCTTGTTCGATCGGCGCTGTCCGATCTAGAACACAGCCACGAGTAGCCAACCAGAACACAGCACAGATTGCCTTGTCAAGCTTCCCACTTTTCTGCCCTGAGGCTACCAGTACCTACCTAGGGCTACTTGTACGTGTACGCCTGGCAAAGCACGGTATCCCGTGTTGCGTGTTGCCTCATGCGTTAATTAATATTATTAACGATAACAACAATAATCCTTCCACAATTTATGAAACCTTGTCCCGAACCGCTAAAAACATTCATTTATTTTCAAGAGGAGGAGCGCGCTCGCATGTTGCGGGAGGCGGTGACGGACGAGGACAAGGCAAGGGTTCGGGCTGAGATTGAGGCCAAGTTGGCCGAGGAAGCCGCTATCGTCGGCAGCAGAAGTCACAGGTGAGTGGGGTTGGTGATTTAGAATGTGGCTTTGACCATTCATTGCATACCTAGATAATAGACCGTCCTATTCATGTATACAAAATGTTTTGTTGTTATTCTTCGAAGTATACAGATATATATATATATACTAGGGACTAGGCAAGGCCAATCCGCTCCAAAGGCAGAGGGGGGCAAATTTTGGAACTGATAATAAGAGGTCACCGGGTTTTATCATGCAGTACATGGCATGTATTTTACGTGATTGGCGATAGGCCCATCATAGCTATAAGGAGAAAATATTTTTCGAGTCCCGGAGGCAAAGAGTTTAAAACATTATTTGATCTGTGGGTCTTGGGGGGCGTTGGAGGATGGATGAAGTCCACAAATATATCAGGTGGTACAAGTGTCGCTAGGAACTCGCACGGCAGGTTATGATAACTGTCGTCGACTTGTCTGCGTTGGTAGATAATGGACGGTACTTGTACAAAACTCAGCAGCAGCCAGCTTACAACCAGCTAGCAGCCGGAAGCCGCGGCAGCGGCAGGAAGCAACAGCAGCAGGAAGAAGAAGCAGCAGCAGCCAGTAACAGTTACCAAAGCCAGCAGCAGCCAGTAGCACCTAGCAGAAGCAGCAGCGGCAGCAACTCGGTGCGTGTGTGTAAGGCGGCTGTTGTGCGCTCTTAAAAACGGGGGACAGAAAAAGCCAATTTGATTTTGGCAAAGCGCCATAGGGTATTTTGAGACAGTCGTTTGTTGTACATGACAACAATGGAAAGCCACAGGAAGCCATGATCGACCGTCCCCACCATGGTCTTTCGTTTCTCCGCACAAGGGCCATGGCAGGTCACGACGCAAAACCCTAGCATATGCCGTTGTCTCTGTTGCTTGTGGTGCCCTAGATCGCTGTCCAGCCAGGTTCGTTACAACGCACTAATTCCAACGTAAAACCATCGCAAGACCCGGCCTCAGTTGTTGTTCTTTCTACTCTTGAATGAGGTGTATCGGTCGCCCCGGTGGCGTATCAGGTGATCCTCGAGCCTGGTATAGGTCAGTTTCGTGAGTTCGAGCCCCGCCGAGTGCATACTCGTATAGATTCGTTGGGACTTTTTCATGTGGACAAATTGACTTGCGGAAAGCGCGAGAGCGTGAATTAGCAACATTCGATGAAAAATCGACGAGCAGTGGGAATGCTGAACCCTATGCGCGATAAAAATTGAAGGCAAGAACCGGGGGGGAGTAGGGACGACACTTGTGACCACGGCTTGTCCAGAAGCTGTAAAGTAGTAGTGTGATAGAAAAAAAAAATGCATATACTTGGAGTATGTTACGTAACCATATATATATGTGTATCTATATACTTTGCTGGCATATCTGGCTTGTGTCTGTTGTAGCTTTCGTACCCGCACCGTTGGCATTTGCTTTTGTTTTCTATGTTAACTTGCGCGGTCGAGGCTGAGGAGATGGAGGAAGCCGCCGCATCGGGAGCAGCAGCCATAGGTGATTGAGCCATGCTAACGGCAGTTCAAGCTTGTGACGGACGGCCGTCTAGACAAAATATACTGGTTCAAGTGTTGGAGCTCCGAGAGGTGTGGGACTAGGGTGTTTGCAATGTGTAAAACCTGGTTGAATGAAAAACATACCTGGTACGTGTGACTTCGTATTGAACCAACGAACGTCATAATCCGTGGCCAGCGCAGCGAAAGACCAGTTCGGTTAGAAGGGCCATTTTTGACCTTTTCAGCCGCATCCCGACCTCTTTTTTCTTGGGCAGGATTGGCCTTGGATTGTGATGTTTCGTTTTTTTCATGTTTGTTTCTACCCAACCAAATTTTGGTATATCGTGAACACCCTGCGCACGGCGTCCAAACCCCCACCTCCCGGCAACTTATTTCGGTCTGACCGACAGGGTTCTCCTCGGCAGCCACGAAAGTGGGAGTCCCGGTTTAAGAGCGTCCAGCTTAAGAGAAAACGGACTTAGCCCCTTTAAATTTGCACCAAGGCTACTAGCATCATACATACCAAACCCCCATGTCCACTGCTGGATCTGAGGCACTCGCATCAGTGACCCTGTACCTCGCCGACAAAGATCCTGGAGGAGATTTTATTTCGCGCACGTGCCGCTCGCTATTCCATCACGGACTCATGTCGCAAAAGTTTAGTGCAGCACGAAAGCTCAACAGCTCCAAGGAACACGGGGTCACTTCGCGCGAACGGCCTCCGAGCCACCGCTACAAACTGGTTAAAAAAAAAAATGAAAAAAAGTGCCCCCCGTGCCGTAGCCGTGAGGGGGGAAATTTCTTGGAATTTTTCTGGGACGTTTTCTTAAGAGCGGTCTAATCGGTTCGTTGTGCCTTGTGACGAGTATTCTTAAAATCTACCAGTTAGCGAGTGCATGATGCGCAATCTGAGATCAGAGCGGCACCGAGGCCATGAGCGGTAATACCGGCATTTCCGAGGGGCTCTTAAATCGGGTACCCCGCTATTTGCTTTACGTGCTGCGCATTGTCGGAAAGAAAACACGGCAATGTCACGAAGAGGGTGATGCCGTGTTTCTGTCGTACTTTTTATGCGAACGAACTTAAGTTCTCCTTGAAAACAAGGTACACCCTAAAGCAAGTTCGCGTTTCTAAACGAAGGAGCGAAGGGGTGAAGCGCGGAATCGTAACAACATATTCTAATACTTCGCAGTGTCCAACATCATGTATCAGGTACTGATGCATATCGACTGCTGCCAGGGACTATGTAACAACACGATTATTTCGAACTTTTCAGATTATTTCGTACTTTTCACACAATATAAAACATTCAAGCCTCCCTATCATAGATATACATCTAAAATGGCATGTTTTACAAATAAAATATCGAAGCGGTGAGTCTTAGTAGTATCGACATATGCCGTACAGCGCTTGCAAATATACGAGCGACCTGATTATTTCATACTTTCTTTTAGCCCCGACATAATTTTCACCCACCCCTATTAACGCCCGAAAACAAAACCACGGTTCGAAACGAAGGATCGCAGCGGCAAAGCGAGGGGAGGGCGTGGCAAGCTTTTCAAGCTTGAACACCGTCCAGCAGAGCATCGAAGGCTTGAACACGGGGCCAGGAGGCATTGGCATCCATCGTGCGTCCGACTCTAACACGTGAGTGGAGCCGTTTCATAACCCCTAGCGAAGCGCGATAGGGAATCGGGATTCCGAAAGATTTCGGTTAGTTTGTTAGTCAAACTGATCTAATTGAGGAGTACCGTCAGTCACAAATACTTTGGACAAAAAAAGGTACAGTAACCCCAACCCCTATCGCAGCATGCATCGGTTTTCCGACAGTAGTTTGTTGGGCAAATTGATGTCATTGAGGGGTACTGGCATTCAGAAACACTTTGTCCAAAAAGAGGTACACGTAACAGCCGTCAACGTTATCCTCCTCGGTTAGGTTGGGTTGGGTTGGGTTGGGTTGGGTTGGGTTGGGTTGGGTTGGGTTGGGTTGGGTTGAGTTGGGTTGGGTTGGGTTGGGTTGGGTTGGGTTGGTATGCGTTGGATTCCGTTGGGTTGATTTTGGGTTGACTTTGGGTTGACTTTGGTTGGGATGGGTTGAGTTTGGTAGAGATGGGTTGGGTTGGGTTTGGTTTATTTTAGTTCGGGTAAAGTATATTTAGATTGGGTTGGGTTAGGGGACATGCTGCGTTGGCGGGGGAGTAACGTTTGTGCCGAAACGGTTCTGACCGACGAAGCCCCTCTGTTGGAGGTGTACCGTAGCCGCTGGGTTTGGACTGTTGACTCATAGTTTTTGGTGCATCTGCTGTAGTAGCATCCTCGAATGAGGCACCATCCAAAATATTTGCACTCCAGTCGGAGTGTTTTCAATACTAATGATATGTGTGCCATCCGACATGTGTCGATCGCAAAAAAAATGACCATGAAAAGAACAATGCCAAAGAAGACGCGCAAAAGGATGGCATCCCAAATCGATTGACGAAACGAAATCCTCCTGATAAACCAAACTGCCCAACCGCGCCTGCACCTCATCCGTCAAATAACGACGGAGCTATAATATTCGTTCTGTACGTAGGCCAGCCTGTTTTTTTGGATAGCTATCGGGTGAAACATGCAGGTTTCCCCTACCAAAATCGATTTGTGGGTGAGGTTTCAACGCTCGTTCATTTGGGCTTATACTGATTCTACCATAGCCCCCGCCCTCAAATCAGTGATTTTCTTTAACGATCAAGGCTACGTTAGGGGTACCCCTAATTGTTCACTACCGTGTCTTCAGCAGTCGCACGAGTGACTCTGTACCTCACAGATAAAAACACGTTCGGCGTTTTTTTTGTTGCGACGTAGCTAACCACCCCCTTTCGTATTAACATCGAGATTATTAAGCAGCACGACGCCTGTGACCGCAAGTAACAGGGGGGTCGGTCACTCGCGCGAGTGACACCAAGCCACTGAAAAAAAATGTGGCCAAAAGTGGCCAAAAGTGGGTAAAAAAACATAACCCCCCTACCGTGGCATTGGTCTGAATTTCACTTCGATTTTTAACTTCGAGGCAGCACTTTCTGCGCCGAACTACAGTAGCTCTCGCACCTGCTCAACACAAGAAAGGATGCTATAAAAAGAGTGCTTTACATATTTTCTTGTTTGCGAAGGACTAGTAGTACTATTGACTATCGAACGGTGACTTCGGGGTGGCAATGGGGCACTGTACTTCGGGAGATACGGCCGGGACCTAGTTTTACGATACACCAGCGATTTCGTTAAAATACAAGTTGGGGGGGGGCTACCGTAGAACGAAGTAGGAGCCCCAGAAAATTGAGGTGCACCCCTAGTTTACTACTACTATTAAGCGTAGCAGGCCTCAGGGAGAAGTGAAAAATACGGCACAGGCCCTCTACTAAGAAACTATTATTTCGGCCTCAGGATCGAAACCTCGTTTGAGCGCACAAACCACGCCATTTTTTTTTTTCGCAGGTTGTTATTGTGTTTGCTCCGAGTGCCGCTGCATGCCGGTACATTTTGCACGTTCCACCTTTTCTATACTCTTTCGGGGAGAATTTGAGCACGCCGTTCCCTGCGCCAAATTTCTTACAGTGGAAAAGAAACTTGAGCATCAATTACTATTTACTTGAAAACTTCTTATTTGGGGTCTCGTGCTGCATCACGCCTCAATCACCGTGAAACCAAAGCCACCCGCTTTGCAATAGTTGTTGGGACGCTATGATCTCATTATAATTGCTCCGTCATCCGCCCTCCTCCCCCCCCAACAATATGTTTTTACTTCATTACTTTATTACCAGTCAATATTAAATATTGGACAATATTCAAAGTAACCAATGACGAAAAATGATGATCAATATTAAATATTGGACAATATTCAAAGTAACTAATGACGAAAAATGATGATCAAGTCTTTCTGCAGAGTTAGTACACGACTCGGAGCACTATTTTCGGTTTTCGGTATTTTCGTGCTTTCTGCTTCCTCCCTTTCGTACCTATTGCTCAATGTAATAGGTTTGCGACGGGGACCATAGGTGAACTACAACAGCAGCAGCAGCACAGGAGTATCGTCTGCCTTCAAGGCGAAACTAACTAATGTCCTGATTAAGCATGATTAAGCACGGATACATTAAAGTTCACCCCCCTCCAAGCTAACAAGGTACAACAGTAGGGGTCCTCCAATAGCGCGGTTTAAGTAGGGCGGTATCCCTATATAAGGCGGTCAAAACCGCTTGGAACGACTGAGGAACTGCACTCATAACCCGGGCTGAATAAGGTGATTAAGGCGGCTTCTCCCAATAAGGCGGTCACATTGCTGTTGCATACCTAATTGGACACCGTCGCTTAACGTCTTTTCCACTGGAAAGTTTTTTTTACAATTTTACTTGAACTTGGTATATGGAGGGATTTGGGGGCTCTAAAGGGGTTAGCTGAGGGACCCCTACTGTATATCTATATATCTTAATTTTACCATTACAATGGAGCCAAAGCAGGGATAAGTTTAAGCCATTTGGTACGTTGCACAGAGTACAACCCCTTTTCCCCCGGCACCAGTGTGATCGTGAGTATTGCGCGCTGTTTCGGATTTTTTTGTCGGTAGACAGAAGGTGTGTTGTGGAACGTGTGCAAACATACACACGAGATTTCTCACGATCAGACGGATACTAGTATATTTCTCGTCTTTTCGTTTATTTTCTGCACGGCAGGGCGGCGTTGAATCTGAGCGCGCGAGACCGACTTAAGCTGGCGAGGGATCGCGTCGAAGCCTCCAGCGAAGCATCTAAGAATTGGGACGAAGAGTCATTTAAAAGGTGAGTTAAGTGTTAACATGTCGCATGGAAAGTATGTGTCATGCCTGGGATGTTTCTCGTACGGTTGTATCATGCTTGGGATGGCAGTTGAACAAGGCGAAAATCTCAAGGTGCGGGGTATTGTGTACCTATTCATGAGAGACCGCAGCAGACACCTCCAGCCAAACGCCGAGGAGCTAGGACGAAAATCTCTTAAAAAAGGCGAGGAACTCTAGGATGCAGTAGTAGTAGCTGGATAAGTATTTCTTCAATAGGCGAGGAACGCCATGATGCAATAAGAGTGCATACAACGTTTCTGAACCTTCGCTTTGAGGAGCTCAATAGCCAACTGGACGCATGCAACGATATCGGCATAAAGGTATACCACTTTTTGGCTAAAACATTGTCTGAATGGCGGGGCACCTTAACCTACTAATAAAATCGGCGGAGTGCCATTCTTGTTTCGTAATGTGTTTTTTTTTATACCGGGATTGTCCATCGGATTGCCTTTGCGTTTTTCTCTAAATCAGTTTTTGGGTGGGGTATAGAGCTCCCCATCAGGTTACGATCCTCAGAAAAAAGAGAGCGCACATCTGCCGCAGCATGTATATGTCTACTGGCTTTTGCGATAACTGTTGTGTGCATAACTCCGCGAGCAATTTCACGGCCTAGGTACATACATATCGAAGAACGTCATAAAACACGTATGGCGTTTTAAAGTTGTCCATGGCCCAGATTTACTTTTATCGAAGGTCATCGTAAAACACGAATGGCATGTCGATGATGCTAGGTAGTGCCTCCTCAGGTGAGGAAATCTTTCCGACCAGAAAATTGGCGTCTGCACCACAACAGCACAAAGCAGGAGCTCTAAATATTCTGGCGGAAATGTGCTCCGAGCCTTAGTTCAAATATTCCGGCGGAAATGTTGTTAGCCTTTGTTGTTTCACACGTCAAGTACCACAATCTCCAAGAAAAATGGTGCGCTCAGCTTTTTGTTTTTTGTTCCGCCCGCAGGGGGTCCAAATCAAAATCTGCGGGTGAGGGGGGGCAACTGCCGAAGTTCAGCGTAACCTCCCGAAAGGTCGCCAACATAGCCGCCGGCTTCGACGGAGAAGGAGAGGATGGGTGAGCAGAGTGAATACTGAATCCAACTATTGGATTGCTTGATAAAACCAAAGAAACGCTTGCCTCGGGGGGCGGGAGAAGAGGACCACGTCGGCGCAACGGCTTATCCGGAAGACCGACAAGGTGGAAAGTTAAAATATGAAAACAGTAAAGATGCACCAACATAGTCGCAGAATTCGACGGAGAGGGTGATGACGGGCAAGCAGCGCAGAAGAGCCCACCACAGCTAACGCTTACAGCAATTTTTGTTGTGATATTTTTCCTTCCAGCAATGTCTATTGCAGTCGACATCTCGCTCGTACCTCGAGACAGCAGGGAGCAGGACAAGCAAAAAGGAAGCCAAACACGCCAGCCATCAGAGTACTTGTTTTAACCCATTTTTTTGTTGCGAAAATTAATTGCCGCCGGCCCCGACGGAGAGGGCGAGAATGGTTGATCTTGGAGAAGATTTTAAGGCGCGTGCTACGATAGATGTATCAAGGTATACCGTTTATTGGCTAGCTTGGTTTCCGACGAACGGGGCTTCTTGACCCCAAATCGTCGGGATTTCATTCTCGTTTTAGCTATATATGTTTCGGTATACCTAGGGTATGGTATTGTCTATCGATTCGCAGTTTCACTTTCCTCGAAATCGGTTCTTTGGGTGGGGTTTTGAGGTCTTGATGTGAGGGGCCTCAGAAAGAAACGGTGCATCTCTACCTTAGCGTGTGTTTTTTAAGGAACGCTTTCCCTGAAGGTTTCATACGCCGGACAGATCACCTATCCCCATTTGACAATCTAGATCTCTCGGGGAAGATCTGTATGGTCTAGCTCACGTCGGCGGGTGGGAACCGTGCGATCTGCTATGATATAGCACATGTTTCCTGTGGTACTCTTATGTATGCAGAGTTTGCGCAATATCTCATAACGGCAGCGATAGGATCTACTGTAGATGATTTAAATGATCTAGATGATTTAGATGATCTAGATGATCTAGATCGTGATCTGGCAGAGGTGTGAAAGGATTAGATCATGAAAATCGGGGGTCCGAATCTGTCCAGATCGTGATCTGTCACAAGTGTGAAAGGATTAGGTCGTAGAAATCGCTGTCCAAATCTGTCCAACGTTTGAAAAAAACAAGATCGTTTTTTCCGTGATGTTCATTTCCTTCGTCGCACACGTTCTTATACTGCTGCATCTCCGCATATCGGTCTCTGCAAGGTCACGGGTAATACCAAAAAGGCCCACGCCGTCGCGACTGATACACGATTCAACCGGTCTAAATAACGGAACGAGGGATTTATCGGTCCTGTCCAATGTTTGAAAAGTCTGTTCATTTCATCTCCGTTATTTCGATTTTTCCTGCCTGTGATATCCTTATTTTGTCGGTCGCGGCAAGGTCGCGGGTAACCAAGGCACGAACAGTCGCCACGGCCGGGAGCGCGGGCGTAGCACGACCGACCCTGGGCTCGATGCACAACAACAGCCTGAGGCAGGGGCCGACAAAGGCAGATGTGGGTTGATATTTCTCACCGACGGGACTCCTCTAACTGAGGAGGCACTCAATATCGTTAGAATGAGCCATCGGTGACGCGTGCTACGCCAGGGGTACCACGTTCTTGGCTCTTGTTCCGAGTTTTTTTTTCAACGACGGGGCTCCTTTGTAACCAAACCGCCGGGATGGCCTTCTTGTTTTAGGGGGGGGGGGGGGTCGTTGTACATCTAAGACCAAAGTAGTGAGTGTTCATCAGGTGGCGTTTTTGTTTTTCATCTACTTCGGCGTTTGGGTGAGGCGTACTGTAGTGCTCGTCAAAAGGATGGGGCCTTGGAAATGATCCGGTGCGCTTCTATGCGTCGTTGTGCTTTACAAAAGAAAGTGCTCGTGTCGGAGCTCTACATTAGATATTTTGTTAATCGGGTTTAGTTTTCGACGCTTGCTACAATGGAGGTAGCACTTTACGTCTGAAGAAATGAATGGTTTCTGAATGACGGGGCTCCTTAGCCCAAAATTGTCAGAAACGCGTAATGTTTTGGCATAATTCTTGCTGCGTAACTAGAGGCCATGGGATTTTGCATCCGGTAGCAGTAACATTCTTCTCCAGACTAGTTTTTGGGAGAGTTTGTAAGCTCCCAAATTAGAGGAACCTCAGAAAAAAAAAGTGGTGAATCTCTACCGTAGCACGCGTCTTTCGTCTTGTCTCAAGGTCAGCTATTGGGTCAGGCATGGGGTCATCGGTTGCGAGTTTTGGGCCAAAATTCAATGACCGGTTGTTCTGATACTTTTACGAGTACAATGGTTGTTTTTAGGACTGGCGCATAGAAGTGTTGGTCGGATTGCGCGAGCGAACGCTTTCGACGTTTCGGGTGGTGAGATATTGAGCTAGCTCCTCATGTTGGGAGCTCAGAAAATTCCTAGAATGTTGTACTGCATCCCTGCCGTGGGATGACCCTTGTCTCGAGGTCAACTATTGGGACAGACACAGAGTTTTTCAAGCGAGGAGCCTCAGGAAGCGTAGGAGCAGCCTTACCGTAGCACGGTTCTTCGTGTACATTTTGGGTGTTATTACCTTACTTTTCGCATTACCCCAACACTCCTTTCGTCGATACCTCTGTTGGTGTCTGGCGGGCAACTTCGCAGGAGCACGGGCGCGGTAGAAGTGACAGTGGTAGCAGTAGCTCAACCAGCAGATGGGTTGAAGTTGCGCATGCAGTTTGTGCCTGCTTTGTTGTCACTCTGTTATTTTAGTGTGTATTGTAGCAAGACCACCCTTTCTTCCGCATTATCACAACACTGTTTATATCTCAATCAATCTTCACCTCCGTGGTAAATGTCTGATTCCGACTCAACATTACGCCGGGCGCAGCAGCAGCGACAGCGGTAGCGGAAGCTCAACCAGCAGCAGGGTAGCACCTACATTGCTTCGTGCACACGATTCTGATTATACCTTTTTTTTCGTATCCCCACAACCCTTTTTGCGCACTTCCTTTTTTCCTTATGATGTGCCTGGTGGCGATCTCTAAAAAAGGCGGGGCGCGGTAGCAGCGACAGTGGCAGCGGTAGCTCAACCAGCAGCCCGATGGGACCGGCCGGCGTGACCAAGGCTGGTCGAATCGGCCACTCGCACAGAGGTGATTCGGGCGGACGTGAGAGCCAGAAGAAATTTACTGTATTTGTGATGTTACTGAGGCTATTTTTCAACGATTTCACTTAATTTTCAACGTCTCAGCGTTGTTTTTCACGGCCTTCTACGTCACGTTCGACCTCTCGTTCATGCCGTTTGCTGCCGATTTCGTACTTGCAGCCCACCCATCCAACAGCCAGGACGTGGGAATACACTCTATAGGTGCAGCTCAGACGGAAGCACAACGAGCATCAAAAGCGGTAAGTGCTTCGAGGCTTCAGTTACCCGAGGGCGGTACACATGGAGGGGTGCATCCCATTTTAGATGCCGAGTTGAGGTCATTCACAAACGGACGTACTCATCTCTTCTTGGCGGAGAGTCGCGAACTGTTAGGTATATAGCACTATCCATTTGACCACTCACTGCTGTAAAACTAACAACATATCTACTTTGAAGCTCATAGCCCGAATCTCGTCAGCCTTGACGTTCGGGGACCCCCCCCTGGCCGCTGGGCAAGTGCCTGGGAAAGCACTATCATTACTGTTCATAATATTCGCGAGCGCACGCCTGAAAATAATAAATTTGAAGCCGGTGAGATTCGAACCTATGACACACTCATGACAGTTGTATGGTGTTGCATATCGCGATAAGCGGTAGCTACTCGCGCGATTGGCTCTGCGATGCAGAAAAAAGGCCCCCGAAACGTGACCTTGAGGTGATCCGTCTCGAAAGGGATGCCTGGTCAATGGTCAAATGAGTAAGGGAAACAACCAAAAGATTATGCCCCGCCCCCCCCCCACGCTTACCGCACACTTGATCCCGCACCTTAAAGGAGATGACCAACGGCTTGTGGTTTTGTTTCATTTCAGTACACCGTTCTTGTATTTTGTAGTGGAGCCGCGGTAGGGTACTGCCGTGGGGGTTGCTCTTTGGGTACCAGACAAGCGTACATAAAATGGTCTACAACAGTTGTTGGGTGATCCCGCGTGATATTTGGCTATAGCAAATTAGACTAACTGGTGTGTCACTTCCATCGACGGGTCGCACTTCGGACAGCTACCTTGTTATCCAGCAGTACACCGTCCTTGTATTTCTGTTTGAACCGTGATACGGCACTAAAGTACGATTTACACCTTTGGCATCAAGCAAGCACATAAAATAATCTACAGTTGGTGTTGGGTAGTTTCAATTGATATTTGACTATAGTAATTTCACATGATAGTTGTTTATATCAAGTTTGACAATGTTACCTCCATCGAGGGGTCGTACTATGGATGGCTACCTTATCACTCAGCAGTTGCCAGTATCCTACCGAGCCGTTGATCGGTAACATGCCGGAAATCATCTGTAGAGAGTAGGCCACGGCAGTACAAGGTGCTACGGCAGAACAAGTAGCGCGGAATGGTACACACCTGGTATTGATTCGGTAGATATGTGGCCGTATCAAAGGTCGTTTCGCACATGAACATTTTTGAAGCAGAAGTTTGAGAAACCCAAACCGACGAACCAGGGTCCCGGGTTGTGGGGTTTCTTCTTTTCGTTAAGGTATGCCTTTCTCATTTTTATGTTTGGCTTCGTTTGAGCTGGGACGAATGTGCTCTCCGCATACTCTGTCGAGCACACTCTGTCACTCCTCCTTGTTTATGTTCACCTTATCCTGGTCTAGTAGACACGGCCAATCATAATCAATCCAAGTGGCCATTTCTTATCTCAAGGCTTTCGGAGTAGAAGTCCATGCTGCAACCAGTGGGTTGACACCGAGTGATAGTATTCGTCTCTCTGCCGGCTGTCGGACGTAAAGCAGAAGCAGCGCACTACATGCAATATGTGGAGATTCCTCCAAAATCCCCCTCATCCCTCCCACCCTCCCCGTCCCCGTCGACACCCGTCGACACCACACCACGCTGCCCCCCCGACCCCCCCTCCCCTGCCTAACCCCCCTCCACATCTTCCCCCTCCTACCCCCCTCTCCCACCCTTCTCATCTCCATATCGAAAGATATCGTGAACGGTCGAATGAATACTCGTAAAACACGAAACAAGTTCGCACGCGTCGCCCGCGCCCCCCCCCTCCGTCCCACTCCGTCATATAGCCGCGACCATCCGGAGTCGGGCCCATAAAGTTATCTGGTGATTTAGGAGCGCGGACACAGTCAAAGGGAACCATGAAACCTGGTGGGAAATCATTATCGCCGTTAACGAGTTCCGGTCGACACGGGTCCGGTCGACAGGCGTCCGGTCGGCAGGGGTCTGGAAGGCAGGGGTCGGGACGACCACCAGTAGCATCATCATTGTCCTCGGGTAGCGCCGGTGGTGGTGGTAGTGGTGGTGGTGGTGGGGGTAGTGGTAGCGATGGCAGTGGTGGTGGCGGTGGTGGTGGCGGGGGGAGGGGTGGGGTTGGGGGTGAGGTAGGGGCTTCTTTTATACACAACCCGAGACCGGAGAGGCCTGGCTCGCCTAGGAAGGCACCGGTTGCGCTTGGTAGGAGAGGATCGCGCGCAATCGTAGCAGCGGGCTCCTGAACTTACCCGTGTAGACTATACCCGTTAGAACGTAAGAACCCCAACCATCGCTCATGCTAGTGTATTATATGAAGTAGCTAGAAAGTCGCCGGTTTTTATTATTTATTCATCTAGGATTCAGTGTGGAATTACCGCACGTCGTGTGAAAGAGAGCGGTCTAGGGCACCGCGAACAACGGGTTCTACGTGCGGCATGTGCTTGGCTTTGTTATCGACGTGTGTCATGGCATTTAGCGGTCGAACGAAAGTCCATAGCCGCGGCCGTCACTCATGCATCTGCAAAATTCAAGGGCGAGCGAAGAACCCGCCCCACCGGCAATGCCGCTTCGAATTTCTCCACCCCCCTAACGAACTCCTTCGCGTTTGGGCCAGGACAGACCCTAAGCTGACCCTTTCAGAACTGCATCCCCGTTTTTGGAGGTAACTATTTGAATTTTGATGTGTGAATGTTGGTAGCAATATCATGGTGAACTCCGGTAACCAAAACAGTTCCGTCTTTCAACCCTTTCAGGGTGAGCGATCTGCAGTACCAGTAATATCCCCACGCGACAGTACTAGAGAAATTGAGAGTTGTAAGGAAAAGCTGGCTAGGCTGTTGCGCGCAATACCCTTTTTCCGTTTTTGTAACTGAGGCCGGCTGCGCCTTCGAGGGTAAAACGAAAGTTTCCATTCATTGAATAGGTCTGTCTGCACGGTGCACTGTAGACTGTGTAATGGTCGCCTGGTAGCAAACATCATGGCACGATTGATTGCGAGAGCTGCACGTCGCTGGCTTCGCCAAACCCGGCGTCTAAAGAAGCGGCAAGCTTGGGCAAACTAGTGGAGCTTGTTTCGTTGAACGCCGTCCCGACTTGGCCGCGGTCGCCGTGCTACATACAGTGGTTTTGGTGGGCTTGGGTTGCGGAGATATTTTTATATGCGGCGGGATTTTGTTTTTTTTCTTCGACTTTCGAACGCACCTTGAATACTCCATGTAAATTGCACTCTTGCCTCATTTACCTCTCTACTACAGCAGTACTGAAAATAGTGCCTGCCTCTCATGAGATTTTGAGCCTGGCTCAAAAAAGAATGTTGTTGTTAAATACGATGCGTACTGTAGTGTGCATGCCGCGGGCATGTTGCGCACCTCCTTGGAGTGTAGTAGTAGCGTACTCGATCTCCGACGCACGCTTCGGTAGGGCGTGTACGTACGTATCCTGAGGCTTGTCACTTTCGGAGCTCTATACCTCGCACCCACAGTTGACTTTGAGAACAACTCTAATCCCGATGAAAAAAAAACAAAATGCTCGGGCCTGTGCACCTTACAAAAGATGCAGTAAAACAGCGAAGGCGTTTGAACAAAATTGGGTGGTTCTTCAATTGACGGGCCGTGTTAGTCACATTTTGTTTTGCGAAAACGTGCTACCCTGACGGTAGCACGGGTCCTTGTAAAGTCGTAGTTTCGACACTTGAAGTTACTGTCCCATTCTCTCACTCAGCGTTGCCGGAATGCTACGACGTACGTGTAGCCGATGTTGTGCCATCGTTATCGTGCTCGTCCTTTCTCGCTTTTAAACCCCCGCAACGGTTAAATATCGCAGAATAACCCCTTGTAGCTCACCTACCACCCTATCGCGGTCCGTAACATCCTACAACGGCTACCGTTGACACGGAAACTAACGAGATAGGGGTGTAACCATCATCATTTGATGAAAACGACAGGAGGGGGAAGGATAGCCTTCCTCCAGCCGTTCGTGACCTTGCGGCTGTTGTGTACATCCCCGCGTAGCGCAAAAGCTATAGCCTCTTGACCATATTTGGACCAAGAGATGGTAAAAAAAAAGCGAACTCAACCCTCGTTTTCACGAAATAAAACACAAAGATACACAAATAAAAAACTCTCTTATAGTGTGCACTCTCTCGCCAAACCATATCATGCCAACGGTGGGAGGGGGGGAGGATAGCTTTCCCACAGCCTTCGGCCACCTTACGGCTCTAGTGCGCATCCCCGCGCTGCGTAAGACTTGGACCCCCTTGACTATCTTCGAACCCAAAATATGAGTAAAACAATACGAGCTATGTCCTCGTTTTAACAAAATAGAACACAAAGATACAAAAACACCCTACTCTCTCGCCAATTCCGCCGCTTGCACCTTATGCAACCGCACCTCGTTTTTGCGACGAATTGCTTGGAATTAGTTTGGGAAAATTATTGCAGTAGCAAAACGGTTATTATGGCACAAAAACAAAAAACAAAAGTCATACCATTGTGTGCTATCGGCTTCTTTTCATGGACTCCGTAACGCCTGGCACGGTGGAACCATGGATGCTTCCGTCGTGTCCCCTGGTCCTGTCCGACCCTGTGCTCTCTAAGGAGTAGCCCTTGCTGGTGAGGATGAGCTTGGTATCGTGGTAGGGAATGAGGCTCGGTCTGTGGCCCACGCTTACGACGGATAGGCCAGGAAGAGAGTCCAGCAGCGCGAACATCCGGGCTTCGTTGTTCAGGTCCTGCAAATCAATCCCAGGAGAAAAAAACATCAAAATACGAAGGCTAAGAGCACATGTGTGTGATGTGACAAGGAAGGTGAGTACAGGTCATGCGTAAATAACGGCCGCAATATACGAAGTATATACCTAAGAAAACTATCCAAAATAAAATCAGATATCCGGGCTGGCTCGTGTGTGGTAGGTTTTTAAAGCAAAACACAGCAAAGGCTGAGAGCCGACGCGTGTGATGTGGCAGCCAGAATGGAGGATGTGTTAAACATATGCAGCAAAAACAAAAAACTGCCAACCTAGCTCACCAGGGCAGACGTTGATTCGTCAAGGATAGCCAGGGTGGGCTTGTTGTACAAAAGCCTCGCGAACGCCAGCCGTTGCTGTTCTCCCAGCGACAGCATGTCCGACCAGTCCCGAACAGCCCCGAGCCCCGCGTGCGCGTCGCCTCCCCCCATCATCGCCGCCAGGCTCCCAAGATCCACCTAAAACGGCGACAAGAGTACTGTGGTTTTCAAGGCTTATCCCAGCAGTGGAAAAAAGAACATAGCGGGACGGGGCGGTACTGTTTTGGCTTATTTTGTGGGACCGAAGGGACGGGTTTAACTTTTTGGCGGGACGGGGTGGGCCAACGCACCCATTTTGCCCTTGACGATAGGTTTTACCGTTCCGTCCACCGTTACATCTGTACGTGACAACGTCATATTTAAAACGCGAAGTGCGCATGCAACACAAGCGTCGCGCGAGGGTTGAGCAAACTCACCCGAAGATAGTGCTATAACACCACCCCCCCCTGCGTCCCGCAGAAGAGACAACAGTCCGTTCCGCAGAAGAGACAACAGCTCCACGTTGTCATCCTGCAACTAAGCCAACTCAAGTCATAGTTGCCGCCCCCCTACATTCTCCAGTAGATACGACACTTCCATATCAACGTCCGCCGCGGCCCTTTCCTCCGCCTTCTCTCCTCTACCCCGACCCCCACCTCTGACCTCCTCCTCCTCTTCTCCTCCTCCCCCCCTCCCCCGACACGTTTCTCCCCCCGCCGACCCCACTCATCCTCCCTTCCCTTACATTTACGACCAGACTGAGGCGCTATCAGTACAAATTATGAGGCTAAGAAAAACCATCCGAACGTGCCAAAAAACATCACACCCCTCAACGGCACAAGAACACACCCCTCAACGTCAAGGGATCCCAACCGACGTCCATCGCGGTGCTTCCTTCCTCTTTCACCGACGACGACGCCAAAACATCCTCCCCTTCCTCCTACCCCCCCCCCCCCCCCCAACCTAGCCCCCACAGGTTCTCCCCCTGCTGGCCCTCCCCCTCTCCCCTCGGCATTTTCTCCATCTTTTTTTGTACCCATATCTTTGCGGACAAACTACTGGAAATTAGCGTGGGATACATATAACCGTAGCAAAAGCGTTAAGCAAAAACACCTCCGAACACCACGCGAAAACATTACTACCCTACCTTCTCCAGAAGAGACAGCAGTTCCTCATCGATGTCCGCCGCCGCTCTTCCCTCCAAAACCTGCCCTTCCACACCCGCGCCCCCACCCCTTTCCTCCATCTCCTTTCCCTCCCCGGGAGGTTCTCCCTCTGCCCTCCTCCCCCCCCCCCCTCCCTCGACAGCTTCTCCCTCTTGCTGGCTTGATGGGTAGGTGATCTGGTCCCTGAGCGGGCCTAGCGTGCAGTAAGGTCTCTGTGGCAGGAAGAACATTTCTTCTGTTGTTGGTCTTACGATCTTCCCCGACCCTGTCCACACGCGAAACAAAAAGGTCGAGGTTCAGGACAAGGTTTAGAAAGGGGTGGGGAGGCGGGGGAGGGGGGGGGGGGGCTAGGTGAGGGTTAGGGGGAGAGTACGAGGGGGTCTGGGAGGGTATGGACTGGGGAGGGGGGGGGGGGGGGGGGGGGGGGCGTGCAGAAGAACTCTGTGGTAGGAAACAAAAAACTCCCGTCATTGGCCGGGCGATCATCCCCGACGCTACCATCACACAAAACATGGGATCATTAACGGCAGGGGGGGCTGGGGGACGGGGAGGGGCTGGGGGGGGGGGAGGGGGGGGAGAGGGGGTAGGGAGGGGGTTGGGGGAGGGAGGTGCAGGGTGCAGTAGGGCCTCTGTCGTAGGACCGAACTTTTCGTCCGTGACTGGCTGCACGATTTTCCCCGACCCTGCCCTCACAAACAAGAAAACTTTCAGAACAAGGGGGAAGGGGGGGGTCGGGGGACGGGCGTTAGGAGTGGGTGGGTAAGGTGGGGGGGGATCTTTGGGGGGGGGGGGGGCGGCTGGAGGTTGGGGGTAGGGGGGGGGGGTTAGCGTGCAGTACGGTTTCTGTGGTAGGAAGACCATGTTCCGCCCAAAGACCTTCCCTGACCTCGCTCTCACACACACAACAAAATGGAGGAGGTTTAGGACAAGGACAAGAACAAGGACAAGGACAAGGACCAGGACAAGGAACGCCGCCGGCTGCGATAGAGGTAGACTACTTTTGGGCAAAGCTATTGTCCGAATTTCGGGAGTCCTCAAGACCCAACACTTCTGAATTGTCATTTTTTTTCTTTTTTGCGCTCGTTTTTGTTTTAACTGGGACGTGAGATTGTTCATGGGATAAGACTTTCATATTTATCAACATCTTTGTTTTCGGAAGGGTATAGAGCTCCTCAAGAACCGCAGACACAAAACGGTGCACCTCCACCTCTGCCGTGTCAGGTGTCAAGAGCAACATGCATGCCGGGGGATGGGAGTTAGTGGGGTTGGGGTTAGGGGGGTTGGGGGGAGGGGCGTAGGGGGGGGGGGCAAGGACGTCGAGGCTAAAAAACAAAAAATGATATGTTGTCTGAACTATCTCCTTCCATAACCTTTCGAGCCTTCTTTGTATCCACGAAAACAGCAGCAACAACAACAACAACGCCTAACGACAACAACAACAACAACAACAACAACAACCGCCCCTCACCCACCTTACAAACCCCATCCACAAAAATCACGTCAACGCGTCCGGAGCAAACTAACCTGTTGTCCAGAGTCCCGCCATTGCCCGGAGGAGGCTAGATTTACCCGCGCCAGACTCCCCAACGATCAGCATGCGTTCAGACTCCCCCAGCTTGAACGATAACCCGGATACTAGCACCCGCCCCCCTAAAAGAGAGAAAGGGAGCGATTCGGGCACAACGTAAAAGCATCGCCAGTTGGAGGTGAGAGTCATGCGGCGATCGAAACGAAAAAACAACGCGGATACGAGGTCAGCGCACACCCCACCAAAACCCCACCCATGCCCACTTCGACGACCACCTCCACCCCTAACCCTAACCCCAACCACTCCCTCCCCCCCTCGCCCCCACACCCCACCCCCACTCTCACCCGCCTCCACGCCCGCAGCCAACCCCACCCACCCCAACCTTCAACTCCACGCTCACCCTAGCCCTCCACCCCCCCCTCCCTCTCCACCTTCGCCCCTGACCCTAACCCTAATCTGTCGGCTCGACGACGCTCAAGTCGTCCACTTCACTCCGGCCCCCACCCTCATCCATACAACCCCAACCCAAGCCTCTCCCGAACCTCTCAACCCCCACCCTCCACAATATGCCCAACCAAACCCACACACCCCCACACCCTCCCCTAACTAGCGCGATCCCCCACCTCTGGGCGTGACGACACTCAAGTCGTCCATCGGAGGGCCTCCCCCCGGGCACACACCACAAAACTACCCCACCCTACCCACATCCGCCTCCACGCCCAACCCCAATACTACCCACCCCCACCCCTATCCCACCCCCAGCCGTAACCACGTTCCCACCGGTATCATCACCCCCAACGATAATCGCAACCTTACCCATTCCCTCCACCCCCACTCCCACCAGCTTCCCAGTCCAAACCCAACCCCACCCAACCCCACCCCATCCCTAGTCCCTCAACCCTAACCCCCAGCCACAAATCTAATCCTACTCTAACCGCCCAACCCCTACTCCCAACTCCTAACCATAACCCCGACCCCACTCACTCCCTCCTCCACCTCCTACGCCACCCCTAACCCTGCCCTATCGGCGTGACCACGCTCAACCCGCCTACCTCACCCCTGTAACCCCACACCCGATCTACTCCGGCCTCCACGCCTAAACCCGGACACGCCAACCCCCGCTTGAACCACCCAATTCCCGCCCCCCACCCCTGACCCCAACCCCACCTTAACCCCTCTCGTGCCCCCAAATCCCTCTATACAAATTCTAAGTAATTTATCCCCTGAAACGGGTTTCGGTTGTAAAGGCGTTAACCTCCAAACCTCCATCCTAACCTGTAGGCGTGACGACACTCAAGTCGTCCACGGCAAGGCTACCCCCGGGCACCATCTCCGTCTCAAGCTGCCTCCCCCCCTCCCCGCCCCCTGCCCCTTCCCCCTCCGCGTGCGCCTCCTCCAACTCCTCCCCCTCCTCTAGTAGGTTGTCTTTGAGGGGGGTAGTTGTAGCAGAACGTGAGTTGGCCATCGCTGCGCCTCCCATGAGGATTGCCGAGGGCGCGTCTAGCAACCCTCGCTTGGCTAGGGGAGGTAGGGTAGGGGAGGATGCATCGGGGTCGATGGTTGCTTCTACTGATGAGAGAGGGGGAGGGGGCGGGGGGGCGGGGGGCGGGGAGAGCGGGCATTGAGAGACAGGCGGGCAACAAGCAGAAGCGAGCGAATGGGAGGGGGAGAGGGGAGGGGAGGGGAGGGGAGGGGAGGGGAGGGGAGGGGAGGGGAGGGGTTAAAGAGACAGGCGGGCTGCCTAAGAAGCATAAACGAACGCGCGGAAGAAGGGGAAGCTCGTGGAAGTATGCACGCGCATTTTTACGCAAGACAAGTGAAATAACTAGTGTAACACAAGAACGCAAAAGAGAAACACCACAAAAACAAATTGAAATCCACGAAAAACTATCACCTGACTCTTCCCCCTTCATCCTCTCGAGGAACTCCCCTAGGCGATCCACCCCCGCGGAAAACGCGCTGAGGGACTCGAACTGGTTGACGATGAGCGACAGATCGCCGAGGATGTGGTTGAACGCACCGTACGATTGGCTCACCTGTGCAGGCGTTTTCGAACGCCGGGCGGGGGGGGGGAGGGGGTACTCGATTGTTGTTTGCCTTAGTCATCTCACGATTGCTTACGCATCCCTTTCGAGAGGGAGCATGGGGGTGTACCCATTTCATGCATAGCCGTAGTCTGAACACCAAAGACCGTCGCATTCCCCACTATGCCGGGATGGGGCACGGGGGGGGGTGTACTTGAGGAGGAGCGGAGGTGGTGGTCGCGGTTTGACGAGCCTCTTATCCTCTTCGGTGTTTTACGAAAAAAAAAAAAAAACTAGGCCAACGCCATGGGTTTGTTAATCGGGTCGTACTTTGATGAAAGAGCCATCCCACGATAGGAGTGCAGCAGATTCTGAGAATTTTCTGAGCTTCTAACATGAGGGGCTCAACATCTCACCCGGACCCTGACTTCGAAGGCATTCGTTCGAGCAACCCGACCAAGCCTTTTATGCCCTAGTCCCAACACAAAGTATATTCGTAAATGTTTAGACTAACCGGTAGTCTCTCACTAGAGCTCAACTGGCTAGAAACCGTTTGGCTCAAAAAGTCCAACCGCTATCGTGGGATGCCTCTGTCGGAAAACCAAATTCAGCATAGCGCCACTCAAGGTGAGGTCTCTCAGAGCCAAAATCACGTGCACTCATTGACCGTACCACGGTTCACCTGCGGGTGCTGTAGACTAAACCGTTACTCGCTGCATCACTGTTGTCTTTACACCGCAGTAGCTATCAGTTGGCAGGCATTAGTATTCGAGCTCTCACCACGCCAAGCTCTATCTTGCCCTGGAAGAACAGAGGCGCCACAACGAAGCCCGGGAGAACCTGAAAGCATCACAATCAACCACGGCAGGGGGCAGGCGGGGGGCGTACTCATTAGTTTGTTCGCTTTAACGCTTTACCCATTCACCACGCATTCCGTTAATACTGGAGCAGGCAACGGCGGCGGCGGCGGCGGGGGCTCATTTCATGCATAGCCGTACTGCTTACGTAGTATAGACCCTCGAATCCCTGAAGTGTCGGAACGGAGCACGTCGGGTTTTGACCGACCAGGTAGCCATCGCGAGCACCAAAGCGCGAAGCGTCGTGAGGTGTTCGGCGACGACGGGGTACATTGAGCCGTTACTTCTTGGTTTTTCGTAGCACCGTTTTATTGAGGGGGTCTGGAAAGCGCTTAAGCCGAAGGGTATCGGACCGCGGGAGGTGGCCATGGGGTAACCCCAATATAACCAACAGCGCTAACTGCACACAACGCTTTGGGAAAATCCTAGGCGGGATCAGACTGGAAATATGTTTGTATTGGTACAAAGGTTAGGCAAAACCTGGTGCAAAACCTGGTGTACAAGCCTGGTGCAAAATCTGGTGTATAAGCTTGGTGCAAACACTGGTGCGAATAAGGGCGAACACAAACCGGCGCAAAGGTGTATAGTCTACATAAGATAAAACATGAGCGTAACTCCTGGCACAAAAAAACGAGCGCAAGTAGCCCGCCGCCAAAAAACAAGCGATGGTACTCCGAGGCGCTTGCACATGTATCGTCAGTGGTTAGAGTCAGAGGTGAAGGAAGGTGAGCCAAGGCAGCTGAAGTCTACAAACTCCAACCGGATCCACCCCAACCCAACCGGACCCAACGGGACCCAATCCGACCAAAACCACAGCTAAAGCTAGACCAACGCTTACCAATCACCCAAAGTTCAAGCCAACCCAATCAAACCCGGCCAAACCAATCCAACTCAAACCACCCCATCCCAACTGAACCCAACCCAACCCATTAACGTGGGAGAGAGATGCAGTTTTACCTGCACTCACTAGGCAACGATAGCCCGTAGCGAAGAGTCACGGTTCCGCTAGGCCCAAACGACCGTCTCGAAGTTCTCGACGCCCCTGCCAAAACGCCTTTATATCTCGTTCAGGTTCCCAACCACCCGAAAGCACAAGATAACGCGGGGGAAGAGACGTGTCTTTACCTGAATGAGGTAACGGTAACCCGTGGTGAAGAACTCCAGGTTCCTCTGGGCTTTGATGACTTTTTCGAAGTTTTCGACGGCTCTGCCAAACCGCCGTTCTATCTCGTTCAACTCCTGCCGCACGCCTCCGTAGAAGGCGATGGACTCGGCGTTTTCCCGGACACGGATGAGAGAGTACCTGAAAAATCGTTACACCGAAAGTCACATCAAGATTTTGGTATGTTAAGATAAAGGAGAAGACACAATCGTGTCAATGGAAAAGTTCACGCAAGGATCAGACAGTCACTGATTGGTTCTTTTGAGGACAACATCTTCAACGATCAGTCCATTCAAGGATCAGATCGTCAGTGATCCGTTTATTCAAGGGTCAGACAATTCAACGATTAGATCATCTGACGAAAACAAAAGCCAGACATGATCCAATTCGCGTCAATGCCCCTGCAGGTCACCATTCAAGCTATAAAAAAAAAAAGCCACGAGGAGAAAGGAGAAAGCACGATCGTGTCAAAAGGACGAGACTGATCAAGAATCAGAATTACTCAAGATGACACCCAAGAGAAACGGGAATCGGGCCGGGCCGATGCCAATGGGAACAGGATATTGAAAGTTTGTGCAAATCGCCGTTTCCCCTTCCTTCCAGCGGGTGTATCCCGCGGGGACTCGAAATAAGACTGTTATCACGAGCACCGCCAAATTTTTGCAAGAGCTTTCCATTCCCGTTGACAGTTCCTACAAAGCCTGGGTCCGAAGCTCTTACGCCGGAGCAAGATTTTGCCAAGGTTTCAAAGGTTTCCTCCAAAATCGGCTGGCATTCCGATCCCCCCCGCTGCGGCCTGTCCTACAGGGCCTGGCTTCCAAGATATTACAAGCGGGATATATTGGCCGTGCATCCGAGGATTTGCCCAAAAGTGGAGGGGATTCCAATCTCGTCCCACAGCCATTTCTGACAGATGTTCACCCGAAGTCCGCCTCGGTCTGAAATTGGTCGAACTTGAGACTCACCAGGTTCCCACCAAGCTTGGTCGTCACGAAGGCTTTTTAGGTCGGCGCAATCAATACCCGTTCGCCTATTTTATTTTTCCCGCAGTGAACCTCTCTACGGTTTCACAACAGTCTATAATGTTTTATGTACATCAATCACGTTCAACAACCAATCTCCAACATGTTACATGAAATACTGATATTATACGCATATCATGTTTTATATTCTGATCACTAGCCGATGAATTCGGGTCGTTGATGGCAGAAGTATACCATCAAACGCCGAGAAAAGGCCAATTGCTACGAGGGGTTTCATTTCTTTCTCCGACGGTACAACCAATACCGGTTCGCCTAAAAAGCACTTCACGCCGTCGGCGGTCGGCACCGGCACCACCATGAGCATAATAAAACCAAAACCGACTCCTTAGCTGTGACATGGAGAAATTAATCGAACCTCCCATGTGCAAGCTGCAATTGACTTCGATCGCGCTTGCTACGGGGCAGCGGCGTAACCAATACCGCTTCACGAAAAAAAGTGCGCTTCATGCGGCCGGCGTTCGGCCCCACTACGGTTTTCTGACGGTTTCACCTGAAGTCCGCCTCGGTCTGCAACTGGTCGAAGTTCAGACCGACCAGCTTTCCCCCAAGCTTGGTCGTCACGAAAGTTCCTAGCGAAGCATAACCAATAATGGCCACGAACAGCTCCGGGTAAATTCTGACAACAACAGCGAGGACACAAAAAAAAGAAGGAAAATAAGAACAGAAGAAAAGGTAACAAGAAATCAGAAATAACAACAACAAACAAACTCGACCCTTAAATTGATCGAAATCACAGATGAAAGTACTTGAAATAATTTTATAACGTAAAACCGTCGGAAAAAATGAAACGGTAACGGCATGTCCACTTTTTACAAAACAGTGTTGTACTTCGTATTAAGACGAAGCTTCTGCTAAAACGACGACGATGACGAAAAAGTTCAAACAAAAAGAAAAGAAAAAACATATGATCATTATGTCCGTAACTATAAGAACCGTACTTATGCTATTAATATTAAAAAACGGTGCTTACTTTTTCGGAAAGACTGGTCACTGTAGGTACGAAATAGGATAACATCGCCGGGGAAGGCGAACACGCACAGCGGCACATACAAGACGTTCGATAGTCTCACGACTCACTAGTAGAGAATGGTCGAAAACCAGGCCAGGTCGATGCACGCCAGGACCAGAAAAGGAAGAAATGGCAGCGGCGCATACTAAGACGTTCGAATAGTCTCACAACCTCATTATTAATAGTAGAGAACGGTCGAAGAGCAGGCCAGGACGATGCACGATGCCAGGACCGGAAAAAGGCTTTCCATACGATATGTCGAAAGTGCGATATCCCGATAACGCATATCGACGAACGATATTTTCGATACTGATCGTTTGATATCCCGATATGCCGAACGTTCGAAGTGTCGACATATCGAAAAAAATGATATATCTATACCTACCACCAGTCTGTCGACTCGCGATCAGAGGATGGCCGAAAAGGAGGCTGGGTCCATGTACGGCATCAGCATTGCAATCAGGAAATCCAGAGACACCTGCGTGAAGGCTCGGGCGTCATCCGGCCTTGACTGATACGATGTATCAAATATATCGAAAACTGTGGTATTCTACTCAACGGTCGACATTCGATATATAATATAGAAAAAACCGAAACGATATATCGAAAGTTCAACATTTGATATTTCGGTACTACTCACGAGTAGAGGATCGTCGGAATGGAGAACAAGTCGATGCACGGCGTCAGCATCGCAACCAGCAAATCTAGAGATACCTGCGTGAAGGCCCGGGACGTCCTCCGCTACTCCCTCGTACGATGTGTCAAATATATCGAAAACTGTGATATGTACATCCAACGTTCGATATTTCGACATACAATATAGAACACTTCCAAACGATATATCGAAAGTTCGACATTGGATACGTCGATACTACTCACGAATATAGGATGGTCGAAAAGGAGGCCAGATCGATGCACGAAGTCAGGATCGTGATCAGAAACTCGAGCGACACCTGTGTGAAGGCTCGGACGTCCTCCGCTATCCTCTGGTCGGGGTTGTCGATCTCCTTTGATGCCTCTAGAGTATAGTACGTCTGTCCGCTGTAGTAGATCTAAGTCGCGGGTTCGCCAGAGAGTAGGAGGGAGGGAGGGAGGGAGGGAGAGAGGGAGGGAGGGAGGAAAGCAGCGACCAAAGCCGAGGTCAGTCACGACGCTAGCTAGTGCCGCACTATAGGATTGCAAGCCCTGGCTGGCTGCTCTCCCATCTAGCTTGGACTAAAACCAAAAATCGACACAACAAAACAGTTGAAGCAAAAAACAAATGTCTGGCTGGCTTGGATCCCGCGATCGCGTCATTGGTGACAGGGCGTCCCTTCTGATGTAGACGATAAAGCTTCAGAAGCGTTGTAACGGAGTATCCGATTCTGGCCAATCAATTATCAGGGGCATAGTCCCGGGTGACGTTATCGAAAAAACAATCGACGCCGCGGGGCGGCGGCCGGAGGACCTGTACTCGCTCACATCCATGACTCGTTTGGTCATCCACTCCCGCCACGCTAGCGCCAACTTGCTCCGTTCGTAGCGGTAGAAAACCGTTACCGGCACTCCAGCAGTCAACGCACCTAGGAACCTGGGGAGGCGCGGGGCAGCCAGTTGGGGGGAGGGAAGGGGTGTACTCAGTTGTTGGTTGCCTTCATCATTTGGCCAATGGCCACGCATCCCTTTCGAGACCGAGAACCGTTTCCTACTATTTGAGACACTTCAACTCTCGGGCGGGGGGGGGGACGTACTCATTTGTTGCTTGCGTCGGTCATTTGGGCGTTGACCCGACTTTCATTTTGAGACGGAGCACCGTTGGAGAGGTGGGGTGGATGAGGGGCGGCTGCGCAGCACCAGCGCTTTCCACGGCTACGGTAAACTCAGTAGTGGTTACGGTGATGATGATGCCGGACACGACTAGGACGACTTGACGAAAAGGCACTGATGCCAGCGAAGACGGCAATACTGAAAACTGACAGCAAAAACTGATGGCGACAACGCCAACGGCAACAGTAACAGTGACGATAACAACGAAAACAAGTAGTATCAACAACACCATCTGGTACCAACAAAAGCAGCGCCTACAAGAAAGTCAACAACATTGGCAACCACGCCAAAACCAACACAGAAAACAACAACAACAACAAAAGCAGCAGCAACCACAACAACGACACCATCACCACCACCACCAACAACAACAACAACAACCACCGCCGCCACCACCACCACCAACAAAAAAGCACGGTATGATGACAAGCGCACAGCGCGAACCTACCGGTGCGTCAAAAGCAACAAACACCCGTTGTGGAGAGAGATAAAATTGACATGCTCCTTACCTCTGTAGCATGATGTTAAACTGTGCGGGGTCCTTATTCGAAAGAGCTGTCCAAAAGTCCCGCCCGATATACGAGAAGGCCACCGAGACGCCACTGTTAAGGAGTGTCAAGGCGACGACAGTCGCTAGCAACCAGCGAGCACCCATGTCCTCCTGCGACAAAGCATCAAAACGAGGAGTGCCTCGGTTGGTGTGTGTGCGGCATGCGTGGGTACAAATTTGTACGAATTTAGGAAGTTCCAAATCCCGCCGCGTTTTTTATTACGTTAAGATTGCGTTGCATTATCTTGGGGTGATTCGTGGTGTGCATCTACGGTACTTCCATCAGATACGATAAGAGAGTGTTGTTATTTGGTTATATTCTTGTGTTCGGTCTACTGTCTTACTTTGTAATAACTTTGCACTACTATCCAGAGTATTAAAAAATACCAACCAAAACAAACCCCTCAGGTTAGGCAAGGCTCAAACTCGTTCGTGGGGCAGGCTGTGGCTCATACTAATTTCAGATTAAAAAACAGTTTGCTTTCGCGCAACTGTTATCGAGCCAAAAAAAATGTGAATTCTCAAATTATTAACCGCTGCCGCGTGTGTGTTGTTGCTTGCCTGGTTGTGGTGCTATTGTGGTGGAGATATACTTGTTTGTGGAGCACCGCTTAAAATGTGAACGTGTTTGGGGCATCTAATGTTTGGAAGCGTGGCTACAAGCAGTAGTGCAGCCGAAGGACCGTTCAGGGAAGCAGTGGTACGCACTCAAAGGCTCAGATGAGAATGAAGGATGTTGGGAGCAACTGAAGGTAGCCTCGAGCGGTAGCGCCGCTGAAGCAGAAGGCGACAATCAGTAGTTGAAACAAGTTTACTGAGAAATAGCATCACACTACAAAGGCACCGCCCGTCTGCTCGTACCTTGAAGAACGGGGTCGACATGTCGATAAACAGACGAACTTGCTTGTCCAGGGACGCTCCCTCCCGACCATCACCCCCCCCCTCGCCCTCGCCCTCCCTCGCCTCCCCTTCCCCGCCGTCGTCGCCCTTGGTATCTCCGGCCTCTGCGTCACGCGCAACGCCTGCATTAGAACACGAAAAAGCGAAGCACATTCACAGTACAAACAACGAACAGCGTATCATACGAGAGATACATTATCTGTTTTACAAGGGCTCCGCATGGGTGCCGGCATTCGCCGGCACCCATGCTCCGGGTAGGGCAGGGCAGCACTTCGATTTGTTCGATTCAATATTCGATAGAGTAAAAACCGTTACCACACAACACATAGTCTACGCGTGTAGAACGTAACGTAATGCCAAGAGATCGATATAGACTAGCAGTGGACTACTTACTACTTCTGTCGTTTCCTCCGTTTCTCCGTTTTTTGCGTGAATCCGATTCCGAGTTTCATCATATATATTTCGATCGGATAATCCGATCCCACGCAGACTGACCCTCTAGTCTGGCCACGAAGAGACGTTTCGAGTGCGTTTTTTGACGTTTCGACTCAACCAAGCATCCAGGGCCAGCAGAGGGATGGCCAAATGTTTGCTGCATGTTCTCTGCGTAGCAACTGACAGGTGCGCGCTGAGCCAGCTTCTGCTACTGCGTGCATGATACCCTAATATAGTACGCGCGATCGGAGCATCACACGCAGTTTGCAAAGATGATGAGTTTCGACAAAATATTCGATCTCACAGCAGCTGGAGTGTATTTTGACTTTTATAATAATCTAGATCCGAGACTCGCAGACCGACTGGGTCTCTGTGTGTGTATAGTGATCGTGGAGAAACTTGCTGACGCTATTGTAGGCGTGAAACACGGTGTCGCTGCCTTCGTCATTCAATTCCTCGAATGCTCATATAATAATGCCGCCACTTGTTGCAGTAGACCACTCTCGTCTGGTCGACGGAATATTGGTGGTACGCGATAGCACTGAACAAATAATTTGGCACCAGGTAGTTGAGAATTTCAGGCTCGATCGAGTTTTAGACAAAAATATAAACATAAAATTCCTGGTATGGCCTTTTTGTGTGATTGCTGGTCGCTCATTGGCCGGAAATCGTACATAAAGCAACCGTCATGTGGGGACGATAGGGTCCATTCCCAGAATCAGAATCCATTCACATATAAACAACTCCGACACTCCGAGAACGAACACAGATATGTATCACCAGGGTTGAAACCTCCCCGCACAGTGTGGATATCTCCCATGCCACCGACCGACCGATCTCTAATTGGCTGGGGTTGGCATATTGTTGAGCCAGCTCCACCCGGAGACGATATGGTGCCATCCCCGGTCCAGGGGTCATTCCATATATATCTAAAAATCAGACAAACGGGGGAAGAAAGCCGAGCTCTCTCGGGTGGACACCGCCCCCCACGGTGTGGAAACCCCAGTTCCATTGGCTAGAATCACTGATTGGTTCGAGCTCCACAGCGACCGCCCACCCTAGTAGGAGGATGATAGAGGCTCACCAACCGATGGAGGGCAGTTCCGTCGCACACGGGGGAGATAGGGCCCCATCCCCGGTTCATAAATCCTCCGAAAACCTTTGCAGCCCCAGCAACGCGGGAATTATAACGATGATCTCCCGGGTCGATATACCTCCCCGCACGGCGTATGAGCCCCGACTCCATTGGCTTATTTCTCGTGATTGGCTGGGAGGCTTTTGCTTAAGAAGCTCACAATTATTTGGACCGAGTAGGCTTTTATCGCATACCTCTCGCATACGGCAAAGATTTGCAATGCGAGCGCAGTTCAATTAGTTATTTGCATGATAGGTCCCCCAAAAAAACGATTTTAAGCCTGTGTCAGATTGGCGTGCCGAGCAAGCACGCTCAAAATGAGGATGAGAAATACTTGAACAGCAACAACAGCACCTAACGCAATATAAATGGACGAATTAGAGCCATGTGTATGCAGGATTCAGCCCCCCCCCGGTTATAACCACAATCAAGTTCAAACAAAAATGGTGTGTTCAAAGAAAAACGACATAATAGCATGTGGAACTAAGACTGGCACGACTCGAGCATAATAACCAACCGTGGAAAAAAGCCTGAAATTAGGCCAAAACAGTGCGTATGTGACTCACTGGCATCATGGTCGAATAATCATGGAATACTTGCTGTGCCCGAACAATGACCTCTTTGTCGCTTATGCGGCACCGAAAAAAATCGGTGAAAATTCCGATTCCATTCGCTTATTGGGTCAGACACCTAAGCTCGCTAATACTTTCGCGGGTTTTCTAGCATGCTTCTCGCGTAGGGCAACAAATTGCCATGCGACCGCGACCACAAGTCGTGCCAAACGCTCGACCTCGGGATAAATCTATGCAGTTGGTGCCCAGAGCGTCACGATAAAGCCACTCGGGACATAAAAAGAGCGGTCAAATCGCCATGTCCCGGCATACTAACTGCCATATATATTGCCCACAACAGATAAGAGCAATGAGTGCCTGCTTCGGCTTGACACAGGGTGATCTTGAATCGGAATATAATACCCCTTTTCTTTCTTCTATATCTTTTCTATTCATTTATTAATTTTTCTTTTTTCCAATTGACTTGCGTCTGACTTGTGCATGCGTAGTTATAGGTACCACGAGATATGTGTGCAGAAGATCCCTATTATTTATGATACTGCTATATCGTCAATTGCTGTGGCGCACAAGAGATATTGTCAAGAAGATCCCTATTACTCTGTATCATCGTTTAATTGCTGGCAAACACGAGATGTCATTTTCAAGAAGATCCCTATATTTTATTATACTGCTATCAATTAGTTGCTGGCGCACACGATGTATTGACCAGAAACAACAACAGTCAGTAGCCAGCGCATTTCTTGCAACCACACAACAAAGCGTTCGAAACACTACTACCTTGAGAATCACACCTACCTAATTAAAAGTGCATCCACGTTTCGTTTGTGGGATAGATATACATGGAATAAGTGTGGGAATATTATTATCCGGTCCTGAAAGATGGATGGTGGAACGTGGACCAATATATACGGAACGACTCTTTGGAGCGGAGATGAAAAAGACTGACAAAACATCGTTTCTCGTGCTGCGATTTTTAAACGCGACTCCGTTCGTTGTGTTTGTGTTATATGTTTGCTATGGTCTGGCCTGTTTTGTTGTATTCTCGTACCGGGCACGCTAGCATTTCACTTGTTTTATACCTTGATGGATTGCGAGTGTTGGGTTTACTCTGTCTCACAGTCTGACCACATAATAATAAGTTGTATCTCTCTAGGATGAAGAATCGGCACGGACACTGTCAAAGCTGGGTGTAATGATGTTGTTGGATAGGGAACGGCCCCCTTCGAAGACAACGAACGCTCGAACAAAGGTATTTAACCTTGAAATCCGATATCGAAAAGCAACGACACAGCAGTCAGTCGTACGATGTGCACAATAAGCCAAACGCTTCGAGGTGTGACCATGAAAAAAGTGTGGGGACGAAATAAGAAGCCAATTTGGAAATGATGCCAACTTGGAAATAAATGTTTCCATATGTCTTTTTCGTTCAAGCTCTGCATATGCCAAGATCCAAGGATAGCTGGGGCGTATACCGCCCAAAATACACATTTTTGCGCACTTCTCGCTTGTCTCGCTCAGCCCACGTACCCGATCTCGGCCAGGTGCGGAACGGATACGGCAGGGCGAGGGGCGTTTGAGCGGCCCCCCCTAAAACGGCGCTGGAACGAAGCTATTTGACCGATAATTCCAGTTCCGAGAATCTTATAATGAGGGCGAGACGGAAAAACTCCTGACCGAACCCCCCCAAAAAATAATGACCACAATATATATTTATGTTCGTTCAGCCTGGGATGCGTAGGCTCGTTTGGTTTCGTTTAAACTATGTTTGAATTTTTTTTGCTTAGCTTTGGCTTGGTTTGGTTGGGTTTGGTTTGGTTTGGTTTGGTTTGGTTTGGTTTGGTTTGGTTTGGTTTGGTTTGGTTTGGTTTGGTTTGGTTTGGTTTGGTTTGGTTTGGTTGATTTGGTTTGGTTTGGTTTGGTTTGGTTTGGTTTGGTTTGGTTTGGTTTGGTTTGGTTTGGTTTGGTTTGGTTTGGTTTGGTTTGGTTTGGTTCGGTTCGGTTTGGTTGCGTTGCGTTGCGTCGCGTTGCGCTGCGTTGCATTGCGTTGCGTTGCGTCGCGTCGCGTTGCGTTGCGTTGCGTTGCGTTGCGTTGCGTTGCGTCGCGTTGCGTTGCGTTGCGTTGCGTTGCGTTGCGTTGCGTTGCGTTGCGTTGCGTTGCGTTGCGTTGCGTTGCGTTGCGTGGCGCTGCGTTTCGTTGCGTTGTGTTGTGTTTGGTTGGATTCGGCCTGTTTGGGACGTTTGGAGATGGTTGCACCCGCACAATCTTACGGCTACACTCTGTATTTCCTTTGCTGCAGAGAGCTACTCGCCCAGCAGCATTCGCACCGTAGCATTGCTCTTGTCATACCGGCATGTCTGATAACGGGCACTGCGGTGTATACCGCAGTATTTAGATGTGAAGCAAAACTGCCGCGCGAGCATGACATGTAAGTCAGGCCGTCAACACCTGACAGGGGTTTCAACCGCCGAGGCCAATGCCTGAGTTTCAGAGTTGAGGCGGGCATGATTCGCAGCAACAACTGGGGTGCTGTACCAATTCAAGAGCCAAGAGTTCCTGCCTGCTCTCTAGTGGTATGATATGCCAGTCACCTAATAGTCGTACGACTAGCATGCATTTACAAGCTCGCTGCTGGCGTGTGGGTGTGGCCCGGCCCCGAACATCAATATGACAAACAATGAAATATGCGGACAGAACACCTGAGACGCCTGTCGTCGTGCAAAAACAAACTCGCCGTGTGAGTACGGTGGCGTGTGATAGCTCTTGAAGAATACTGCAGGACTCCAGCGCTGCCGTGGGAATATCTACACCGCGGCCGGTTAATATGTGTTCGTTAAGATAGCCTTGGCCAGTGCCCCATCACAGCGAAAGCAGCAGGAGCACAAGTCACAGCATACCGCGTAAATGCAACACGCGATCAGTTCGACACCCAACTCCTGGCTTTGCTGGCTATCTTTGCTGTTACTACCAGGTATACTACTAACGATGACCGTAGTTGCTGTACTGCTGTACAGTACTGCCTTGCTGCTGTGACAGACAGTCTACGTGTATGATAAGGCAACCACACCCTCAACGTCTAGGCTCTAGACAGCGAGGCGAGAGTTGCTTCATAACGCTGGCCATGCGAGGTAGTTGATGTACTGCTGCTGCTGTCATGTGCTGGTATTGTGTACTGTATTGCTGGTGCGAGGGGAGGCAACGTATATACCTTGAAGTACCAAGGCAAACGCATCCCCAATCTAGAGACACCCGTGCTGCGTTCGCCGCTCCTACTACTGCTAACGACGGCCATCGTACTTTTGGTACTGCTGTACTATTAATAGGTACAGCAGTAGTAGTATTATGCTGCATTGCTGCTGTGGGAGGGGCTATGTGCTACGTATATGAGATGGGACACGCACCCTCATTCCCGAGACTGTCATGTTCTGACTCGACCCCTCCTCCCGTTGTTGAACTCGTTGCATGAAGACCAATTTTCCGTCTCCCATGACGCCGCAGAGATCGAGGTTGATACCACCCACCGGACGGCAGCAGAGCAGCTGAACAAGGTAGGCCACTGGGGTTATTGCTAACGCTAGCGGCGGTGCTGGTGCTGGTACGTAGGCACGTGCTGTCCCTCGTCGAAACGCTGTTGCGATTTTGAAGGAAGCGGGACTGCTGCTGTGGCAAGGATCCCGACGCTCGACCATAAGCTACTGCTGCTGCTGTCGATGGCGTGGTCCATGCAGCGGCACGGTAGTGGCGCAGCGAACAGGAAAATGCCGCTGCAGTCACCACTGCAAAGCTAATGCTCCTCATGGCGGTGAGGTTGTCGCCGTAGTGCGCTGTTCACTTGAGCAAGAGCAGCGCCGGCGCTGATGGAGCAAGAGTGTCGGCTTGAAACATGAACGCCTGTAGAACCCAACCGAAACCTCATGCAACACACAAACGTTTTCAGAACCTATTGGAAACCCCATACTTCGATTCAGGGTTCAGTTGCTGATTCTTTTTTTTTACCCCTTTGTTCAAATGTGAATGTGCACACTCCAATCAATAGTGTGCTTTGGTGCCTGTGCCAGGATGAAGAGACATGCTCTGGCCACCGGTGGAAGCCTTCTGAGCCTCGGGATTGTATGGAGCCAGGCGATGTGTGCCAAGGTGGGTTCGCTCTCTCTGTATCGCGTTTTCTCGTCGCCTGTTTTGCCTGGATGTTTTTTCGTCTCTTTTTCTTTCCGTAATCCTACAAGCAGCATCCAGCAACAACAGCACACCATAAGAGCAGCAGTAGATGTGGCAGCAGCAGCAGTAGAAGAGGTAGCACAAAGTTAGGGGAAGCAGCAACAGTAGATGTGGCAGCAGTAGAAGAAGTAGCACACGTCTAGGAGAAGCAGCAGTACAGCAGCAGCAGTACACAGCAGCAGCGGTACACAGCAGCAACGCACCAGCAGCAGTATGATACCTGGTACGCGGCAATATACAATGCGGGTAACTTCTAAATTATTGCTCTCCAACCACCACATGTATAGGCAAGGGTAGGGAGTGTGCGGCGATGGAAACTGGCATACTGGTGTTGGAAGTGGAACATTCTTGAGAGGACGCAAGTGCTTCGGGGCGGGTGAATACCCCAGGTAACTTCTTATAAAAAGGCATACCAGGTACGTACCTGTCTCTTGGCTACTGGACTGGCCAGCCTTGGCACGTCCCCGTGGCGTCTGAGCCTACTCTCAGCTCTACTCGCCTATTTTTTTTCGACGAAACACTTGGAATTAATGGGGTGGGGGGTTCTTGTACAGTAAGGGCCCGTATTAACGAGGAACTTGCAAAATCGAATTTCGATTTTTTTTTATAGAATTTAATTTAATTTGCATCTGATTGGTCAAGAAATGAATCACCAAGCAGGCATTCTCAGAATTATTACGAAAAATCAAATTCAACAAAGAAGTAAAAAAAGACTTTCTCGGTCGAATTTTGTCGAAAATCGAAATTGAATTTAGGGAGTTTGTCCACCTAGACATGGCTTGTTCTGTGTAACCGAAGCCGGCCACGCGAATTGGTGCCATGTCGTCGGCTGATTGAGAGGCGAGCAGCCAACATTGCGAGAGGTAGGACCACCGGAGCAGCCGCAGCGCGGCCTCCGAAGGTCCTTAGCACAGCCTAGACCGCCTGCGACGCTTCGAAAACAACCGAGACCGCCGCAAACCCAGTTTTTCGTCCCCCTGCACCTCGAAAGTTACACGACCAACTACCACATGATGACTTCGCTCAGAAGTTCGACAGCTATATCCCCGTCGCTGCTGCCCGTGTCGGGCGGCGGGGTGGCGCCAGCCCATCCAAGAGACACCTGGAGCCATAGCCTCCAAGCCGCTGCCGGCCAAAAGAATCTGCGGCTAGCCGCGGCGCTCCGGGGAGGACGCGAGCCATCGCTCGCCTCGGCCGTTGCCCACGGGTGTTCGTTGACCCTTTTGCGTTTTTAGAATTTTTTTATTTCCTAGAACGCACTGCGCCGTTCCTTGATAAGAACCAAAGTTGAATTTTTCGTGGATTTTTCATGAAATTAAAAAAAAAAAATCGAAATTCGATTTTGCAAGTTCCTCGTTAATTCGGGCCCTAACAGAGCCAATTGTTGCCCATTAATAGTTGCCGACGAGGAAATATTTCGCCGGATCGATCCTCGAATTCTTTCATGCCGATTTAGAAAGCTTTCGTGGTACTGGTTCGTAGGGTCTTCTCTTTTACTTTTTAACCGGCGCTACAGCAGCAGCAGCAGCAGCGGTCGTATTGCACGCAAGCACAGCACCCAAGGGTTGCCCGCCTTCGTTCCGATGCCCATCAAGGCAGCCGTATTGGAGAGGTCGACGTTTAACCTTTGCGTCAAGACAGCGAGCCGCGGCACCCACCGGTTGCCCACCTGAATGTATTTCCCATGCCCAACCAAGGTACCAACCACATGCCAATTAGTCGCTGTTTGCAAGCATTAGCATTTCGCAAAATACCGGTATGCGCCCACGCTGCCACAACCTCGTTTCAATGCCCGACCACATAATATTTTGCGCGCAGCACGAAGGCACAAACCAAGCTCCGGTAGCCACAGTACGTACGTACCGCAAGCACAGCAGAACAGCCTGCTATCAGCCCTGCACAGATCATCAAAGCACAGCAGAGCGTTCGTGCCCACCAGTGGGCGAAAACTCAAGCAAGCAGACAAGAGCAGAAGTGTTGCCGAGAGCCCAGTATGCGTAGAAACGACTTAGGCAGGGGAACTTTCCATGAAACCTCAACATTTCCAAAAAATTTCCATGCTCAAGTTCTGTAGGGTTTGTGGATTCCGGGTAAAGGTATGGGGGTCTTACAGAACTTTCAGAAGTTTCGGGTACGGGTATGGAAGTGTTACCGAACTTCCAGAAGTTCTGGGTATTGTGGCACAGCCATACGGAACTCACAGAAGTTCCGGGCGGGTACAAAACATGCTGTACCCGTACCCGGGGTATTGTGGCACGATTCTTGCAGAACTCACAGAAGTTCCGGGTACGGGTATGGGGGTCTTACAGAACTTCCAGAACTTTCGGGTACGGGTATGAAAGTCTAACAAAACATCCAGAACTTCCGGGTATTGTGGCACGGACGTACAGAACTTCCAGAAGGTCCGGGCAGGTATAAGCATGCTGTACCCGTACCCCGGGTCTTTGTGGCACCGGCGCACAGAACTTCCAGAAGTTCCGGATACGGGTATGAGTGTCCTACAGCAGTTACAGGAATTATTTGTACGGGGTAAAATACCCCGGGTATGGCTTTATGTGTACCCTACAGACAGAACGAAAAAGTGAAGTTCGGGTACGGGTATGAATGTCGTACAGAACTCAGCCGTTCCGGGTACGGGTAGGGTTGTACAGAACTCACAGAAGTCCCGGGTACGGGTAATTCCCGGGTAGACACCCGCCTCAAAAGGGGCAAAAAAACAATAAATTGGCTGGTGAAAAAAAGACACAATTGTCAACGCATTTCCAACTACTGCGATTGGCATACTGCATACACTGATGCACTCATAGGAAATAACACATACATATACGTACCACTGCTGTAGCCCATTTTTGTTGTTCGTGCTTTCGTTCACTAACCCCGTTTGTTTGTTTGTTTGTTTGTTTTTTTTATCCTCCGGCGGATGGGGAAAAATAAAGCCGTAGCTCACCACACTTCCACGTATTTTCATACGCGTCGTGTGTCGATATAACTCAGTTGCTTTCGCAGCCCAACGTTAGCTTTGTGTTGGTGCTGTGTGCCACAAATTTCACAGTAAGAATCTTTCCAACTTCCCAAGCAACAAGACTTCCTCCGCGGTCCAGGTTTTCCTCCCAAATTGCTGTACTGCTGTTGCTCAAGAACAACTTTGCAATAAAACTAATACTACTGCATATTGAATACTAAGTATAATGACAAACCCGAAAATCCTTCCAACCGAGAAAAAAAATCAAGAAAAAGATATATAATAAGTTTTCAATTCTTTTTTCCCCCCTCCCCCCCCCCTCCAACGCCCCCTCTTTTCCAACCACCCGCACGATCGCCTAGACCTAGCACCACGCGTATAACAAGCCCCTACATATCTTTGATCTCACAGCCGAAGTGTATTTGAATGTTATTTGTGACCTAAACCTCCTGAAAAATCTCCCCCCCCCCCCCTCCCTCCCTCTCGCTCTCCCATACTCAAACGCCCCACCAAACATCGAAATCCGCCAGATTAATAAACACTTCACGCACAGGATATCACCTCATTATCTTTCGAGAGCCATCCATGCCGCTGTTCCCCCCCCCCCCGCCCCCGCCTTCTTCCCCATCACCCGCACCATCGCCTAGACCTAGCACCTCACGCATAACAAACCCCTCACCTAAAACCCTTCCATCCCCCCCCACCTCCCCCCCCCGCCCCTTCCCCGCCCCCCCCCGCCCCCACCCCCCACCTCCCCCCCCCCCCCCCCCAACCCATCCCAACCCAACCCCCTCGAACACTCCACCCTCTCTCTACTCACTGATTGTACGACTTACCCCAGGATATACATGATAAACTGATGCATTCTTTCCAAAACCGTTACATTTATCCCCTCAAAATAATGTATAGTTTCCACGCACATATTGAGCTGCCCCCCCCGCCCCCCCCCCCGCCCCAACCCCCCCCCCCCCCCCCCCGCCCAATAGCAAACTGGTGCCAAAACCGTCAGATTTATCCCCTTGAAAAGATTTATAGCTTACATGCACAAGTTGCCCCCCCTTCCCCCCCCCCCCCCCCCCCCTCCAAACCCGCTCGCTTTTGATCAAAACCAGGCCCCCACGTCCTTCAAAACTCCGCCCCCACCCCACACCGGTTATTCGACTTACAAGATTCACTTGATGAAAGTATACATTTCCTTCCACAGCCGTCAGAATTTGTCCCCCTCAGAAACGGGTTTTATAGTTTCCGCGCACAGACTGACTAAAATCACCCTGTTGACCCTGATAGCTACACTGTAGTTGTAAGGGGAGTCGCCGACCTATATCCTTAATGAGGACACACAACTCGTAATGCGCGCGATCGGAGTATCACACACAGCTTGCAAAGATGAGTTTCGACGAATTTCTTCGATCTCACAGTTGGAGTGTATTTTCATTTTCTATAATAATAAGAATGAGAATATAAATGCCCATCACAGCAACTACTAATAAGTTAAATCGACACACGACGCGTGTGAAAATACGTGGAAGTGTGGTGAGCTAAAGCTTTATTTTTCCCCATCCGCCGTAGGATAAAAAAAGAGACAAGTATCTGATAAAAATACTTGGAGCATTATTTACTATAATAATTAGACTATATATTTACAATAATAGTTATATTCATCAAATAAAAATACTTACGAGCATATGATCCTACTACAGTACTATAATAATTATAATTATATAATAATAATAGAGTGTTTGCGAAAGTACGTTTTTAGAAATTTACTTCTTCAAAAATTGTCCCGAAGGCAATATTTGCGGTAAATTTTTGAAAAAAAGGCAAAAATGTACTTTGTCGAAGGTAGGTTTTGATCAAAAGTTACGGTAAATTTTGTCTCTCTGTTTCATTGGCCTACAACACACCGAGCATTTGTCCGAGGCAGAACGCCTCTGCAAGGGTCTATAGCGCCCTACGCAGGACCAGTTTGAAGCACCACGGCTGTTGTCACGACACAACACAAGCTACTAATACGAACGCACGGAGGATTGAGAGGGTAGTACCCTGAGCACGACGCGCAGGCGTAACATCAGAGATATGCAGCAGGCCGGTGATGAACCGTCTGTTGCTGCCCTCTGCGTCCGTGACCAAGGGTTCAGCGCTTGCTGCAAGCTGTGGTGAACTTCTCGCAGCTGGCGGAGTCGAACGCACGCACGCGGAGAGGAGCCTCAACGCAGAGAGCGACACCACGCGCCTTGATTGCGGCTATCGTGTGCCGCATCTGGCAAGATAGGACTCGTATCGGTCCATCTGTGCGACAGCAGCCACCGCGCTTCTCCAACATCACCGCGACTGAAGCGTGGCATGACTTTCGGTTTAGGGCAGAGGAGCGGAAACTCCTCTGCCCTAAACCGCTGCGTTCACTGCGGATTCTTCGCAGGGTGGTGCTTCGCAATAACAGGTCCACGTTCCATGGGGAAACTGCGCTTCGCCTTCCCTTCCGTCGCATGAGGAAGGCGTTGCTCTGCTTGTAGCACGTGTAATGAGGTAGTCCCTGCTCACAAGGAGTTTTTTACGCGCGAGACAGACCGCCATACCTCTGATTTGTAGTCTGTTGGGTGCTTGCATGTACCGTGTTCCAGGTACTGCTGCACCTGAAACGAGAGGCTCGAGACTGGAGTACGTACAACGAGTACTCGTATATCGTATAATACTACGAGTACTCGTACTGCTGCTGCTGCTGTACTCGTACGTATATTACAATCGCGCACATCCCCGTTTCCCTACTAAATTTCGGAGGCGTCGCCTGCAGGATTTTGTTTACCGCTAGCGCAAACACACCAAAAACTCGGTGGGAAGGCAATTCACTTTTTTTAGCGGAAGGCAAGTAAATTTTTAGAAACGTATTTTCGCAAACACTCTAATAAAAATATACCCCAACTGCTGTGAGATCGGAGATTTTGTCTAAACTCATCTTTGCAAGCTGTGTGTGATACAGCATAGTACTCCGATCGCGCGTATTACGGGTTGCGTGTCCTCATCTTACAAAAAACATCTACAGAAGGCCCAACGGGTTCCAACTATTGTACAAAGAGGACCACCGACTTCCAACTTTTTTGAGCTTACAAAAACAAATGCAAATGTTACTTCGTATTGTATCCCACCAACAAAACTGCCGCGATGAATACGCGAATACCAATCTCTTTTTTTTTTTTTTTTGCACACTTCATACTTTCCAGCTTCTGGACAAGCCGTGGTCACAGGTGTCATCCCTTCTCCTCCTCGGTTCTTGCCTTCAATTTTTATCGCGCATAGGGTTCATCAATTCCACTGCTCGTCGATTGTTCATCGAATGTTGCTAACTCACGCTCTCGCGCTTTCCGCAAGTCAATTTGTCCACATGAAAAAGTCCCAACGAATCTATACGAGTATGCAATCTACAGCAGTAATAGTTTAGCTGCAGCAAAAACAGCAGTTTCGCTTTTTTAGAGGCGAATTAAACACGAATAGATGCTACTGCTGTGAGTTAATATCAAAAGGAGCCCCCAGCCTTCCCCCGCCCCCCAGTCTTCTTCAGCCCTCGTTCAGGCCCATGTCGACCCGAGACCTTGCAAGTCCACAGGTCCAGCCCGTAGTAGATGATGGCGAGCGTGGCCTTCTTGATCTCCTTGTACATGTTATCGACAACCACCTGCGAGGACGGCGGCAGTTGTCGAGGAAAATGAAGACGATGTTTATGCCTTTGCTTGTATGTTCGTACCATTACTGTACTACAATCAGTACGGACACTGGGTGTGCTGGATGTCGACGAGTAGAAGAACGGTTTAATGTGAAGAACACACACACACTACAGCAGTTAGAATATGAATATATTACATACCTGGTACCAGGTATATGATTGGTAGTGGATTGCGAAACGCATCATTATCAGCTCTACAAAAATATGTATTTACATGTTTATCCTTCGTCAGGGTCTCTTCTTGAAACATACGCCGAAAACGTTTATTAATAGAAATGACTTTGTAGATGTGTTGTACATACGAGTGTAGACTATACGCATAAACACGAACAGCAGTAGTATCAGATTTCTGTGGCCACGGCAGAGCTCTCATCTCTCTATATAGGATGAAAGATAAGAAAGAATATAGAATCAGCACGGACACTTGGTGTGCTGGATTCTCATGGGTAACAAATTAACGGATTTAATATGTAAAATATATTGTTGGTTTCAAAGAGACAAGAAAGAGAGAGGAGAGAAGAGACCCCAAAAATGTGTAGGTATCACAAGGATACAACCACAAAACCAAAGGTGCCGCCACTGAACCATGAGCCACTGACCTTTGTATCGACGTACACACAAGGAGGTGTTTGATGCGCCGAGAAGAAAGCGGCGGAAAGTGTGTCGTGTTGGACGTGAGCAGCCCCACCAGCTCCTACCACGTCGAACCAGGCGAGAAGAAGCTGAACGGCAAAAACTTCTCGATCACCGTCTTGGCTGCAATAAGCTCGCGAACTCTGAAAAAAAATACACAACCACAGAGCAGCAGCGATTGGAAGGTAGGTGTTGGGGGCAGGTAATATGAGCAACCAACGTGCGCGTGAGACCAGATACCAATTGCCTCTTTTCCCTTCACCACCCAGACCAGGGCAGCGCAACAAAAAAGCAAAACGTCATCGCAGTCCTACAAAGTCGCGCTAAACATGCCGGTGGGCTGAGATTTCTCGACGAATTTGCAACACGCGATATTTCTCATTTTTTTTTTACTTGGTTTTGATATACCCCCCCTTATCTGGGTTTTCGAAATGGATGGCGAGCTGTCGATATCGATATTATATTTATAGTTTAGTACGCCCGTGCCCAAACCCGTCTGATATGCGTTCGAGAACAAATTTACAATTTGACATCACACACACACACCTGTTCGTTCCAGCAAAGGAGTTCTTGCTCGCCTCGAAGCTCCGCTGGATGTTCCCTTTCGCTTGCTTTTACTTTCCAGCCTGCGCAGCGCCAGCCACTCTGCGCGGCCCGTCTTTGCTATTATAGTGGGTGTTCACGTTGCTGCGGTCGCCCTTTTCAGGGAACCGTCGTCTTGTTTTTGCGGCACGCGGGGTCCTCCATGTGGTCCTCTTCAGCTAACGGGACGACGTAGACTCCTAGCGAGTACATAAACGACCGCTCGCCGGAACCCTCTCTCCTGTAGCCGTCCGGCACCTTGAAGTCATCGCCAGCTTGGACGATGTCCGCGGGCAATACATACACCTCTCCTTCCATGTCGTACACGAGTGCCGGTGTAATTGCTAGCACGGGTTTATTGTCATCCACCTCGATTACCTCGGGCTGGCTCCCGGCTGCTGGTGGAGTAGACGAACTGCCGCCACCCATATGACGGACGGGGGGTAGATGAGGTGCCACCACCCCTGTCAGGCGGGGATCCTCGCGGATCCGCCGCGTCCATATTCCCTCTCCGCGGGTGCACAAGTGCAATTTATGGATGTGCGTGTTTGTGTTCTTTGGTTTTGTGTCTGAGCTGCGGGTTGTTGTGAACGAGTGGGTGTGTTTGTGTGCTGGTGGGGGGGATTGGGTCTGTGTAATTTCGTGTTGGGGGTGTGTGGCGTCAGCGTGACGGAAGAGACTTGACGTCAGAATGCAGAACACGATACATGCAGTCAGAACGCGCTCGACCCTAATTTGCAAAATTTACAATTTGCACCGGCCACTCCGGGCATTGTTACAAACGTATACCGGTACCCGGGGGATTGTGCCACATTCTTACAGAACTCACAGAACTTCCGGGTAAGGGTACATGGTTCTTACAGAACTTCCAGAAGTTCCGGGTACGGGTACGGAAGTCTTACAGAACTTCCAGAAGTGCCGGGTATTGTAGCACGGGTGTACAGAACTCACAGAATTTTCGAGCGGGTATAAAAATGCTGTACCCGTACCCCGGGTATTGTGCGCACGGGCGTACAGAACTTCCAGAAGTTTCGGGTACGGGTATAAATGTCGTACAGAACTTCCAGGAGTTCCGGGTACGGGTATGAATGTCCTGCAGAACTTACAGAAGTTCTTTGTAGGGTAATACCCGGGGTAAATACCCCGGGTACGGTTTGTGAGTACCCTACAGAACACAAGCTTGGAAATTTCAATCAATACCCCGACCCTTGGAATATCTGTCCCAAGTAGTTATTTTCGTCCTTGTTGCTTTTTGAATATTTGTTGCGTTGTATAGCCACCAATGACAACGATTTTTTTTTTTACATGTGCGTGCCACTGACACTTAGCCCTGTGACGGACCGCGGCCGCGGTCTAGGCGAATATACTATTTTTTGTGTTGAACACCTTAACGTCTTTACAACTGGAACCCCTTTTTGGAGAAAAATTACTTGAAGTTTATACAGGGAGGGATTTGGGACTCTAAAGGGGTTAAGGCAACTGATGTGACCAAGAACATCCGTCTCTTTTCTGACGCTTCAACCACGCTGCTGCTGTGTGTGTTTTCCAACCTTCGACGTCCAGCACGCCAACCGTCCGTGCCGATTCGTCATCCTAGAGAGAAACCAAAGCTCTGTATCTAACGTTCAAGGCAGAAAAATAACCTCGCAAGCAATACAGCAGCAAAATAGCAAGTGCATACAGTATGCTCATATATATGGCGTTGGGGCTGTGATCCTGGTACCGTGCGGCTTAACCCTTGCCATTTTCATTCGCCGGTTTGCACCTCCTGTAACCAGCATTCCGCCGCCAACCATGGACCTCTGTCCGCTTCACACGCTTTGTTCTGTTTTTCCGTCCTGAGAGAATCCGCCCGCGGAGCGAAGCGCCTTGTGTGCCAGGCACTAGGCACCGGCTACGGAAGTAGTAAGAAGGGAAGGGGAAATACCAGGGTATCGCATAATATTGAAATGTCCCGCCCCCCGCCCTCCCCCCCCCCCCCCTCCCCTCCCCCTCCACTGACCTCTTTTTCATAACAAACCCCAACCCTTTCCCCCCCCCGCCCCTCCGTTCCCCGATCCCCCCCCCCCCTTCCGCCTAGTCTGTCAAAACGCCCCACTCACAATCAAAATCGGCCTGAGTAATAAACACCTATACGCAGTTGATACCACGTCATTATCTTTCTGACCATCCATGACGAAGGTTTCAATTATAACCCCCCCCCCCCCTCCCCCTCCAACACCCCCTCTTTTCCGACCACCTACACGATCGCCTAGACCTAGCACCACGCGTATAACAAGCTGCTACATATCTTTGATCTCACAGCCGAAGTGTATTTGAATATTATTTGTGACCTAAACCTCCTAAAAATCCCCCCCCCCCCCTCTTGCTCTCCCTTACTCAAACGCCCCACCAAATATCAAAATCCGCCACATTAATAAACACTTCACGCACAGGATATCACCTCATTATCTTTCGAGAGCCATCCATGCCGCTGTGTTCCCCCCCCCCCCCCCCCCCTCCAACGCCCCCTCTTTCCCGACCACCTGCACGATCGCCTAGACCTAGCACCACGCGTATAACAAGCTGATACATATCTTTGATCTCACAGCCGAAGTGTATTTGAATATTATTTGTGACCTAAACCTCCTAAAAAAATCTCCCCCCCCCCCCCCCCCTTCTTGCTCTCCCTTACTCAAACGCCCCACCAAATATCGAAATCCGCCACATTAATAAACACTTCACGCACAGGATATCACCTCATTATCTTTCGAGAGCCATCCATGCCGCTGTGTTCCTTCCCCCCCCCCCCCCCCCCCCCCCCCACCCCCGCCCCCACACCCCACCCTTCCCCCCCCAACCCATCCCAACCCCACCCCCTCGAACACTCCACCCTCTCTTTACTCACTGATTGTACGATTTACCCCAGGATATACACGATAAACTGATGTATTATTTCCAAAAATGTCACATTTATCCCCTCGAAATAATGTAGTTTCCAGGCACATATCGAGCTGCCCCCCCCCCCCCCCGCCGCCCCAACCCCCCCCCCCCCCCCCCCCCCCCCCGCCCCCAATAATATTTATCCCCTCGAAAGGATTTATAGCTTACATGCAAATTGCCCCTTCCCCCCCCCCCCCCCCCCCCCCGCCCCCCCTCCAAACCCGCTCGCTTTTGATCAAAACCAGGCCCCCCCTTTCCCTTCACAGCTGTCAGATTTTGTCCCCCTCAGAAACGGGTTTTATAGTTTCCGCGCACAGACTGACTAAAATCATCCTGTTGACCCTTATAGCTACACTGTAGCTGTAAGGGGAGTCGCCGACCTATATCCTTAATGAGGACACACAACTCGTAATGCGCGCGATCGGAGTATCACACACAGCTTGCAAAGATGAGTTTCGACGAAATCTTCGATCTCACAGCTGGAGTGTATTTTAATTTTTATAATATCTCTAGAGCTCACAGCTCCGTCTGGTTAGCCCAGCTTCGACACTAACTGTGATTGAAACATACGAGAAATTTGACGTTTATACCTAACCTTAGCCCCATCGTCTGTGGGAATTTTGTCTAACCCAACTATAGTTGTGAACAAGTAAGGAGACGTTGCCAGTGTGGACTAATAATAAAAACCGGCGGCCGGTGTATCACGCAGCTTGTACAGATGAGTATCAACCCTAATTTTGCCGAACTCGTAGCTGACGTGTTTCGGGTATTTTTTTCTTACTACCGTTTTTTACTACTTCTGTGGCCTTCCCCTACCCATTCATGGATACAGAAGCAACAACACCCGTAGCAGCTGTAGTTGATGTGTGCATAAATAATCACAAAACGCTTTTCTATAGGTAAACACTATCGATTTGGCCGAGTGGCCAAGATGCCTAGCACAACCGCCGTAAGACAGTGGGAGTTAGACCACGAAATATTCCTAGCACAACCGCCATAAGACAGTAGTAGCAGTTAGCCCACGAAATATTCCCGTGTCTGGGGTATCGTACTGTCGAGGTTATGGCGAGGTGTTTGCTGCCTGCTGTGCGCTGTGTGGTCGAAGTATCACATGCAGCTTGATAATGCCTTTCGCAGCCGAAATTCTCCATCGTCACAGGCGAAGTGTGATTTACAGTTTCAATGAGTTATGCTGTGTAGCCGCCGTGTTTGATTGGAGAGTCGAGTGCTGTGTCACGCGTTCACCGCACCGCTTCTCCGGCCCAGTCGGTGTCTCGCTTGTTATATATTGGGTGTTTGCGATTTCCAATTTCGTTTGGGTTGGAAACATTATAATGGTATTATTGAAACTGACGAGCGTCATCATAACCGGAGGCAAACCAACCCACGAAAAATTAGGTTAGAAATAGAAAAACAAATGTGGGGAAACATGTTTATAATGTATGTTTTCGCTGATTTTCGTGGATTGGGTCGGCCGTGGGTGGGGACGTTTGGCGTTTTCAATACTAATCTTACATGCTTTCCTTCCCAACTCCTGCCCAACCAAAATAGGTAGTTGCAAACACCGTTTTGGGGAGCAGCACGAGATTTATTCGCTAGTAGTTGTGGACCGGGCCACGATAAACATGCTCTGTTTGTTGGATCTGTCAACATTGACAGTTTATGTGTGTATGGAGTTCATTCACCCTTCGGAAGCGTTACGGCATGCAGTGCGGGTCTCCCGATAGCGTCCGGTTGAATAGTGCCCCTGCTCTCTGTAGTGCCGGCAGTCTCGCTGGGCACGGCTGGAACTCTATAGAGTAGCCCAATTCCCAAAAGTGCGGAGCCCTGAATACCGCCGGTATTTTGGGCTGGCACATACATGCCCTATTGGGAGCCTGCCGCTGTATTCGTAACGATTTGGGGCTGTGGAACCTCGTGACTCAGAAAATGGTTTGCTAAAAAGTGCTACTTCTATCGCCCCACTAGTAGCACACGCCCGCCCGAGGCTTCAACTAGTTATTATTGTCCCCCCTCCCTCCGCTTCTACGCCCCCCCCCCCCCCCCCCCCCCCCCCCCCGCGCGCTAGTTCGTATTGTCTCCCCTCCCTGCGACTCCAACGCTCGCTCCCTTGGGTTCAAAATCTCATCATTACCCCTCTCCCCTCCCCCCCCCCCTCTCTCACCCCCGACCCCCCGCCCCGCCCCCTCGCCCCCGCCCCTCCCCTCCGTACATTAGGCGAGGACCGGGCAAGGGCAAGTTGCCTTCGCTGCGGCTCCTGCGGCTCCTTCGACTCCAACGCCTCCCGTGTCTAAGCTGCCAAAAGCTACCATAAGGGGCGGCGCCAATAGCAACGATAACGGGCGAGGCGGTGGAAGGGGGTGGGGAGGGGGCGAGGAAGGTCGTCGTCGGCGGGTTATGCCGAAATCTCAGATTATATTTGTAGGGACCGGTTCGAGTACTGCGGTCCCGAGGTAGGTGATGGTGGTGTTGATGGGGGTGATTGTGGCGTTGTTGTTGGTGTTCTGGTTGGCGAGGTGTAGGGTGGTGATGGTGGCGGGTGGTGGTGGTTGGGGTGAGAACGGGGGTGGTTGTGGTTGCTGGTGGTTGTAGTGGTGTTGTTGCTTTGCTGTTGTTGTGGTTAGTGTTATCGTTGAGGTTGTTGGATTTGCTATGGTCGTTTCTTGTTTCGTTTGGTGTAGTTCACGAATGTAAGTGTGGTGTATCGTAATGATATCGTGATGATTTTTTTTTTTTTTTTTTTTTTTTTTTATCCTCCGGCGGATGGGGAAAAATAAAGCTTTAGCTCACCACACTTCCGCGTATTTTCATACGCGTCGTGTGTCGATTTAACTCAGTTGCTTTCGCAGCCCAACGCTAGATATCGTGATGAGTATCGGATATTTGATTGCTTCCAGTGTCGATGGCTTACGCGACGCGTTTTCCATTCTCGCCATCGCTTCTGTGCCGTCGTTAAACCCAGCGCGTTTCACCTTCTCCATCCTGAGCTGGACGATCGCAAGTCGGCGCTCGCTCAGCTGGCGGTGTCGTCGCCTCCGGAATCCAACAAAAACTACAGGTACTTGTATGTACCTTACCAAACATACCTTGGAGTTGCTCTAACATGGACGCCACAATAGAATATGGCGCAGTCGAAACCGCGACGCAGTCGAAACCGTCAGTCTCATAGCAAACACTCAGATAGGACAAGCATCGACATCACTAGCAACAACCAGCTAAGACAGACAATAAACAACGACCCTGACAACACTGTTTGGGATACATTCTGCTACCTTTATTTCCTGATCATACACATACTGCTGCTGTACTAACTGCTACCACTGCTTCTGTACGTGTTGCTGTAGTTACCTCCAAGATACCGTCTCCATGCATTTTTTGTGCGTGTATATGGTCCATTGTTTATTCAATGCCTTTTGAAAGTTGCCTATTTCATTGAGGGAAGGAAACAACGTTGTTGTAGTATAGATGGAAACAGTGTTTTCGGGAGTTGGTTATTGTATACAGGGGAAAACGGCAGCAACAATGAGGATTACAGCATCGGTCGTTGCGTGGCTGAGGGGTGGGGTGGTGTATTTATGTTCAGTAACTGAACTACAATAATGTGAAGAGTACTCTTTTATTGAGGGAAGGGAACCATGTTGTTGTAGTGTAGAGGGAAACAATGTTTTCTTTTCGAGACTTGGTTATGGCATAGAGGGAAAAGTGGCAGCAACAATGGGGATTACAGCATTGGTTATTGCGTGGCTGAGGGGCGGGTGGTATATATATATATATAGAATGATTCTTTTTTTTGAGGGGACAATTTGGTCAGGAATTTTTTTCATGTCGGCATCAGTATGGGATCCTCGGATCTGGAATTTCTCGGTCAAATCGCTTCGTTCGAGCGCCGTCTTCGGGGGGAAACTCCAACTTCCCTCGCCCTGCCTTTTCTGCACCTCGACGTGAACGCGGATAGACGCTGAGCGAAACAAGCGAGAAGTTGCAAGATTGTTGTATTTTGAGAAGGTAATCTCGAGGCTTCGGTTATATCTTGACGTCCGCAGCGTCTGCAGAGCGTGATGATTTCCAAAGTTGGCATCATTTCCAAACGGTAGTTGTTAAAGTTTTGAATTTTTCGGTGGTATACTCTCGAGCGTTTGTTTTGCTTGATTGATGTCTGCAGGGCTTGAGCGTCTGTTTTGCTTGACGGCTGCAGGGCTTGAATAAAACACGGGAAAATTGTGAAAAATGCAATGCAATGATATTGGAAAGGCGGCAAGACGAACAAGACGCGTCCACAAGAATGCGTGTTACCTCGGCAGTAGATCGCTCTATTTCGTCTTTTTATATTGCGTATGGTGCTGTTGAAGCGTTTATCATTTTGAGCGTGCTTGGTCTATACGTCAACCTGATATAGGCTCAAAATCGTTTTTTTGCGCAACCTATTATGCACGTAACGTCCGCAGAGCTTGAACGAACAAAACATTTTGAGCGTGCTTGGTCTGCGCGTCAACCTGATATAGGCTCAAAATCGTTTTTTTTGCGTGACCTATTATGCAAATAACGTCTGCAGAGCTTGAACGAATAAAACATAGGAAAATGTTTTTTCAAATGGCATTTTAAATGACACAGTTTCCAAATTGACATAATTTGCAAACTCCTCTCCCACGCAACCTGACATAGGTTCAAAATCGTTTGCGCGACGTATGATGCAAATAACCAGCCAAGTTTCGACCGCGTAAATAATTGCGAGCTAAGTTAGGCTTTGGCCCAATAGGCCAATGTTTTTTGCGCGACCTATCATGCAAGTAACTAGCCAAGTTACTACCGACCTCGTCTATAATCGCGAGGTCGTTGGTTAGGCTTTGACCCAATAGGCGAATGAATGAAATCGAGATTTTCAGCCTGTTATTTCGGTGTCGCATAAGCGACCCAAGAAGAGGTGATAATGCTGGCAAGAATCCTTGGAACAAAATTGAAATGGAAAACAAACGATAAGAGTTGTGTGAAGAATGTGTATACTTTCGGGTGGATATATGGAACCTGGTCTCTCACGGGGTCCCGGAGTCGAAGTGGTGAGGGTGGTCCCGGAGGTCTGGTACTCGTCGCGGATGGTCGGTAGTCGGAGCGGAGAGGTCGTCGCAGAGCTGAAGTCGAAGCGGAGAGGGCGTCGCGGTGCTGAGGTCCCTTGACGATCGTTCTCAACAGCGAACGCGACTGATAACCTTTCTTTCTTATATGTAGCAAGGAGATGCTAAGCCAGAGCTAGAGTGACGGTGGGCATATGCCCTTCGTCATGCGGCGGGATCATCTTTCGGTGGCTGACCTTCCGGGGACGGGTCAACGCCGTCTATGACGGGTGACGCCGTTCGCGACCCGGGATCGTGTATTGCCTGACCGGTGACGTGTCCTCTCGCGCACGCGTGTACGCGATCTACGATAGGTATCTACGACCCTGTCTTCCACATCACCCCCCTCTGTATTCGCTGCAAGCCCATCTTAGCTAAGGATGGTTTTGTAGCGGTCGTCGGGAGGATGACAATTTTAGGAAACGGGGTGTCGATTTATCGGATCGAGACACAGCAGCTGTTATATGCGTGCATCCACTCCTTATAACTGACGTGTTTAGCAAACACGGGTGTGAAACACCGGGCCAGCGAAGATGTTTACATTTTCGAGCTTGCATGCTGACAGCGTGTACTGGAGTTGTATGGGGTTTCCAAATATTATCTCAACGCACGTATTCCGTGTGGCCACACGTACTGGTGCGCCCCTCGTGGTTGCTGTTCTGGGAACCACGGGCAGCGAAGTTGTTTAGTGATTTCTCTTTTGTGGGCGGGTCCGCCTAGATATTTTCACTCGGAGTCAGCTCAGTTGATCTAGGTGCATCAACGTGTGACTTCGTTTTAGGTGGGGTGGAGTCGCGTGAAGCTCCTTTCCCCTGTGTGTTTAGTGTTCGAACAATTTTGTTTGTGGCTAGACGGTGGTATTGCTGTTTTGTCCCGTTTGGAACGGAGTGCCGGGCACGGGCGTGAATTGTCACGCTTCTTACAGTCCTCTCCGTTGGGTACAACAATTTTCTTAACGTCTCCTTGCCCCCGGTTATTCCCACCGGAATGCCGGGTAGAGTGCCCGTCAGATCATGGTCGACACGAGTGTGTACTGCCATGCCTGCTGGTGCTACTCTCATCACCGTTGTTGACTCTTGTGCTTACAGCTGAGTCAACTGTGTTAGCCAGCTTGTTCGTTATTCGGTTACGCCGCGGAGCATCTGAGAATCTATTTTGCGCTGTCTCAGTTCGTGCTCGTCCCTGCCTATTATACGCTTCCGTTTCCCGAGAGAAGGGAGGGGGGGCGGGGCAGGTGAGGTTATCGCGAGTTGCAAACCCTTTTGGGCTCGGTATGCGGCGATCAATTCGTGACATTGGGGTATTTCGTCCGCGCGATACTCGAGGTTGGATTCAGGGCCGTAACCTCGGAGTCTTAGGCGGTACTTGTAGTTGTGGGGGCTTGGTCTGCCAGGTCCCCTTTTATGATCTACTACCCTGTCTACGAAGTAGGACTCAATTTTGGGTTGAGCCGCGTCTGGATGGTCCAACTCGGGTAGGGGAATGGGCTTCCCTAAAAACAATTCCGCCAGCTTATCAAATTGAGGTGCGGGTGGTGTTTCCCGTTGATGGTAGGGCTTTATATGGGCTAGGTGGACTGACACTTCTCGGGTGTCGTTCGTTAGTCGTACTCTATACACCACTGGTGATAATTGTGAGCAGACGACATACGGTCCTCGCCATGGTAATAGCAGCTTTGGGTTGGGCCCATCCGAATCCTGGTACGGTCTGTACACGAGTACTTCCTGTCCAGGTTTGAACACCGGGTACGGTTTAAGTTTGCTATTTTGTTCTGCCTGCTTGTCTGCACGCTCGGTTAAGTTTCGGCGTGCGAGCTCAAAGGCGATTTGCAAATTGTCCCGTGTGTTTTGTGCGAGTTCCTCGGTGTCTGCTGCTCTTCCTACATGAGGAATACCGAGGATTATATCGACTGGGAGTCGGGGTTGTCGTCCGAACATTAAGAAGAATGGTGTCTCATGCATCGTTGCACTAAAGCTAGTGTTGTGCGCTAGCTGTACGAACGGTAAGAGAGTGGCCCAGTTGCTTCGATCGATTGCACTGTGCATTGCTAGCATGCTGTGCATCGTTGAGTGTACCCGTTCGGACACTGAATTACCCTGCGGCCGGTACGGCGTTGTGCGGGTCTTTTTGTATCCGAGTATTTGGTGCAGCTGGTATATCACCTTATTCTCGAATTCGGGGCCTTGATCACTATGCAAGGTTTCTGGTGGGCCGAAAATGCTGATTATTCTCTCGATTATGGCATTGGCTACTGTTTCGGCCGTTTTATTACGTACCGGCAGCAGTACCGCAAACCTCGTCAGGTGGTCCATCATGGAGAGAACGTGTTTGCATTCGATCCCTGCGGCTGAAGTTGATACCGATTTGTACTCTACTAAGTCAACCGATATTCGTTGAAATGGCCGCTCGACAGGTAAATGGCCTGTCGGGAGCTTGGGTCTGTTGTGTGCTGTTTTTCGTCGTTTACAAGCTTGGCATTTTTCGCACCACTCTCGTACGTCGCGGCTGATGGTGGGCCACCAATATTTCTGGCGGATTTTTTCATAAGTCGGGCGAGATGCGAGGTGTCCTCCGGATAGAACGTGATCGTGGTAGGCGTGCAGAATTAATCCAACAAGGGCCTCCGGTACTACGAGTCGATCGCGGAAGGTGCTTCGTTTTCGAAGATATCCCGGAAGGTACGATTTAAACAACAGCCCGTCCTGCACTGAATAGTAAGACATGGTTGTTTTCGTTTCCTTTTCGGGTAATGGTGCGTCTGCGTGCTGTATGTAATCGATGTACCGCCCGTACTCTACTCTTTGTGCTGAGCGGAGTTTTTCTTGATCGACGGACATGAAAACATTTGTCGCGCTCACGAATACTGATTTCACACTAAAGAGCTCTCTATCGCTGCGTACTGGTTCTAGGTTATCCAGTTTGTCGGCGGAGATCTGATATGGTCGGGGGACACGAGCTGTTTGTAGCTTAGGATCATCTGGTACGTTGCGGCAAATGGGCGCGAGGGACGGCACAGCTACTTCTTGCTGGTGCTCGAACGCAAACATTCGTGAAAGCGTGTCCGGTACGACGTGCAGTTTGCCTGGTTTGTGTTGGACGGTGAAGTCAAAAGACTGTAATGCTATTGCCCAGCGTGTTAACATGTTCGATGTATCTTGCATTGAGTATAGGTATCGCAGGGCCGCGTGATCTGTCACACACAAAATGTCGTCCCCATAAATAAGGTCGCCAGTGCTGGATGGCCAAGACCACAGCATAACATTCTTTGAGCGTAGCGGAGTAGTGGCGCTGGCTGTCGTTGAAGCGTTGACTAAAGTATGCGATTATAACGAGGTCATCGTCTTTCTGCTGGGCGAGGAAGGCACCTGCACCTGCTTCTGAAGCGTCAACGTGTATCGCAAAGTCTTTAGAAAAATCGGGAAATTGAAGTACGGGCGCCTGAGTGAGTAATTGTTTCACTGTTGCGTACGCCTGATCGTGTTCTGGTCTCCAACGTTTAGCGACTTCTTTGGCGGCCTCTTTTTTCGTGAGGGCTACCAGGGGTGCTATGATACCGGCTAAGTTAGGTATAAACTTGCGTACAAAGTTAACCATTCCTAGCACTGACCGCAACTCCTTTATGGTTTTAGGCGTCGGCAAGTCAACTATAGCTTGTACGCGATCCTCACCGATCCGAATACCGTCGGCCGTCAGTATGTGTCCTAAGTATTTAACTTCTCGGGGGCCAAACTGTACTTTCGATGGTTTGAGGGTGAGGCCGGCTGCTTGCAAGGCTTTGAACATATTTTCGAGTAGCTGTAAGTGGCCTGTCCAGGTAGATGAACAACATATACAGTCGTCCATATAAACCAAGAGCCCACTTTTTGGACCAAAATGTGCAAAAGCTAGTGACATGATTCGCGAGAACAGAAACGGCGCGTTAGCTATACCGAACGGTAGGCGTTTGAAAACCCACTTTCCGTTCTGCGTGACAAAAGCAGTTTTATCTTGTTCGCTCTCTGCTACTGGTATTTGGTGGTAAGCATTTTGTACGTCACACACAGTTATATAACGTGCTCCTCCGACCGTGTCAAGGTGGCTTTCTAAGTTAGGCATAGGCCACGATTTTTTGATCAGATTCTTATTTATGGTCGACCTGTAATCTACGCAGAACCGTGGAGTGCCGTCTGATTTTGCGACAATAGTTACTGCGGAACCCCAGGGACTAGGGCGCTGTTCAATGATTCCTTCTTGTTCCATCTGGTTCACGCACTTGTCGATAGTTTCCTGTACGCGAGGGTTTGCACGGTACGGGGTTCTATTTACAGGCCGTGTTGCTGGTTCAAGAGGAAACGTTGCTTCGGCTAGGGTACATTTACCTAGCTCTTGAGGCGACAAGGAAAAAACGCTGCGATATTTCGTGCATAGAGTCAGTACTTGTTCGCATTCGGCAGGTGTAAACGTGGTTTTATCAAATGCTCGAGTAAGTGCTGCACGAAGCTCGTTACGCGTGGATTCCGTTGTCTTGCTGTCTGTTTGAATTGCACTGGTCGTTTTGTTCAGGGCTACCGATACGGGCGCAATGTGACCTAGTAAGGTATTGCGTTTCAAGTATACGTATTGGTGGGACGGGTTCGCGATCTGGACTACTGCTGTTTTATCAGCGGCCGACCAGTGACTCACTGTACGAGCAACTATCATATTTTGAAAAGCTTCAGGTACGGCGGACGATTCGATGTCTTCGAACGTGACGATGAGTGGTTCAATGAGTGCAGCAATGGTTTCTGTGGGTGCTGTCGCTGACACTACTTGTACTGCCATCTCACTCTCGGGGGGGATGCAGCATTTGTGTCGCAACAAGACAGGCACCGACTCTACATCAGTGTTAACTGTGACCACGGAGCACTGAGCTGTCGCAGTGTTCTCGGGGCGCGCTGTAAAGTCTACTCTACGATGAGATGCTTTGATCGTCACTTGAGAGGTTTTGAATGACAATTGCTCTGTACTCCAGTCGAGGACACCTCCGAAGGCGCCCATGATGGTGTTATCGAGTAGCATAATGTCTGGCCCTAAAGAGGGCAATACGAGCGCTTCGACTGGTAGGGTAATATCTCCTAGCGTAAGTTGAAAGCGAACATATCCTAAAATTTTGAGAGGCGACCCATCAGCACTGCTGAGGTTGATCGCTCCCGGGGGCACTGCAAAAATTTGAGTGTCTTTCATTGTGGGATGTGTCTGTACAAAGTGAACAGATATGCATGGTACATCGGTCGCGGTGTCAATCGTGACATTGTGCGCCGGATAATCATTAACTCTGGCGTTTACTCGTACGCGCTTTGACGTAGAGCTGAGAGCTGTGGGATATCTGGGATACCCACTCATGGCAGACGCGTGGAAAGCATCAAAGTGCGTTTCCCGGTTAGCGTTGCATGATAGTAAAACATGATGTTTAATTTTCTCATTTAATTTGCGGGACGCAGCAGAAACATACAACGCTTGTGGTACCATGGAAGGTGAAAACGTATCATTCCGACGTTGACTACTCTTCTCGACTCTGCTTGCTGCTTCTACGGCTGGTCCAACTCCACGCGGTACTGCTAGAACACTCGGAACCTGCTGCTTATTTTATAAGTCTGTTACAGTATTCGACTGGTTGTCTGCATGTACTTGTTTCGCATGGGTACTCGCCAGAGGGGTGGAGCTCTTTGTTCGGCCACACTTATCCCTCCTCTTACTACTAGGTCTACCGGCACTTGCCACGGCTACGCTAGCTGATCGTGCTATCGTTTCTACCGCGGGTTTGGTGATCCTAGTTTGCCTACTCCCCGAACCGGTTTGAGGTAACCGGCGCGGGCCCCCTCACGGTTTTTTGGTGACTACTATGCCGTCCCGTTCGTGCATTTTTGCTAGCCTGCAGTCCGGGCGCGAGTGCGAGTTGCGATGGCGACACATCGGGTAGTCGCATGCGTCGCTCGACGCTACTTTAGACTTCCTGCTTCTACCCGCCTCGCTACTCGGTGACCTGCCTCGCTTGTCGGATGGGCCGTACGTGGCCGGTTCGAAGGTCACTCGGCGTTCCCGGCCTCGCGCCGCCGTCAGGTTGGACGTGATGGCTTTTTCGAGTTTGGCCATCGACGTCATCAGCTGTCGGTTGGGTCCAGGGGATGTGCCGGAGACAGCCGAAGCATACGTGGTCGGGGAGGGGGTTGGGGCCGCGCGTAAGGCGTTGGTCTCATGTTTCTTGGCGCGAGTTCGTGAGGCTTGGTACGTGAGGGAGGGGTCTTCGCGGATAAGTTCTAGACGTACGTGCGGAACTAGGCCGGCTTCGAAGGATGCTATGAGCGATGTTTGCCATGCATGTTGGTATGGCGAGACGTTGACAGGAGCGGTTCGTTTTGCTTCGGCTAGGAGGCGCGCGTATGCTTGAGTTACACGCAGTCCGTAAGAGTCGACGGATTCACTACTGCCTTGCTTTAGGGTAGAGACGGTGCGAGCGAGGAGGACGATGCGGTTCACGGGGCTGAACAGATTTGTGAAAGCATCCACCCACTCCTTCCAGTTGCGTGGTGCTCTGACGTCTCCCGCTTCCGTGGTCAGTTGGGCAAGCTCTTTGTCTGTGCGCCACTCTAACGTACCACACTGGATTTGGTTCATGGTGCTAGCTGCGTGGTCGGCTACTAAATATGCCAGGTATCTCACGGCGTGGCGATCGATAACCGAGTCCGAGGCGCCGTCAGGGACGTGCAAGCGAATGTGAGCGTGAAAGAGCGCCATGATTTCGGGCACATCTTCAGTTGGCAACCCGTGCAACTTGAGCGAAGCGGGCATATCCGATTTTTTTATCGAAAATTTTGGGTCTTCGTTGTGGTTGTGGGTTGGGCTCGGGGGTGCTACAGCAGAGGTTATACGTGCTGTGCGAGGTGCTTCTACAGCAGAGGTTGTACGTGCTGTCAGGCGGTTTGTGGGCAGTGCTTCTACAGCAGAGGTGTTACGTGCTGTCAGAGGGTTTGTGGGCAGTGTTTCTACAGCAGAGGTGTTACGTGCTGTCGGGGGGTCTGGTTGAGATTGGTCAGGGTGAGAGGTACGGCTGCTGTCAGAGCTACTCGACTGCTGTTGTATAGGCGTAGCAAGAGTCGTGGAGTGTTGCACGCGTTCAAAAACAACGTCGAGGTTTTGCTGCGGCTGTGGTACTTCTCTCACCTCATCGACCTTCTCGTCGGTAGGCCCACTCACAGACTTCCTGCTGTCCGGCAGCACCATCTCCAAGACCCACGCCGGCGGCGTGGTGCCGTCGAGCATGCATTTCTTAAGAAACGCGGCGGTCTCGACGCGGACGGGGTCGTGGCTCGGGAGGGCACTTGGCGCGGCAAGGATGTCCTCTGCTAGGCTCGAGCCCTCCTCAACGGCTGATGATACAGGCGTCGTGCTCGGCGCACCAGCCTCATCTGCAGCGTCCCGCTGCTCCTCGTCGTCTACGGCCGGTCCCCCCTGGTCGGTGGGGGCGAGGGCCGCAAAAGAGTTCCCCGCCAGTGCGGGAGTCGGTTCCTCCGGAGAGGGCGATGCCTTGCGGGCTTTCCCGCGGCTCTTTTTTGAGCGAGCTCCTGAGCGTGGCATGTTCTGTTTCTATTTTTTTTTTCGACGACAAACTTTATATAGGGTTTTATATAGGTTTGTTGTTCCGACGGTGGTCACCACTATGGAACCTGGTCTCTCACGGGGTCCCGGAGTCGAAGTGGTGAGGGTGGTCCCGGAGGTCTGGTACTCGTCGCGGATGGTCGGTAGTCGGAGCGGAGAGGTCGTCGCAGAGCTGAAGTCGAAGCGGAGAGGGCGTCGCGGTGCTGAGGTCCCTTGACGATCGTTCTCAACAGCGAACGCGACTGATAACCTTTCTTTCTTATATGTAGCAAGGAGATGCTAAGCCAGAGCTAGAGTGACGGTGGGCATATGCCCTTCGTCATGCGGCGGGATCATCTTTCGGTGGCTGACCTTCCGGGGACGGGTCAACGCCGTCTATGACGGGTGACGCCGTTCGCGACCCGGGATCGTGTATTGCCTGACCGGTGACGTGTCCTCTCGCGCATGCGTGTACGCGATCTACGATAGGTATCTACGACCCTGTCTTCCACAGATACGCACATTGAAAAAATAATATGTTATGAAATATTAGTATTATACGCGCCAACAACGTACAAGAACGACAGACAACCTACAAAAAAAATAAAAAAAAATAATGCGTGATAAGGCGATGACGTGCTCTTCGTACACATATATACTACCATACCTGCGAAAGGTTCCCTACGGCCGGGAACGAACGCGGGGATACAATTTGAAGAAGTGAAATTCTAGAAGGACACCCTTCATAAACAAATAAAAAATCCCTACAAGAAGATGTTGCCGCGAACGCGTTCGCGGGGCAAGAGACATGAGCGAGAATCGGCGACGATTTGAGCTTTGGGATTACTTCGCAGATGAATATCCGAGAACGGGCCAACGCATGAACGATGGCGTGCTTTTCATACATGTGTACCACGACATCTACGAAAGGTATCTCCAAGGTTGCCTTCGACAATGTACCCCAGTTCGCCCCCCCCCCCCCCCTCAAATCACAACCACACCACCACCTTTCACACTCACATGTGTATCGCTCCCCCAAGCCTTTTCCCTGCGGGCGCTATGTCAGCTCTGTCCCGACACTCTCATGCTAAACGCAAAAACCCCGACAACCAAGAGTGGCGCACGGTGGGGGCATCCAGACGATCTCAGACCGTGGGCAACCAATGTGATGAAATATTAATAGGGTTTCAGCCTATTTTTTCGGGGTCGCATAAGCGACCAAGAGTTGTTTTTTTTGGGCGTGTTTGGTCTGCACGTCAACCTGATGCAGGCTCACAATCGTTTTTTTGCACGACCTATTATGCAAATAACGTCTGCAGAGCTCGAACGAATAAAACTTTTTGAGCGAGCTTGGTCTGCACGTCAACCTGATACAGGCTCAAATATTCGTTTTGCGCGACCTATTATGCAAATAAAGTCTGCAGAGCTTTAACGAATATAACATGGGAAAATGTTTTTTCAAATGGCACTTTTAAATGACGTAATTTCCAAGTTGGCATCATTTGCAAACCCCTCTCCCAGGCAACCTGATATAGGCTCAAAATCGTTTTTTGGGCGACTTATGATGCAAATATCTAGCCAAATTGCGACCGCGTAAATAATACGAGTAGCGAGTTTAGCCAGGCTTTGACCCAATAGGCCAATGTTTTTTGCGCGACCTATTATTCAAGTAACTAGCCAAATTGTGTTCGTTTTGCTTGACGTCTGCAGGGCTTGAACGAATAAAACACCAGAAATTGGGAGCTGTGAAGAATGCGATGCGAGAAGATTAGAAAGGCTGCAAGACGAACAAGATACGTCCACAAGAACGCGTGTTATACCAGCAGTAGATCGCTCTAATTTTTTTATTGCGTTTGGTGCTGTTGAAGAAGTGTTTCTCATTTTGAGCGTGCTTGGTCTGCACGTCAATCTGATATGGCTCAAAATCGTTTTTTTGCTGGACCTATTTTGCAAATAACGTCTGCAGAGCTTGAACGAATAAAACAGGGGAAAATGTTTTTGCAACTGGCATTTTAAATGGCATCATTTCCATATTGACATCATTTGCAAACTCCTGTCCCAGGCAACCTGATATAGGCTTAAAATCGTTTTTTCATATAATCTATCTACCAGATAGCAACAACAGGTAGCAGCATTATAATAGCATTCGAGGAATTGAATGACGAAGGCAGCGACACTGTCTTTCACGCCTAGATAATACTGTCGGCAAGGCTCCTCACGATCGGTCTGCGAGCCTCGGATCTAGATACTATTATGCACGGTGTAGCAGAAGCTGGCTCAGTGCGCGCCTCTCAGTGGCTACGTAGAGAACATGCCGCATACACGGCCACCCCCTCTCTGGCCCTGGATGCTTGGTTGAGCGAAAACATCTAGAAACGCACTCGAAATGTCTCTTCGTGGCCAGACTAGAGGGTCAGTCTGCGTTTGCTCGGAATCGGATTCACGCAAGAAACGGCAGAAGTGATATAGTTCACTGTTAGTCTACATCGATATCTTGGCATTACTTTACATTCTACACGCGTAGGCTATGTGTCGTGTTGTGATTGTATTGAATCGAACAAGTCGAAGTGCTGCCCTGCCCTACCCGGAGCATGGGCGCCGGCGAATGCCGACACCTGTGCGGAGCCCTTGTATATATTGTAAATGAAGCACAAAAATGCAAGGAGTACTATTTTATTGAGGGAGGAGAACAACGTTGTTGCAGTATAGAGGGAAACGATGTTTTCGGGACTTGGTTATTGTATACAGGGGAAAATGACAGCAACAATGAGGAATACAGCATCGGTTATTGCCTGGCTGAGGGGCGGGGTAATGTATTTATTTTTAAATAGTTGAAGCACAGCAATGCAAGGAGTTCCATCGTACGATACGAGTGCACTTTGATGGTAGTTGCACTGCTGCCCTCTCACGCCACCAATAGGGGGTTGATAAGGCGCAATACGTACGAGGCACCCGGTACTGGACCCACTATACGCTCGGGTGCCATATGGTATATTTTCGCGCTGCGTACTGCATACACTTTACCGAACACTTTTACCGGTGTGTATACCTGGCATATATTTGAACAAATATATATATACGTGGTTTTATAGTTTCCGCGCACAGACTGCCTAACATCACCCTGTTGACCCTGATAGCTACACTGTAGTTGCAAGGGGAGTCGCCGACCTATATCCTTAACGAGTACACACAACCCGTAATACGCGCGATCGGAGTATCACACACAGCTTGCAAAGATGAGTTTCGACAAAATATTCGATCTCACAGCTGGAGTGTATTTTCATTTTTATAATATACGTGGTGCGTCCCCAATGTATTTGGCGCCTTACTCTGGGTCCGAAATGGCTAAAATCTCCAGGCTGAAATACTAGAGTCTCTCAGACGATTAGTATCTTTGAGACGAATATCATGTGTGTGACGAATAGTATGTTTGTGTTCCCGTCGAAGCACATCAACAGCGGCACTAGCGTAAACTGATATGGACAGCTTACGCTATACCTACAATGGGACCCGAAGGGTGCGCCAGCTAGCGTTGGGCTGCGAAAGCAACTGAGTTAAATCGACACACGACGCGTATGAAAATACGTGGAAGTGTGGTGAGCTAAAGCTTTATTTTTCCCCATCCGCCGGAGGATTAAAAAAAAAAAAAAAAAAAAAAAAAAACTAGAGTGCGCTGCCGGGGTTGTAACGAAGACCACTGATAGGGACAGCTTACGCTATGCCTACAATGGGACTCGAAGGGTGCGCCAGCTAGCGTTGGGCTGCGAAAGCAACTGAGTTAAATCGACACACGACGCGTATGAAAATACGCGGAAGTGTGGTGAGCTAAAGCTTTATTTTTCCCCATCCGCCGGAGGATTTCAATGTATACCCGGTAGCACGCCGCACGTAAAAGCCCGTGAATAGTAAATAAACACAAGCATAGCACAGCACCGCAACCCAACACAGCTCCCAGTGCCCCGCCCCCCGCAATGGACGGACGGCACTGCTTCGAGAATCCGTTTTTTCCCCCCAACCATCAGTAAGTTTTATCGCGAAACGAAGTTTTCTATACACTATTGATAGTGAAAGGCTAGGCCAGTAGAGTAGTTTTGTAAGTATCGAGTATTACGAATTACGCTTTAGTTGGGGGTCCCCCTTTAGTGCCGTGAATTTTTCTTGTCACGACTTGGTCCCAGTTTAGTGCGGCCCACAGCACATCGAAGTACAATTACGCACACGTACAGCAGCAGGTACGTACATGCGTGCGTCATCAGTACGTACATCAAGCAGGAAGCGCAGTAGGTACGTGCGTACATCAGCGGGGTTGGTGCGCTACCCCAATGAGATAGTACCCGCCATATTGAGGAAAGGATTGGGTTATACAGCAGTATGCTGTAAGTACGTCCAGTAGGTACGTGCAGTAGGTGCAGTAGGTACGTACATACATTAGATTTTGGTACGTATTACGTGCGTACATCAGCTCCACCTGGTACTAGGTATGTAGGTAGGTACAGTATACTACCCCACTGTTTCCACCCTCTCAGATTGCGTACACGCACATCCTTACCTTCACCGTTTTACGTTAATAAAGTGTCTAGCCTGGAGGCAAGCGACACGAATGATACTCATTCGATTGCTCCATGTAATTAAATGCCGCGATGGTTGCATTTTGTTAGGGGAAACACGTCGGTAGTGGTGAGGGTGGTCAAGGACCGGCGGGACGGCGAAGGAGGACAAGCGGGAGGAGGGCGAGAAAATGACCCCTCGAGCGAGGAGGTGGGGGGGGGAAGAGGGGGAGGGGAGGAGGGGCGAGGGGGGGGCGATTGTGGGATTGAAGTGAAGCATGTTCAAATCGATACGGGGAAGACTTGGCGCGAGGGCATCATCCGTTGGTTTCCGAGGTGAGCGGGTGTTCCATCCATTCAGGTTGGCGTGGTTGTTGGCGGTGGTTGCTATGGAGAGGGGGAGGATGATTTCTATGAGGAGAGAGGGGGGTGATGGAGGGTTGAGTGAAGCGTGTCCAAGTCGATATGGGGAAGACTTGGTGTGAGGGCATCCTTTACTGGTTTCCCACTTGATCAGGTGTCCCATCCATCCCGAGTGGCGTGATTGCTAGGGAGGGGGGGGGTATAGTCATATTCCCCTTGGTGGGAGGGCATCATGCGCTGGTTTCCCAGGTGGCAAGGTGCTCCGTCCATCCCACATCGCGTGATTGCTAGGGGGCGGGACCGGGTGTAGGCATGCCCCATTTGAGGCTGGGCATCGTCCGCTGGTTCCCACTTGGAAGGGTGTTTCATCGATCCAGCGTGGCGTGATTACCAAGTGTGTGTGCGGGGGTGGTTGATATTGGGGAGCCAAGCTCCTGCTGTTTTGCTGTGCAATCAACCACCAATCGCCAACCACCGTCACCAATTACCCATCCCCAGTCTTTAACCACCATCCACCAACATGTAGCTACCAATCACCATTCACCAGTCACGCCATCCACTAATCATCAACCACCAATAATTCCTTCGTTATCAGGCACAATGTGAAGAGCCTTGATGGGATCGTCTTGACGCACGACCACGCGGATGCTATGCTCGGCCTCGATGACGTCAGGGGTTTGCAGGTGCGCTTGCCGATTCACTTGCGGGATAATCATCTTGCGTGTTTCGCCGCATACATATTCGGGTTAAATAGCCTCTGGGTTACACCGCAAAATACGTATACGTCCTATTCTTCGAGTTATACATGGTGTGTTACGTCGTAGTATCGTTCACGGGCTATCTTGCGGGAACTCGTGTATTACACCGCAAAAACACACACGCCGGTTAAATTGCGGGACATTATAATGCTAATTTACACCGCCAATACGTTGATGTGATCGTGTTGATGCACGATCACGCGGACGCTATCATCGGCCTCGATGGCGTCAGGGATTTGCACGCGCATGTGCGGGTGAAATTTCGGGGAATTGAATGGTGTATTACGCCGCGCATGTATTCGGGTTAGTTAGCTTGTATTTTTTCGGGGAATTGAATGGTGTATTACGCCGCGCATGTATTCGGGTTAGTTAGCTTGTATTTTTTCGGGGAATTGAATGGTGTATTACGCCGCGCATGTATTCGGGTTAGTTAGCTTGTATTTTGTCCACGAAAGGCCCAATTGTTATTTGATCAAGTATTCGAAAACCCATACAACACATGTACGGGGAAACACGATTTTGGTTTCTTCCATGCTGAAATATTTTGCAAGCATGAGCCTGCTACCACGGCAGCAATGCTCCCACTCTAATTCGAAGAACTTTTACCTTGAAAATGTTGGTGCGTTTCTCCTTGGGTAAAATGGCTTCAATGCCCGAAATTCCAGGGCTTTAGATTGGTCAAATTACTTCTTGCGGGTGGGATCGGGTCAGGATGAAATCCCACCCAACCCCCAGTTTTGGAAATCTCCTGCCCCGACCCAACATGATCCGTGATAATTCAAACACCTCCCAACCTGACCCGACTAGACCCGCGACTTTTTTTTTAATTTCCTGACGTAACAAGCAGGCCGGGTCACGACCGGCGAAACACCGTGCAAGTATCGACTAACATGATCAGCGGGCTCCTGATTTATCGTTTTGTCCTGGCAGAACTCTAAGAAGGTGACCGCGATGCCTGTGCACGTCTCGGAGAGGACTGACAAGGCCGTGAAAAGGTGTGATAACAGGAGGACGCATGCCGCCATGTAGGTAGCACTTTATCAGCAAGTATATTTTCTGAACGACGGGTCCTCACAACCTTCCTTGACCCTGTTAGAGCCCCAAAGCCCCTCCATATACTATTTCCAAGTAATTTGTGGAAAAAAACGGGCTTCCTGTTGTAATAGCGTTAACCCAAAATCGCCGGCATGCCGTTCTTTTCTTTTGATGTACTACGAGCTGGGCCAGCCATGATCAGCTTTTTTGTTCGTCCGTTCATTAGCGCACCGTTTTTTCGAATCTTGAGCTGAAAATTTGACACGCGCTTCACTGTAGTCTTCTCGAGCGCTTCATTACTGCACCGCTTGTTTTTTTTTTTTTTTTTTTTTTTTGCGTGAGTTAAGGCACATTTAAAAAAAAATACGAAAGTTGGTTTTGGTCTCAACTGACGAAAAAAACAAATAAATAAGTGGTGCAGTACTGAACCCCTCGGAAAGACTACAATGAAGCGCGTGTCAAGTTTTCCGTTCAATATTCGAAAAAACGGTGCGCTAATGCCACATTTTCGATGCTTCCCGAAACTGGGGGGAAAACCGCGACGGTAAACACGGTAGATGGGAGGAGCGCGAACTTGCTTCTCACGAGATTGGCGTCAGCGAGCAGAGTGACAACCACATTTGACGGCAAGGCCACTTGGAGGCGCGCGACGTGATCGTGGTTAATTGCAATGATCCTCTGAAGCTGGTAGGTCCGGTGGCTGAGATAGCGGCGACGCTTTATAAAATTGGCCTTAAGCTTAGTGGTCCTCCCGCGAAGACCACGCACAGCGGAACGCCTCTGTCGAGCAGACATGCACGTTGCCGCCATGGATTCCGCGCGGGACATGGGCCAGCCGCACGTGCCCTGGCGCTTGTACCGCTTCGCTTGGGCGCAGTTTAAGTAGCCGAGGCTGTTGAGGCTGTTGAGAGGTTTCCTTGTAGGGGTGTCGCGGGCGGATGCAAGGGGGCAGGGGGGTCGTGTGAGATCTCCATGCAAATACGAAAACAAACGGGGGCGCAGGTAGCACAGTACCCGCAGTACGCGTACTCGTACGAGCACATAAAAAGAGGCTAATACGCGTGCAGCTACGCAGGCGCGCTGCGGTTAACCGCGCACGTACGCGCTGGTGACCCGCGAGCATACAAGAAGAGCGATTGTGTTGTTCGTACGTGCTTGCACCAACTTGAACGACAAAGATAATATGATAGGTTCGCACACGTAGATACCACTCCGGTCGTAAATGTAAGGACGTTTGGTATTCACTGCGATACCGTTTGGTTAAAAATACAGGGATGTTCTTGAAGTTGTCATCTGCTCGTGTTCGCCAGGAATTAACCGGTGATACAGAGTAATAGGGATCTTCTTGACAGTATCTCCTATGCGCCACAGCAATCGACGATATAGCAGTATAATAAAAGATAGGGATCTTTTGCACACATATCTCGTGGTACCTATCACTACGCATGCGCAAGTCAGACGCAAGTCAATTGGACAGAAGAAAAGCATGGAAAATACAGCTAGAAGAAAGAAAAGGGGTATTATATTCCGATTCAAGATCACCCTGTGTCAAGCCAAAGCAGGCGCTCATTGCTCTTATCTGTTGTCGGCAATATATATATATATATATGTATATATATATGGCTGTTAGTATGCCGGGACATGGCGATTTGACCGTTCTTCTCACGTCCCGAATGCCTTTGTCGTGACGCTCTGGGCACAAACTGCATGGATTCACCCCGAGGTCGAGCGTTTGGTACGACTTGCGGTTGCGGTCGCATGGCAAGTTGTTATCTACGCGAGTAGCATGCAAGAACACCCTCGAAAATATTAGCGAGCTCAGTTTTTTTTGACCCAATAAGCGAATGAAATCGGATTTTTCAGCGATTTTTTCGGTGCCGCGTAAGCGACAAAGAGGTGATTATTCGGGCACAGCAAGTATTCCATGACTATTCGACCATTATGCCAGTGAGTCAAATACGCACTGTTTTGGCCAAATTTCAGACTTTTTTCCACAGTTGGTTATTATGCTCGAGTCGTGCCATTCATAGTTCCACATATTATTATGTGGTTTTGCTTTGTACACCCCATTTTTGTTTGAAATTAATTGTGCTTGTAACCGGGGGGCCCTGAACCCTGCATACAAATGGCTTTAATTCGTCCATTATATTGCGTTTGATGCGGTTGTCGCTGTTCAAGTATTTCTCATCCTCATTTTAAGCGTGCTTGCTCGGCACGCCAACGTGATATAGGCTCAAAATCGTTTTTTGTTCGACCTGCTATGCAAATAACTCATTATCGCATTGCAAATGTTTGCCGTATGCGAGAGGTATGCGAGAAAACTCGACTCGGTCGAAATTATTGTGAACTTATTAGGTCAAAGCCTACCAGCCAATCACGAGAAATAGGCCATTGGAGTTGGGGTTGACACGCCGTGCGGGGAGGTATATCGACCCGGGACATCATCGTTATAGTTCCCGCGTTGCTCGGGCTGTAGAGATTCGGAGGATTTGTGAACCAGGGAGGGGGCCCTATCTTCCCCGTGTGCGACGGAACTGCCCCCCATCGGTTGGTGAGCCTTCACCATCCTCCTACTGGGGTGGGCGGTCGCTGTGGAGCTCGAACCAATCAGCGATTCTAGCCAATGAAACTGGGGTTTCCACACCGTGGGGGACGGTGTCGACCCGAGAGAGCTCGGTTTTCTTCCCCCGTTTGTCTAAGTTTTAGATATACATGGAATGACTCCTAGGCCGGGGATGGGACCTTATCGTCTCCGGGTGGAGCTGGCTCAACAATATACCAACAAATTAGAGATCAGCCGGTCGGTGGCATTGGAGATTTCCACGGTCGGGGGGTATCTATCCTGGTGATATATCCGCGTTCGTTCCCGGGTTGTCGGAGTTTTATATATGTGAATGGATTCTGATTCTGGGACTGGACCCTATCGTCCCCAGGTGACGGTTGCTCTATGTACGATCTCCGGCCAATGAGCGACCAGCATTCAGACAACAAGGCCATACCAGGAATTTCACGTTTTTTCTTTTAAATTGAAAAACGTCAGCTGAGTACAACCGATTTAATGGTTAAAACTCAACTTTGCAAGCTGCGTGGTTCATCTATGTTTCACTAATATACAGAAGTTGCACCAAATCTGCGGAAGGTCGTTCGCGCTTAAATTTTCGTTCAAGGCTCGATCGAGCCTGAAATTCTTAACTACCAAATTATTTGTTCAGTGCTATCGCGTACTACTAATATTCCATCGACCAGACGAGAGTGGTCTACAGCAACAAGTAGCAGCATTATTATAGTAGCATTCGAAGAATTGAATGACGAAGGCAGCGACACCGTGTTTCACGCCTAAAATACCGTCAGCAAGTCTCTCCACGATCACTATACACACAGGAGACGCAGCCGGTCTGCGTAGGAGCCTCGGATCTAGATATTATGAAAATATAAATACACTCCAACAGCTAGCTGAAGTGAGATCGAAGATTTTGTCGAAACTCATTTTTGCAAGCTGTGTGTGATACTCCGATCGCGCGTATTATATTATGGTATCATGCATGTAGTAGCAGAAGCTGGCTCAGTGCGCGCCTCTGTCAGTTGCTACGTAGAGAACATGCAGCAAACATTTGGCCGGCCCTGGAAGCTTGGTTGAGTCGAAACGTCAAGAAACGCACTCGAAACGTCTCTTCGTGGCCAGAATAGAGGGTCAGTCTGCGTGGGCTCGGATTTTTTCCGATCGAAATATATAGAAGCTCGGAATCGGATTCACGCAAGAAACGGAGGAACGGAGGAAACGACAGAAGTAGTAAGTAGTCCACTGTTAGTCTATATCGATCTCTTGGCATTACTTAACGTTCTACACGCGTAGACTATGTGTTGTGTGGTAATGGTTTTACTCTATCGAATATTGAATCGAACAAGCCGAATTGCTGCCCTGCCCTACCCATGCGTAGCTCTGGTATATATATATATACAAGGGGCTACGCCGGCGGCCTGGACGGCCGCCGGTCGCAGCGCAGGATAGTAAATATTAAGAGGTTAAGAAGTAATGCCAAGAGTTAGATGAAGTTTGTTAATTCATGTATGGGAGATACTGGAAAGGGAAAATGCCGACAAATTTTTCCCGATTTCCCGTGTGCGGCGGAACAATGCTAGAAGGCAGCCTGGAAATTATGGGAGAGCATGGCGGTTCACCCCAGCTGGGTGACGCTCTGCGTTGCTACGCAGAAAGGCGCGGCCACAGCTGCTGCTGTGCATATACCATTTGTAGCTTCGTGATGCTGCTGTGCATATACCATTTGTAGCTTCGTGATGCTGCTGTGCATATACCATTTGTAGCTTCGTCATGCTGCAGGCTCATCATAGCTTCAGCTACTGCTGTACATCATGTACATGTACGTGCTGCTGTAGACTACCGGGGGTTCAAAAATATTGAGAGTTCGCAGTTCTCCACGACGCCTAGCTGCTGCTGTGCATATACCATTTGTAGCTTTTTGATGCTGCTGTGCATATACCATTTGTATTTTTTTTTTTTTTTTTTTTTAGATCCTCCTGGGGATCCGGGTAAAAAAAGCTTAAGCTCCATACACTTTCGTTTGTATACCATTTGTAGCTTCGTGATGCTGCAGGCTCATCATAGCTTCAGCTACTGCTGTACATCATGTACATGTATACGTGCTGCTGTAGACTACCGGGGGTTCGAAAATATTGAGAGTTCGCAGTTCTCCACTACGCCTGGGTGGCATGTGTTCTCGGGGATTACGAACTTTTCTTCCCCAGATCCTAGCACAAACCTTGCTTAGTGGCCTTTAAAATGGCGACGCCGGCCAGGTAATCGACCTCCCCCCGTGTGTCGGAGGTCAGAGAACACGTACCGAAGAAATAACGCGAAGACACTAGCCCTGTGTGCAGACTACGCACCAAACGTCTTACAGGGCACGATTTTTCGGAGATCTCGTCGTAGATCTCGACGTCGAGGCCTCGCGCGCGCGCTACGGCGCCGAGCGGGCGGATCAGCTGAGCCGGTGGTTGCAGGCGAGGCGGGGGCACGCCTCAGCGAAGAAACCGCGCGGAAAGGCGGTCAGAGGCGGGAGATATCCGCAGACGTAAGGATGTGCATATGTGATAAGCGAACTAAGATATATAGATTTATATAGACTATATAAATTACCAGGGCTTTTCGCGGGTCGGGTCACATCTCAAGGTTCGGGTCGGGTCGGGTCAGGGTGATCCGACCCGGCCCGTGAGGCTGGAAAACCTTCTGACACGACCCGATCCGCCCCGTGAGGCGTCGAACACATACTTGAGACCCGACCCGACCCGACTTGACCCGCGAGATTTTGACGACCTCCTGACGGGTTCCGCCGGTCGAGTTATGATTGTCAATTCCGAGCGAAACGGGTTTCTAATTGACACGTGCCGACTAATGGTACGGATAGTATACTAATATTATATTTATAGTATTGTGATAGTACTAATAGTACTAATAGCATACCAATAGTACTAGTATACTAGAAGTACTAATTGTATACTACTAGTACTAAAAGTACACTAATAGTAGTATTATATATTAGTATTCTAATGGTACTAATAGTATTCTAATACTACGAATGGTATAGTAGTACAATTGTATACTAATTGTAGTAATAGTATTCTAATGGTAGTAGTAATAGTGTAGTAATAGTAGTAATAGTACGGTCGAGATGCATCAACCATTGTGTTTCTGAGGCTCCTAACATGACGAGATCCATATTCTATGCTACTAATAGTATACTATGTACTATTAACGGTATACCTCACCCCAAAGCTGTTTTTGAGAAAACCAATACCATGGCCAGTACCTAGTATAGTTACTCATCCCTCTACAGTAACGGTAGGGGTTACAGTTTTTTGGGCTAACTAATGTTTCTGGCCTTCCGAGCTGTTCTGAGCTGTTGTGAGCTGTTCTGAGCTGTTGTGAGCTGTTCTGAGCTACTGTGAGCTGTTGTGAGCTGTTCTGACCTGTTCTGATCTGTTCTGACTTGTTCTGACATCTTCTGAGCTGTTGTGAGCTATTGTGAGCTGTTGTGAGCTTTTGTGAGCTGTTGTGAGCTGTTCTGAGCTGTTCTGAGCTGTTCTGAGCTATTCTGAGCTGCTCTGAGCTGTTCTGAGCTGTTCTGACATCTTCTGAGCTGTTGTGAGCTGTTGTGAGCTGTTGTGAGCTGTTGTGAGCTGTTGTGAGCTGTTGTGAGCTGTTGTGAGCTGTTGTGAGCTGTTGTGAGCTGTTGTGAGCTGTTGTGATTGGTTGAGCTCCTCGGGTGAAGAGCTACCGGTTAGTCTGGCACTTTACCGAGTGCATCTGTTGTAGGACTAGGGCACAGAACAGAACTTGCTCGGTTGCTTGGTGGGTTGGGTTGCGCGAACGAATGCTATGATCGAAGTAATGTTTTGGGCGAGATGTTGAGATCCTCGTGTTTTTTTGGAGCTCAGAAGCTTACTTCCGCTTCACCCCGACCGTGAGATGACTCGAAAAATGAATATCGAAAAATATCGAAAAGTAAGAATGGTAGCATTCCGACGATTTTGGGTAAAGGAGCCCTATGTTTTCGCCTAAAAGAGGTACAGTACCCCAATCGTAGCACGCATTAATTTCCGACGGCGCCAAAAATTGGGGCTCGTTCATTGCTAGCCTTACGCGCCCGATTTTCCGTGTCCCGTGTCCCCCCTGACAACTGTATGAAAAAGATAACAGTTCTAAACTATTTTGGACGCACACACATCAACGCCCAATGATATCATTTTTTTTCTGGGTTGGGTTGGGTTGGGTTGGAGTGGTGTGGTTTTGGCTGGGTCGAATCGGGTTGGGTTAGTCTGGGCATGAGTTGGGTTGGGAGTGTTCCGCTTCCCGCCAACCCGCGCAGCTAGCAGAAGTTACACATATCCACCAGCGCGAGCTCCCATTAGAACTACAACATATTTAGTTTCCACCTTTGAGGAAAACGATGTGCACTATTGATAAGTTGCCCTGATTGCTTAGACTTGTTCTGCACCTACAAACACACACATCCCTCGTACGTCGAGAATAGTACCCACAACGATACGACAATGGCTTTATTGTAGAATGGAGAGCAGCGCTTTTCGTTTGACGATTTCCTGTGCAGGAATTGTTGTGACTGCGGAGAGTATTTGTTTTTGCAGCTTGAGACTTTTAGTGTGTCGGACACCTGCGCTGTCATGTTTTCTTCTGTTTGCACTTGAGAACTGGTGCCCTTTTGTACCACAAGGCCATCTACTTTGTATTTGGTCAACACCCTATTTGCTGGAGTAATATAGTTGTTACAACTAAAGCGGGAACCATGTGTTTGTTCGACTCAGGGTTTTCCCCTACCTTGTGGGGCGTGAGGAGGACAACGGAGCGGGGGGACGGTTCGTGGCATCCCTCACTTTCAGCGTATTTCAAGACTTCCAACCATTCCAGGTGGGTGGGTAAAACGGTCGTGGGTGGGGGTTGGGGTTGTGTGGGGTGGGGTGGGGTGGGGTGGGGTGGGGTGGGGTGGGGTGGGGTGGGGTGGGGTGGGGTGGGGTGGAGGAGCGGAGGTGGGGTGGGGTGGGGTGGGGTGGGGTGGGGTGGGGTGGGTGGGGTGGGGTGGGGTGGGGTGGGGTGGGGTGGGGTGGGGTGGGGTGGGGTGGGGTGGGGTGGGGTGGGGTGGGGTGGGGTGGGGTGGGGTGGGGTGGGGTGGGGTGGGGTGGGGTGGGTGGGGTGGGGTGGGGTGGGGTGGGGTGGGGTGGGGTGGGGTGGGGTGGGGTGGGGTGGGGTGGGGTGGGTGGGGTGGGGTGGGGTGGGGTGGGGTGGGGTGGGGTGGGGTGGGGTGGGGTGGGGTGGGGTGGGGTAGGGTGGGGTGGGGTGGGGTGGGGTGGGGTGGGGTGGGGTGAGGTGGGGTGGGGTGGGGTGGGGTGGAGGGGCGGAGGTGGGGTGGGGTGGGGTGGGGTGGGGTGGGGTGGGGTGGGGTGGGGTGGGGTGGGGTGGGGTGGGGTGGAGTGGGGTGGAGGGGCGGAGGTGGGGTGGGGTGGGGTGGAGGGGCGGAGGTGGGGTGGAGGGGCGGAGGTGGGGTGGGGTGGGGTGGAATGAGGTGGCGTTTTCCAAGTGGGAGGGCTGGGTTGAGCCGACGGCGGCAGTTCAGATTTTTGTGTGAAACCGTTCCGTTTTGGTTTTCAGGTGAGAGGCTGGGCGATCACCCCTTTTCCCGTCCTCCACGGGGAAAACTAGCTTGTTCGCTTGTTTTTAGACGGAGGGAGAGATACAGATACATATATATATCATCGATGGGGGTTTTATTTATCTGACGGGATAGCTAAGATTTGGCGTCTGAACCGTTTCGATTGTTGTTTTTGGCCGGTGGGATGGTTGGGTTAAGCCGTTGGGGTCATTTTTTTGTCTTATTAAATCTTTTTTGTATACTCTTGTTTTTCGTTTGTATTTCGCGGGTGTGACGGTTGGAAATCACCCCCTTTTCCCGTCCTCCACGCCGAAGCATAGTATGATGTGGTGTTCTGCCAATGAATACCAATGTAGGATACCATACAAGTACATAAGATAGAACCCAACTTCAGTAATATAGTTTCCGTGTACAGTAGATTGTATTGCTGCATGATGTAATTCTGCTGAATATGTCACGGCAAACGGGGTCCTTGAGACTTTGCTCCACTACCGCTTTGTTTGTGTTTCTCAGGTGGGAGGGTTGGAAATCACGCCCTTTCCCGTCCTCCACGGCGAAGACTACGTATCCCACGGCTTTCTCTTCGGACCCGAGGGGAACAAAATTTGCTACATTTCGGACGTCAGCCGGGTGCCTCCGGAGAGCATGGAGTTTCTTCGAAGCCACGGGCCGATCCAACTGCTTGTGTGCGATGCGCTCATGAGAACTGTCAACCATCCGACTCACTTTAGGTCAGAGTTTATGCCTAGCTCGCTCATGTGCATGCGCGCTACAATGGGGTGCTGTACCTCCTTTTGGCAAAATGTTTTCTGACTGACGGCTCCTCAGCCGACGAACTACGCAATAGGGTGTTTGCGAAATACCAACTTTGGTTGGGGTATGAACTTGGGCAGGAAAACGTACTTTAATATTTTACATACTTTTTCCCTCCTACTTTCTTTTTTATTTTTCGACCTAGTTTTATCGTGGGTTGGTTGGCCTTGTGCGATGGTATTCGCGGGTTTCAACACTATTTTTCCTTTTTTTTGAACCCGACAGAGGTTGGAAATCGCGAACACCCTGATAGCGTTCGACAATCTCAATATTACTTTGTAGCACGCTTAGCTCGTGTTTCTTTTTTGTTTGTTGGGTAGCGATTTCCTAATTTTCTCAAATACCAGTTCTCGGGTCTGGCGTGAAGGTCCTCAGGTAAGGAGGCCCAACACGTTTAGGTGTATCCCCGTCGTTGCATGCATCTGTGGCTCTTTTTGGGTGGCCAATTGGTTCATTTTTCGACGATATCGTCTCCAAACCAAACATTTCAGTTATTGTTGGTTCACCCACCCAATGACTAGACTCTGCAAGCCTTCCGTTCGGAGGTAAAACAAAGGAGCTAGAATAACTAGGTGTGCGCATGGGGTGTGTGAACGGTGTACCTAGAAAGCTACGCAGCCCACAGCAAACGGTCCAAATCGGGGTAACGCAAGACAGGCCCATAGGCGCCCCCCGTACCCCATCCTCAGCAGTAAGGGGGTAGCAATATTACTGCAGAGGTGCAGCAGAATGGCTGCACGGCTAAAATAGAGATAGACGTAAACGCCGGACCTAAAAAAGTTCAAATCTGTTCCTAGCCGAAAGCTAAAGAACAAGGAATTACGAGGTACTCGTACTTGTAATATGCATGCAGCCACCGAGCAAGAAGGCAGAACATGAAAACCTCTTGAAAGCTGCAGGGGGAAAACAAAAAAAATAGCCACCGGGTAAGTAACTGGGCAAGTAATTTGACCGGCCCAAATGAGTGTTTTGTTCGTTCTGTTAATACCTCCGGAGAGGATAGCGTTTGTTCACATCACAGGCCAGCTGCCGTAACGTTTCGACCATATCATCTCCATTAAAAAAATAAACCGGCACTATGTAACCAGTTCACCCCTGTGGGGCATCTGTGACGGATGAAACTATACGAACGTATCCCGCTACTATCCTCCCACGCTCTGTGATGGAATTCTTATATCCTCCAGCGTCGAGGATAGCGTCGCCTTGGCGGGGAAGCTTCGGGCAAGGAGGACCCTCCTCGTGGGTCTGGGCAACGACATCGAGTATCACTCCACCAACGCACAGCTGGAGATACAGGAGGAAGAGGCAGGGGCACCCAACGTCAGGCTAGCTCATGACGGGCTCGCCGTGGACATTGATTTACAGTAGCTGGTCCTTCTGCAGCGCATGTATGTGCTACTAATAGGCGGAAACACCGGCACTATTGCGGCGACTGGCACTACTGCGCACATTGCCAATACGTGGTATTCCCATCTGTGCCAAGCGATTTTACGGGCAGTATCGCGGGCAACAGGCACTATTCAACCGGCCCCATAGAGAAACCACCACTGCTGTACTTTGAACTGAGGCTGACATGATTTTGGGGGTACCTTGGGGATCGCTAGCGTGTTTGTGGCCCCTTGTGTGGTGGAGCAGGCCGGGATGGGTGTTAGACGAAGGCGCGCACGATGGTAGGATGCCACCGGTTCTTGTTATAGGCGTACTTTCGTGTGGAGCTAGAACTAAATAGAACTCAATATGTGTTCGTCCTAAGACACTTGTTGGCAGAACACAACAGGTAGCCCTGAAGCTGGCGTGATGCCGGGGGTAACGTGGGGAATTGGGGCAGGCCGGGGTGTATATTATACGAAAAGACACAGCACACATGACTGTAGGGCAGACACAATTGTTGGTGGTGGGTTGTTGAGGATAATTTTGACGACAGCGACAGGAGTGACAGTCAAAACGAGAGTGAAAGTGTGCGATAATGTGTCTATGGCGTGTTGATGTGAAGTATGCTGAGTGGAACCGAGCAATTGTTCTCAGAGCGTCCATGGCCAGCATGAAGCTGGCTTGATTCCAGCAATATTGAGGCAGCCGTGGGGGACAATATATGCGTATGTTTGTTGCCATGTTTGAGGAGTGTTTGCGAGTTAACCCAGCTTCGCCGCAATAATGATATCGTAGTCCACAGTAACTCCTCAGTACATACCATGATGAGTAGACAGCCGCGGAGCCGCGGAGGACAATATTATAGATTTAGTGCCATGTTTCAGGAGTGTTTGCGACATAATCCAGCTTGGAGGTAGTAGTTGATATAACAATCCACGGCAACTCCTCAGTACACAAGTAGACATTACCACTCATTCGACGCTATCATATGGCTGACCCACACTTCTGTGTACGAGACAAAGAGGACTAGTCCCAAACATTGCTTGAAGTTGGAGTTAAGGTTAGTTGTATTATTATCGTGAACTGTGAGCCTCAACCAAAGTGTAACCATAGTGCAACCGTGGCGTGGATTACGTGGTAAAGTGTCCTTGACTCGGCCCAGCTTCGAAAAAATGGTCGATTTCCACACCAAATTAGCTCCTCTTTTCATGCTGATTTTGAGCATGTTTAGAACTTGGCCCCTCTTCGACAGAATGGTTGATATGTTAGTCCACAGTAATCCCTCGATACATCTTCATTCAGAGAATTTCCCTAGGCGGCCGGCGTCAAGACTAGACTATCCTGGCGTCAAGAGCATTTCAATCAGTTTGCATGGTTGATAGATAACCCCACACTATGTCCTCATCGAATCTTCATTCTTCTACCTTTCTCGGGCGGTCGGAGTTAAGGCTAGGGCTAGGGGAGGAAGTATAAATATTTATTTAAGCATTTTTGTGAAAGCTGGGGGAAGATGTATGCAGCCCTCTTTAGACTGGCGTGACTCCGGCGGTAGCTTGGGAGCTGCGGAGGACGTACTTTCTCTCGAAAGCTTAGGAGTGTATATGATTCGGTCCAGCTTCGACGAAACGGTTTACATTACAGCCCACGCTAACCCTTGATTACATATTGACCCGAGAATTTCCATTGCGGTCGCGGTTAAGGTTCAGGTTGAAGTATGAACTCAAGTTTTTTGCAAGTCATGGCGTGTAATCATAACCAAGGCGGTCTATACAGCAGCCCTCCTGAAGCTGTCGTGAAACGGGGGGTAACTTGGAGGTGGCTAGTGTGGTAACCTTTTCACTACTGCTAAAGGCATCCCATTTTCATTGCTCCCAAACGCGAGTGCAGTGCTAAAGGAGTCGACCCTTTTAGGGCTGCCGTCACCTGTGCGGACAATTTGGTTGGAATTTGAGATACAGATGGATGGATTCTTCTGCGTCGTACAGGAGCAATAGGGTCAAGTGCAGTGATGGGACACAGGCCGCGGTGGATATTATACAGAGGTACAACATACATGGTGGCATAACAGGCATTACCAACTCTGAATCTCTTTTTATTCGGGGCGAAACTGGGGTGGGGCGCCAGCCTGTTGAGTGGCCCCTTGTGGGATGGGACAGGCCGGGATGTGCACTTCACTACGTATGGTACACATAATAACTGGACACAACAGGTGGTCCTGAAGCTTGCGTTGGTCCTGTTGGGGAACCCATGGGTCGCTATTGACGGCGTATTATCCTTTCTACTGCTGCCAATAGTGTCCAACTATGTTTCCATACATGTACATACATGTATAGGATATCCCCGAAAAAAGGGTAAGTGCTGCAGTTCTAAAGCTGAAGGGGTCGACCCTTTTAGGGCTTAACTCCTTTAGAGCCCCCAAATCCCTCCCTGTACTAACTCCAAGTGATTTTGTCCCCAAAACGGGTTTCCAGTTTTAAAGGGGTTAAGTTCCACTTCGGGGACAAATTACTTGGAATTAGTATGGTTCAATGTTTGCTATGATAGTTGCCCGCTATATCTCCTGTGAAGTCGCTTGACACACATGGGAACAAGCAGTAGTAGCAGTGTGCGGAGTAGCGCCGGTTGGCGCTGTAGTGCTGGTTTGTCCGGTCGGCACTACAGACGGACGGCCACATCCTGTTGTTCTCAAAGTGGTGTGGCTCCGGGAGTAACTTGGAGATCGCTAGCGTGTTATGCGCTACTTTGTGTGATAGGACAAAGACCGAGACGAGTATTATACGACGACACACGTATATGATGACAGAGTACAATATGTAGTAGTGTATTAATATTACTAGGTAATAGAGTGTGCGATGACACATGCTTATATGGTGGAGGGGCACCCTCATGTTTGGAGGCTTTTCGCTTGACGAGTGGTGTAATATCTCACTTGGACAAAGACTGACATTGAGAAAAAATGAAATTGCAAATCGACGAATAATAGCTTGGGGGGTCGCTAATGTGTTCAGCACTCTCTTGCGGAATGGAGAACTGGAGTATTATTCGACAATACACGTGATGGTGGGACACACAGGGGTGCTCGTAGCTCGTAGTAGACGCATGATGATGACAACTGATAGATACAGAGGGAACCCCGAGCTGAGAGTCATGGGCTCGTTGTCGATGCACTACGCGAAACACGGCTACATTGCGACATAACAAGGCTTTTATGCCATGAGCTAAAAGTGGTTGCGGCCCTCCCCGTCGATGTACTTAGCCAAAAACGGCTACACTACTGCGGCATGACAAAGCTTTTTACCACGAAGATGTACTAATCCAATACCGGTTACACTGACTGGTGCATGGCAAGAGTTTTATGCCATGAAGTCCACTCGATTCCCTTCCTCCTTCTCTGCATTGAAAAACGCTTTCTATGTAATAAAACCCATGTTGTACTACAATTAAACAGTAGAAATAACGAATTGTCCAGCTGGCCAGCAACGACTATACATTCTTGAATTAACCCCCATCCCCGAGTTTCTGTTTCTGTTCAGTTTTCAGTTCCATATACTCCGGAGTATATATATATTGTTTAAGTGCAGTCTGTCACGCCGCATTTTGACACACGTCGCATTTCGACCTTCAACTGCCGGATGCCTCAGCAGACACGGCTCTTGACGCATAGCATTGCATCTACAGCAGCTCGTAATTTTATCCAGATTGGCCGTCCACACCTTTTCAGCGGAAGCCCCTACACCTCGACTCCGGGGTGCTGCAGTGATCACAAAATCGTCGAAAGAAAGTCAGAATACAAAAAATGAAACCGAAAACAACCTCCAACTGAACGTTTGCGCTTTACTTGAGGACAGCGACATCTCATCACTCATCACTCCATCACTCCATCACTCCTCACAAGCAGCCACAGCCCGCAAATTCGAGACACGCTCACTATGAGGTGCGTGAGAGCGTCGGGTGCAGCGGTCAGCAGTCAGTCGTAGATGACCAGAAGTTACTCACGAAGTGATTTCGTCGAGTCAAAGTTGCCAGTCAGCAGCACAAGAAAATAAATCAAGAATTTGATTCATACATAGTCCACGAGTTGATACGTTCGTGAGTGACCAGGGAGTATGAATTGCAATGGTTACAGCACGTACGAATAAGCGGATTTAACCATAAGTTAGCTGAGGAGTCCGCGGACCTTTCAAAGCACTACCCGCACGAAGCCGGAAAAAGGGCGTACGGGAAAAAAACGTCGACGTTCGAGGTAGAACTATTAGGCTAAAAAAAGGGCAAAAACGGCGAAGAAGCTGTGCATTCTTCAATTTTTTATCAGATTTTTCGATCCGAGAAAGTGGAACTTGCGAGTTGTACTCTTAATTTTATTCCGAAGTCGTAAGCTTTTTTTGGCGAAATGCCTACTAATTGATACTCGCCCCTGCTTGACAAAACGTTCCTTAGGGATTGCCCGCGGCGTACAATACACTTTCGAACAGCTACAGTTCCCACTCTTATGATCCTAAGTTAAAAACGGCTTAAAATAAATACGTGAACATACACAACGAGGCAACGTTTTTATGTCATGAACTCCTTTTCGATGTCGTCCGGCTCTTCCCCCTTCTCCGCATCGAACAGCGCCTTCAGTTTCGCTTCCATCATCGCCAGCTTTGCCTGCCGCGTTTGTTCAATTTTACAAAACATAGAAGAAAGCTCGAAATTTGATCACCTCAACATCAACAATTTCGTGGGACGGAATGCAGCACGAGCGAATTTGAGATGCCAACCTAGACGCGTGCTACGATAGAGGTGCACCAGTTTTTTTCTTAATACTACCCCTCAATTTGGGAGCTCAAGACCTCTCCCAAAAAAACCGATTCGGAAAAAAATAGAACTGTTACCGTATGACAAATTCCATGGACTAGGCACGCAACAGTAACATGCAAAAAAAATGTCCGATTTCCGACAATTTTGGGTTAAGGAGCACCGTCATCCAGAAACCCTTCATTTCAGACGAAAAGGGCTACCTCTATCGTAGCATGCATCCCTTTCTTACAAAATAAGTGCAAATACGAACGTGTTTGAAACTATGAAAATAGCTGCAGCAATGCTGAAGTAGGGACAAGGCCTAAGGCGGTGGTGTGCCAGACAGAGGAGCAATACTACGACCACCTCAGTGGGGGAGGCCGCCTTATTCATGCCGAGTTATTTTAGTGCGATTTTCCAGTTGCGCCAGGAGTTTTTTCACCGCCTTCTAACGGGATACCGCCTTATATAGGTAGACGGCCTTCGTGGGGGACCCCTCCCTACCGTAACGCCAAGGACCCTTTTGGAGCTGCCTGAAGACGCGTGCTACGAGATTGGGGTAGGGATTCTATTTTTGGTTTTCGGAATGACGGGGTCCATTAAGACAATTTCTTGCCGGAATGCCAATTACAATTATGGTTTCGAACTTAGTTTTCGATGTATACCTAGGCCATGGGATTTTTCGCTCGGGTTGTAATTTCGGCTTTCTCAACCTTCTTAGCGTTTGGGGGAGACAGATATCCCTTCTAGTTAGTGAAGAGCACTCCAGGAAATAACGAGGCTAGTAATTATCCCACGCTATGGGTTGCAGTTGTTGGGCGAAACGTTTCTGACATTTTGCCATTCTGACAGGTTGAGCTCCTTGGGCGTGGAACTATAACTATCGGGTATTGATAGTATGCTATTTTTGCCCAGTATACGCACTGTTGTTTTAGGACTAGCGCATGTAAATGCTGGTCCGGTTGCGTAAAACGAATGTCTTCGAAGTCATGTTTCGGGCAATTGATGTGGATGTTGATGCCGATGTTGATGTTGAGCTAGCTCCTCATCTTAGAAAGGAACTAATAAAACTCTTAGAATATGCTGCACCCCCTGTTAAAAGCGTGGGACGACTCTCTACTCCTAATTTCGCATGGATTCGTCTGAAGCGTCCACGAACCAAAGCACACAAGTCGACACACGCGCGCACGCTACGATAGAGGCTCACCGTTTTTTTTTGAGGCTCGTCACTTAAGATGTTTTTTTTCAAATTATTTTATCCTCCGGCGGATGGGGGAAGAAAAAAGAAGCTTAAGCTCACCACACTTTCCTCGCATTTTCATGCACGTCGTGTGTCGATTTAACTCAATTGCATTCGCAATTAAGCTCTACATGTCTCACCCGAAAACGTATTCATTTGGTGAAAATGAAAAGGTCTCCCCTATTGACAATCCAATTGCGCCCTGGGTATACAACGAAACTTGCTGCAAAACAAGAATGAAGCTCCAACGGTTTCAGGTCAACGCTTTTACAACTGGAAACCCGTTTATTGGGAAAATTACTTGGAACTAGTATAGAAAGGGGTTTATTGGGTTCTAAAAGGGTTAAAAAGCCCCGACATTCAGAAAACGTTTTAGTCAGAAAACGATACCTTTGTCGTAGCACGCCTCAGTTACCGACAGGTTGAAAAAATCCCCTGCTGGGTGATTGCTAGCGACATCAGTATCACTACCTTGCTACTCACCGCCCTCCGTTTGGCTGCTGCTTCCGCTCTATCTTCTGCCTTCTCCACCGATCTCCGTTCATGGACCTCTCGACGAATATTCTGGACTCGGAATTGAAGCTCCACCAACTCTGTCACACCGTACAGAGCCTGCCAAAAAGAGAAGAAAAAGAATAGCGAAAAGCACACCGGATCAGCAGTGTCGCAACCGTAACATGCGTCGTACAGTAAAGGGACATCCCCCCACGCCCCTCCTTCCACCAACATCTCTATTTGATTGACGCCAACAAAAAAAAACTCTTATACCAGCCATTATCAATTGATCGTTGTATTGAATTAACGGCTTCAGAATACCGGTGAATGACACTATCTACGGTAGGAGCGTACATTATCGGTTACGAGCCTCGAGTCGTTTTACGGTAGCCTCCCCAACTTTTCTCTAACGAAACTTCCGGTTTCGAAACCAGCTCCCGGCCGTAGCTCTTACAACACCATATTCCTTGGCACCCCGACGCTGTCGTTCGATTGGCCTTTGCGACAAGAAAATATTTGAAGAAATGTTTTCCATGGCATCCTTCGTCGTGTCGAACAGCCACGAAACGTTCGCTAAAGCAAATCGCTGTTTTGTTTGGGGGGGGTATCGTAGAATCAGCCCCTCGTTACTTGAGGAGATCTCTACCTTTGCCCAAGCAATGGCATCGAGCGGAGATGAAGGACAAACACGCTACGGTAGAAGAGGGGCACCGTTTTTTTCTAATACTACTCCCCCCTTGAGGAACTCGATACCCTATCTTGACCCCAAAAGTGACTATTTTTTTTAATACTACCTTTCCCTTGAGGAGCTCTACATCCAAACACTGGCCATTTTTTTCTAATACTACTCCTCCCTTGAGGAGCTCCACATCCAAAAACTGACCATTTTTTTGTAATACTACTCCTCCCTTGAGGAGCTCTATACCCCATCTTATTAACCCAAAAACTAACTCAGAGAAAATGTGACTGTTCAATTAACAATCCCATGGCATAGACATACGATGAAATACACAACGAAACACTACACAATGTGCTGAAGTTCCGATGGTCTTGGGTGAAGGAGCCGGGTCATTCAGAAACCGGTTCAAGCATCGTTACTTAAGGACCACACTACTGTCATTGAGCAAAACACGGAAATGCACCAGTATAAAACAACCCAATGACCTATGTGGGTCTAGACAAGACAATACGCTGTAGAACACAATACAAAACATGGCGCAGAGGATGCTCTAGCCCCCGTGTGTGTCTCTACCTCCTATTGTATTGTCTTGTTGTTGTCTAGAACCCCACCGCCGACGTTGATATTCCAACCGGATAGGTAGTGTTTGGTCATCAGTTGACCAGCTGCTGATCGTCAGTTTACTGTCTCAGTCGAGACGAGGGGTCCCGTTGGACAGAATAAACGTTTTCGCCAAAAAGGACTACATCTTGTCGCTATCCTGCCTTAGCGACAGCCAAAACAAACTAGCCACACACGTGGTTTTTAAAGTAAGTTAACAAAGAGCTATAATTCTGGCGATAAAGGTGGTACAGTGGTTCCTGTACTGGAGTGCCCTCCGTAGGAGGATTGTTTATAGATTCGACGTGAAACCATGTCATGGTCGAGTTGAAACCACGTGATATTTTATGTCACACTCACGCCAAGGCCGTCATAGGTGGGCGATAATGTAGGTGACGATGATGGGACAAGCAGGACGCGCCACATCTCACTACCTGCTCTACCCTGCGTTTCCCTACGTTACCCCGCACTACCGTACCTAGCCCTGTTATGTCTGTCTTTAGTATCCTCTCGCTGCAAACAATGCATATAAGCTATTGAGTCTATCCAGCGAGCCATGAGCAGAGACTAACCAAAGACACCGGAACCCGTGAGGAGCACCCTTCCCAACACCGGCCAACCACGCATCCCCCACTCGGAGTACCACTACATTCCTCAGTTTGCTCTCAGTTGACCATCAATTGCAAAGGCCCGTCACCCGGAAACGCTGTAGCCTGGAAGTACCATCTTATCGTTTAGCTAGGCAAACGTCACAAACACGAACTAAACACTTGCCTGTTGTTCGTCAACCTTGTTGCGTCGCGCCTGCTCTATCTCTATCTGAACCATCTCCATCGCTCCCCGCAGCGATAGACCCCCACCGAACCTGTTGTCGTGTGATGCTGCAGGTTTAGTTCGGGTACTTTAGGGTAGGGTAGAGTAGAGTAGGGTATGGTACAGGATGGTGTGGTACGGTAGGGTAGGGTAGGATAATGTAGGGAAGGGCAGGTGGTAGTGAAATGTAGTGTGGGGTAGAATAGGGTATAGGGTAGGTTAGGGTAGGTTAGGATAGGGTAGGGTAGCGTAGAGTAAAATAGAGTGGGGTGGGGTAGGGTAAGGTAGGGTAGGGTAGGGTAGGGTAGGATAGGGCAGGGTAGGGCAGGGCAGGGTAGGTTAGGGTGGGTGAGGTGTTGTGTGGCGTGGTGTTGTGCTGTTTGGTGCGGTGCGGTGCGGTGTGGTGTGGTGTGGTGTGGTGTGGTGTGGTGTGGTGTGGTGTGGTGTGGTGTGGTGTGGTGTGGTGTGGTGTGGTGTGGTGTGGTGTGGTGTGGTGTGGTGTGGTGTGGTGTAGTGTGGTGTGGTGTGGTGTGGCGTGGTGTGGTGTAGTGTGGTTTGTCTTATTAGGCACAGAGACGCTCATATCCATGCAAAAAGTTTGATGACGTGGTAGATATGGCTCGAAGTCCGCGACGGCATAGCCGAGTCTTACGTATTTACCAGGGTGTACGGGTTCTATCAATATACTTATAATTTATAGCTGTATACGCCCAGTACAGAACGAACGTTCGTGTCCCCTTTCGAGCGTAACCAACGCGAAATGAAGAAGTTGACTACATGTTTATATATGAGCAAGGTACTACTGCACAGTATATTGATCGTTGGACCACATATGCGCGAGTTTCGCACGCAGACAGACAAAGAAAATCGGACATTCCTGCCAAAACACTCTTCCTGGCTGTGACGGGTCGAATCCCGTCCGACGAAAAGATCTGGTTCACAACGCTGACCGGATTTGCTGCGATCATGATGCGTTAATTATTGCAGCGGTGTCTGGCATGACCAAGCATAAACACCACGATCAAAAATGCTATTGATATCGTTTCCCATAAACAAACAAAAAAATGTCTTGAAAATTGTATGTGTTCCTTTACTAATAATTTTCACCAGCCCCCCTAAATACTACATATTATTATAATGTTGGTTTCCTGTTTGTTCTCGACGACCAAGGCTACGGTACTGTAGTATCATGCATACGCTAGGTTGGCTTGCTATGAGATGTTATGATATACTCTCTTCTTCTCTACCAGATTTGGGCGACTCACTCGAGTGACTCTCTACCTCACTTAAACTAAAGAGCCTCCATGAGGTTTGTTTGACGCAGCGTAGCTAACCCTCTCATCATGGCAGCGTTCTACCGAAAAACTAAAACATCACATTAGCGAAGAGAAAATATCTCAACGAAGAGAAAACCTTTGAACGAAGCGGCGTAAGACCGGAAAGGAACAGGGCGGTCGCTCGCGCGAGTTAACCTGGCGCACTGAAAATCGACGGTCAACATAGGACATCATCCCTATCTTGGTCTTGATTCGACTTGATTGAGCATTCATTGTATTATTACATGCACTCGCATGTAATATATAGACGAAGGAAGGCCGTCTTCCCGCTACAGCACTGCTGCAGTATGATAGTGCAGTAGTGAAACGCACTCAATGCACGCGACGATGATAGATAGATAGGGAAGCACACTTTTGTCGACAATTTCGTTGTTTGTGACGGCAGAGAGGTCGCCCAACCCTGCAACTACCGAGCGATTTTGGAAAACCGTTTGTGATTGAAACGTTTTACGGCCGGTGCGCTTTTAATAGGGACCCCCGTTCCTTCGACCTATCGTAGTAGCAAGAGACGTGGTACGATAAAGAAAGGCATAAAACTTTTTGGCTAAAACGTTTTGCGAATGACTGGGCTCTTTAACCCCAAAATCGTGGAAATTTCATTTTTTTTGCAGTTTTTTTTGGGTACCTAGGCCATGGGATTTTCCATCAGGTCGCAATTTTTCGTTCTTCTCAAGAGACAGTTTTTGGGTGGGGAATAAATACCCTGAAGCATGGAGCCTCAGCAAAAACAATGGTTGATGCATTTTTACCGTAGGATGAGTCGTTAGTATCTATACTAAAGTAAAGTATAGTATACTATACTATAATAGTAGTAGTACAAGGTGGACAAAAGGCCGACCTTCCTGAGCACCTTTGCGAACGTTAAACATCACGCAGCGTGCGGATTTATCCCACGTTCTATGAGCTCGGCGCGAGTTTTGGCGTTCGCCAAGGTGTTTCCAAAGGCTGCCGTTTGGAGCTTGCCGACGTTCTGTGAATCTTTGTTTGGGCACAGCCGAACTTTCCAAAAGGTGCCCAGAAGAAAGTATGCCTTTTGCAACGTTGTATAATACCATGTCGACGGAGCGGGGGGATCCCGTCCACTCGACGACGTGGGTAGAGGAATTAAGGTAAACCTCTTTCTGGCAATATTTTTCATGTGCATTTCGACGGGGTTCCTCAACCTATTAATAACATCGTTGGAGCATCAATATTTATTTTTCGAAACTTGATACTCCATCTAGGTATATGTTTTCTACTTCTAGGCTGTGCTTGGTGGTGTTAACCGGCCTGCAATGTTTCAGTTTAATCCCAATCAGTTTTCGGGTAAGGTGTATAGCTCTTGAAGTGGCCAATAAACCCCAGAAAAAAATAATGGCCTCCACCGCCTCCACCGTACGTAGCAGGCTACAATTTCACCATAATCATGTTACTGTTGCGTTTTGCACCTAGGCCATGGGTTTTGATCATCATCTGGTATTAATAGATAGCGCTTTATTTTATGTAGATATCAGTTTTTGTGTTTCGAAAGCAAGAAAGGTATACACCTCCTCAGCCAGGGAGCCTCAGAACAGAATGCAGCTCTATGTTATAGAGTGTCAGCATAGCTGGCAATAGATTCGGTAGGATAGTCCGCAGATTCATGGTCTATTGGCCACAAGAAGGTTCTCTTAAACGGAATATTCCGAGTGAAGCGGATAACCCGTAGAATCTAGCTAGTTTGTACCACAAGAGCGTTCTCGGAAATGGAACGCTCCTCCTCTGGACAAGATAGATAGAAGTAAGCGCGTTAAGCGCTAATGGGAACATTAGGACATCCAGGAGAACGTTCCTTGTACGTTCCATAGGAAAAGGTCCGGAACAGAGCACAGTAGCAATGCTGGGGTGAAGCGAACTCTGTGAGCTTCACCCCACCCCCGTGCTCTCACTACCTGCTCCTCCCGCTCTACCTGCTCTACCCAGCCCTATCGTGGCTAGGCCTGTGTTGTCTGTCTTTTAGAGTCCAATGAAGAGGAAATAATGTACTGTATAAGCTTTTGAGTCTATCCAGCGAGCCATGAGGCGAGACCAAAACAAGGGCACCGGAACCCATGAGGAGCACGCTTCCCAACACCGACCAACCACGCATCCCCCACTCGGAGTACCACCACAATTGGCGACGTCGTAGCAGTGATCGTGTCGACCTTGGGCTTCGTGACCTTCTCCCCGGTGCTCTTCTCTCCCCAAGGCAAGCTCTTTTCGGCTTGCACAGCTTTGCATTTTACTTTTCCCGTTTTTTTTGGTAGTTTTTATTTTTTACTTTTTTTTGCTTTTCCTCTCGTATTTTAACATACTCCCTTTCCTCCAGTAGCGAACTTGGTTATCTATTTGCCTCCCTTTTTATATCGAACCTCCGTGTATCAACCACGTACGAACTGCACCTGACAGCTCATAGATTGGTCATATAGTATAGACCCGAGTACAAGCAGTTGAGTGCCGTAGGCAGTCGTCTCGTCTCCCTCTCGTATCCCCCCCCCCCCCCTCGTAGGTAGGTATAGCACCGACCGGTATTGCGCCGGTATTGTGCTACAAACGATCTCCTTTGTTCCCTTTGCTTCGCACCAAGCGTATAGTACATCGTCAATACATACAAGTCCTCCGGTACGGGATATCTCTGGACGTTTTCGTGTCACCGTACTCCTGCTGTTGTAGTAGTACGTCGTCACCCCAAAAGCGCTATACCATCCCCAAAATACACTTGTATGTACAAGAACGACCCAATCCCTGCGACCCCACAAGGACCACGTAACAAAAAAAGGAGAGCTCTCTGTTGTGTTCTCCACTGATTGAGGTATAGGCCCTCATTTGCAGGAGATAGACACAAGTGCCAGGGAGGTACCACGCCCGCTTTTCGTAATTATCGTTTCTTTTCTTTTTCTTTTTTCTGCCCGCATACTTAGCCGGTGGTGTCATTTTTACGGCGTGTGATTGGCATCGGGTACGACGTATTAGTAATATTTTTGCCTGCGTACCTTTGGTGAGACAGCGGCTCATACATAATTTGCGTACCTCGTACACAGCATAGCAGTGGTACGTACACACGTAGGGGTTGACACGTACCTTTCGGGCGTGGCACACCCCCATAATCGCAGCATACCTACCCCCCCCACCAGGTAGGTACGGAGTTGTACCGAGTCTGACTCCCAGGGTTTTAGGCCTGTATGCACGGTTGCGTCTTGTCCTGATACTCCCGGTAGTACCCCGTTTCCACGGCCATCCCAAAGTCGTTTTGGTTTGCCCCTGGTTTGTTTGTTCTTTTGTTTTGATGCATTTCCCTTGTTTGCTTTATTGATAGCTACTTTGTTTTCTTGTTTCTTGCATGGTTAACAAGCACGTACGAGTAACTGCTGCTTAAATTTGTCGTGGGGAATTTCTACTTGTACTGTTTTTTTTTTTTCTCGTGCAAACTTTCGTTTTGTTTTTATACACTGACTGGTGGTGTCGCACGTACCATCTCTCCAGTTAAAAACATATCGTACGCGGACCCTACACTGCTATGGCGAAATCACCGTTGTCTAGTGTGCAATTCTTACCAGCTTATGACGTACAGGGCTCTATTTTGCCGTTTGTCATCATGCTGCTGTTTAGCGTACACTTCGTACATTTTGGCCATTGCATCGCATCTACGCTGTTAAAAAAATTGACAAAATACTGCTGTAGTACGTGTATCTCGCCAGCCTTCTGTCATACACGGTCTTTATGCTGCCTTAATTTGTCAGGATACTAGTGTCATATATGAATTCCGTCGGTTTTGTCTCACGCACGGCCCCCTATGCTGCTCACATCATCCGAAATGCTGCAGTAACCGTGTCTCTTACTTACCAGTTTTAAGCTATATATGGGCTCTATCATGCCCATATGCATCTGCTGTAAGATCATTTTGCCAGTATATTTGTCGTGCCCGAGCTCTACGCTCTGTCTAATATTGGATTATTCCCCCCCCCCCCGCGTTCGGCCAGCTTTTTACGCCATAACAAAAGCAGGCTCTACGCTAACATTTTTTTTTTTTTTTGCGACAGAACGCATCAAAGTCCCTCGCATCTGCCCCATCTCGTATGATGAAGTGGAGTAGACGCTGCTGAGATTTGCCCGATTTTTGTCACCGGACCGAGTTTACTTTTCCCCGTTTCTGGTGATACAGGGTAGATGATGCCCAAATTTCAACGCATTTTTCGCTTCAATTTTACGATAAAGCAGGGTCTATGCTGCTCAAAATTGTAACGTTGCTGCGCAAGCTTGAAAGTCGATAACTGTTTCTTTTTTTTTACTTTTCACTTTTTTGGTTTGAAGGCATTCATTTCTGCTGTTAGTTGCTTGACAATAATTTTGCGAGCGACCACGGGAAATGCCCCCCCTCCGTTTCTATGCCGCACGTGTTGCTTTCATCATGCTGGCGCACGTCTCGTCTTGCAAAAATGGTCGTGCAACCATGATCGTCTTGTCACGAGCGTCAACACGCGCTGCACATGATGTTGACTTACACAATTGACAATGATTGTGCTCTGTCACGGTGAAATTTTTTTAGGGGTTTCAACCCCATAATGCGCGAACGGCGGTATTACATGCCGAACATCCCACTATATCATATTGGTACGATTTTATAAAACCTCTCACGGTGCACTGTGTTCTATTTGGAAACCTCTGTGAGGGTGGAGACTCAACGTGCCACGAGCCTCGTCAATACGCTCAATACCCCACGCGTGTTTGAGCTATTTTCATGAGGCTTACGTTTTTGCTGTTACGCACCCCCGACCTGATGCAGCGTTGGAGTGACCCGAACTGTATTAGGATCGTGCTTGAGCAAAAATACGGTTGAGTAAAACCGCACCCCGAGTGCGTCGCGCTCCGAATGCCGTCTCTCTCCCTTTTTCACGAGTGTCCTACCTGTGTTACACGGAACCCCCCCCCCGGTATTTTTATAAACAGTGCACCCCCGAAGTATACCGTCATTTTTAGGTCCGGATTTTTGCTTCGGAAACCTCAAACATAGCTTAGGTTATCGACGGGTACAAGAGGTACACATATTTTCCGCGTTGTAAGGTCTGATTTTGTTTTGTTTTCGACTGGATAACTCGGTGGTTCTAACCATCTCCCGAGCACCACGCTCCTCCCCCGGGAATATCTACAATCATCCATCACCCTCCGGTCTTCTTGGTGACGTTCGAAAACTACTGGTACTGCATCCTACCCCTCTACTCCGGTGCGTGCGATACCTCCCTATCCATTCCAGACCAACATGGATCCCCCCCCCAACCTTCGCGGTATATCCCGCACCAACCAGGACCCAACCTCCAAACCCTCACAATGAACAGTGTGCTTCGCGTTCTTCTCCTGCTGTAGCCATGGGTGGTACAGTCACAGTGAAGGACCTTTTCATTCTGTTCCAATAAAATCGAATTAATGCCCGGAGCGCATTTTTGCGGCCGGGGTCGTTGACGGCATTTCCACCACCGCCACTGACCCCGACCCATATCAGTCAAACAGTCAAACCGGATCCCTCGACGTTTGGTACGGCCACCTTACACGCCGAGACTAGGAGGACGAATCCCTCTACGAGAGACGCCCACCTGGTGCGACTGCGATTTTTTGTTCAGCGCCTGAGGGCAAGAGGTTATTTTTTTCCCGTGGGGGAGCGCAACAACGCCGCAAGTACAGCGACGACTACCACAGCGTGTATCGCAGAAGCGGCACCCATCAGGCCAGTGCCGCGGTGGTTACCGAATATCATGCCACCGCGACTACAGCCCTTTGTGCTCCACCCCCCCATCTGAGCCACGACTACCCCCCCAACAAACACGTTGCTGCTCACATCCCAACCCCGGCCCTTGTGCCCCACCCCTCCCATCTGAGCCACGACTACCGTCCCAACCGACACGTTGCTGCTCACATCCCAACCCCGGCTCCCATAGCCGCCCACTCCACGCGGCTGCGTCTATCACCACAACGGTTCAAAATCGCCCGCCCATCACCGCGCTTAACCCCCTGCGCCCAATCGCCCCTGCTTTTGTTTGCTGGGACTTGCTCACAACTGCATCCGGCGCGCCCACGGTCTCGACCGGGCGGCACCCAAAGACACCCCAGTCTGCGGTAAAATATTTTGTCGGTTATCGGCCACGTCGTACCTACCCAACTACGACTCATGTCGACATCGTTAGACGCTCCGTCTGCGGTAATCTGCCGGTCCGGTCTATTTCCTTAAAATTCCGACCCCCTCCCGACTCTAGTAAAAGTTGTCAAAACGGCCACAGAGCCGCCAAACCAACTTTGTTGCCGCTTTCCCCTACGCGCTCCAAGCCCCAGCACCCACCTCCGGTGAACCAACGGCTTGAAAACGCCGCACACGCCCTCCGCAACCAGCCCCCCAAAACGCCGCACGCACCCCCCCGCATCACCTACCGCTCGGGTCAAGACCACCGTTCTTCTCCGACTACCACCTACGCCACCATTCTTCTCCGCCTACCACCTACATCGCCAATATTGACCGTTGTAACAGCGACAGCAAGGTCGCCCAACGACGCAGACGCCATCCTATCCGTAGTGGCCGCGACGGCGGTCGCGACCACCCGAATTGTGACGCCCATGTCGCCTGCGTCTGTCTCACGAACCGCAAAAAGTGGTGGCTCGCAACCACCACATATTGCGATACGGGACACAACCTACGACGAGCATCATTGTCAGCTACCTGGCCATCGAGTACCACTCCGCTGGCTTTTGGGCGTTCTCCCTGACGTCTGCATCGTGCCGGCGGCACTCTCCCACTGTAGCAACACCGCTACGCCTCTGGTGCGCTCAACCCAGGTATGGGCATACTTCAGGATATTGGTTTTTTCTTTTGGTATATGCGGAAACGCGCGGACCGTAAACCCGGCGCTATTACCCGGGAATAACCCGCGACAACCAACGCCGCTCGTTATTAATGCCGTGACAACTATTTTTTGGGTCGAAAGCGCCATGATCGCCTTTCTTCCGCGGGCAACTACTGCGACAACGACGACAACATCGGCAGCAACAGCGTGGCCGGCCGATACCCATTGCGGCAAAAAAATCCCTGGACGCTACACGCTGATCAACAGATACAGCACTACCAGCGCCAGGCCATCTAATTGCGGGACGAGGTTCCAGCTCCAACTTTCAAAGAACGAGCTCCACCGACGCCCCCGCCCCCCAACAATCTACCTCCCCCGCCCAGCCCCATACATGCGATATCGCTTGTCCAAGCCTGATCCCCTTGTTCTAGCGATGGTCTTGAGGTGTGGGTACGAGGAGGCCAAGACGTCGAGCCCTACTGGGATGCTCCACTCGACGCCTTCCACCGATGAGCAACGCTACTTGCCGAAGACCACGGCTACCAGCGGTTCCGGACTACAGCACGAAACTTCTGCTTCCAATTCCGGGCCATCGCATCCTGAGCCCGCCTCGCCTATTTATCGGCGGCTCCACTCGCGCTCGTCCTAGGACGTGCGCGTTTTTCAGTGACAACGTTGGGCCCGCGAACGACGGATTCCCACTCGCTGCCACGGTGTTGACAGCACCACTGCCCCTGGGCCCAAGGGACAGTCCCGTCATGACGACGGAAGACTCGCGATCATAGTTGACCAGGATATGCCCTGAGCCCCCTGCCCCGTCTTCCCCGCAACTCTCGTGGATTGCGCGGACACGGACCACAGGTACGGCATTTCCTAGCGAGTTCTATCCTGCTCATCCAACGCCGCTTGGAGACAGGACCCCCAGGGTATCTTCGCCCCGCTCCTTTAAACGCAACCCACGGAGACCCTCCCAGAACCTCGGTGATACAATACCGAGACTCCCTCTGCGATCACGTTAACCCAGCCGCGCATGTTCTCTAGATCAGCCAGCTGCACCCTCGCCATCGCCACGCGACAGTCTTATAGACAGCCGCAACTGACCACTGCTTGGCGGCTCACCGCAGCCAGCCTACACCGGACTACCTCTTCTGGGATGTTCAACCTTTAGCAGTGCCACCCTTCTGGATTCTTCTTCTACGGTTTTTTCTTATCACCGTGTGGAGTAGTTTCCGACATCGCCCGATACCGACATTTTGAGCGACACCACGACCACTAAGCTTTCCCGGCTTCGACCAAGTATCGGAACCGTTTCCTACGACCAGCCATGGACATTGGTTCCGAGACCGACATACGCCGGAGCTCCCCCTTTCTTACCTACCTGGGACAACGGTTCCGAGGCCGACAAACGCCGGAACCTATTCCCGTACCACCACCCAACGACCCTCGACATCCACCACCGCCCTCCCAGTTCGTATCTCTAGCTTCGGCAACGGTACACCCGAGACTGGCAATCCCATCCATAGGCAGGAGCAATAACCGCTTTATTCGGTTGGCAGCCGCCTTTTTCCCTAACCAGCCGCGTTGCAAACGAGTCATCCCCTTTCGGTCTCGGCATTTTCTCGCCGAACCCTCCTACTACCGACCTCGTTCCGACCCTTTCCAACGCGACAGAACAACTCTGCCGCGCCCCTCCCTTCAACGCGACCGGTTTCCACAGAACACCTCTGTCCCGGCCCCCTCCGTTGCCACCGAGGCGCACCTGCCGAATTCCCCAAGCTGTTCTCGACCCCGACGTGTTACCACAGAGCCGCCTTGCTCCGGTCCCCGCCGACCCTCTGGAGGAAGCAACCGCCCTCCCGCTCAAGGTCTGGTTAGTTCTCATTTCGACAAACAATGGACCCCCTACCGCCCCCTTTTCACGGCTACCCTGGCCCAAACCATCCCGCCTGTTCCAGGCCACCGACGGTACCTCCCGGCCAACTTTTCCGTTTACCCACCAGCGTGCCCTGGTTTCCCGCAACCACAACAAACCCGCGGTTTATCGCTCCCGACCCAGCTCTTTAGCTACTCCTTCATTAACCGGATCCTTGCCACCAACGGCCCTTCAGCTTTCCTCCACGACACAACCACGGACGACCCCGACTGATTCTGCTTCCGTTGCCAGTGAACACCGAACAGTTCCCTTCCAACCCAACGGTCGCGAATCCCCATCCGACACCAATACCGCCACCCCCCCTTTTGCCTCAACAACCCTGTAGGTTCACCACCTGAACCTAGGCAACCCCTACCCGTCCCTGAAGGCATATCTGTGACGCCACTGTCGCCACCCCCCCCCTACCCTAACATTCCTATAGGTTTACCATCTGAACCTGTGGTTTTGTTCCTTTCCGGTTATGACCTCTCCGAGCCGAGCATCGGCTTGGGTGGGCTCGTTCCCCCGTCCCTCCCAACCCACCACTACATCCCGCCGCTCCCATCTTCTGAGTTGAAGCTAATTTTTTTTTTTCCGGGTATGAGCGTTTCGAACCGACTATCGGTTTGGGTGGGCTCGCTACCTCTCCTCTACGACCCACCTCTACCATTCCACCGCCCTCTTTTTCCGAGTTTGTTATTTTTTTTAGCCTCGGGCTCATGAACCTCCCGAGCCTGGTACGTATGGGACCTTTTTAGCCAGAAATCGGGCCCTTCCACGGCCTCTCCGCTGCCCACGTCGACCGATGCGAGCATTCCATCCCGGGTATCGTTTTGGGTGGGCTAGTTCCCCCACCATCACTATCCGCCCCCATCCACAGGCGACGCGCAAACCGTGCACCCTTCCTGTTAGGCATTGACTTGGGTGGGCTCAAACCCTCTCCCTCCTGCCCCATGCACCACGTTTCGCTGGTAATACTTTCGGCAACTCACCGTTGCGGACCATACCAAAACAGTCCGTCGACCCCTTCTCCGCGCCAAAACCTCCGTCGGGTCTATTTCGGCCCATGACATCGCCTTCGGTTCGCTAGCCAGCTCCGAGAAAGGCGCCGAGGACGCTGGCGCTCCTCCTGGATCGGCTTTCAGGCCGTCCTTCGTTCTCCCCAGCGCCCACCATTGGCGCATCCCTTTTTGGCCATCCTCATCCTTCGTCGGACCATTATTTTCCCGGAGCCGTCACCGCTCCACAGCCGCCGCTGAAAACTGTGGACTGCCCTTCCGACTACGGTTTTTCTCGCCAGTACCTGTGGCTACACTTCCAAGATCATCGACCCCCCCCCCACTGCCGCGCGAACACCGCGACCAGAGCTCCATCGTCATCTGAGCTCCGTCGTCACCTGAGCTTTGCCACCAGAGCTCCATCGTCACGTGAGTTCCGTCGTCACCTGAGCTTTGCCACCAGAGCTCCATCGTCACGTGAGTTTCGTCGTCGCCTGAGCTTTGCCACCAGAGCTCCATCGTCACCTGAGCTTCGCCGTCACCTGAGCTTCGCGACCAGACCTCCACGTTCACCGGAGTTCCACCTTTCACCAGAGCTTCGACGTCACCTGAGCTTCGCCGTCACCTGAGCTTCGAGACCAGAGCTCTACGCTCACCGGAGTTCCACCTTTCACCAGAGCTTCGTCGTCACCCGAGCTTCAAGCCCAGAAATCCACCTTTTTCAGAGCTCCATTTTCGATAGAGCTTCGTCGTCACCTGTACTTCGCGACCGCAGCTCCTCCTGCACGGAGATCCGTCGTCACCTTTCGTCACCTGAGCTTCGCGACCAGCGCTCCACCTTCGTCAGAGCTCCACCTTTCACCTGAGCTCCATCTTCGTCTTCCGCGACTTCTTCATTCGATGTTTTTTTCCTTCAAGCCACTACCAACGTCAAGGCAGCCTCTTCTTTTTTGGCCACTACCACCAACTCCGGCGTCATCGTGCCGTCAGCGCCGACCAGCGGGGACATTTTTCGCCGACTCCTGCAGCCACCGCGCCGGTAGGTTTGCTCCTTCAGTCCGCTACTAACCGCCCCGGCGTCACAGCCATCGCCGGCTACTTCGGGTCTTCTCTACCGCCTATTCCAACAACCACGCCGTTATCCTCGCCGTGTACAAAGCGAACTCCACCACCGCGAGAACCGCAGGCATCTCCACAGGCCCACCTTAAAGGACTACTACAGCGTCAACGCTCGCGCCTACATGTACGCTGCGGAACACGCACATTCCACCACCGCGTACGCGATCCGACACCTTCTTCAACCTACCATATTGAGCTACTACAGCCTCGTCTTCTTCCGTCACAAGAGCCTCTACCGTATCTTCCGCGAACACCCCACCCTCACTGGTTCGTGCTCGGAGCTCTTCAACGCGTTTTACTGGACCATCATCCGTCTCCAGCGCTCCTACCACATCTTCCGCGAACACCACGACGTCACTGTCTCGCGATCGGAGCGCTGCAGCACACCCTAGTACGACCACCAGCCGCGTTCCATCGGATCTTTCTTCAAACCCTACATCACCCGGTTCCAGGATCAACCTACGGCGTCTCTACTGCATATCTTCGCGGAGCACCATCTACGGACCGGCGTGCCTACAACGCCACGCGACAGGGATATCTGCAGCCAGGGTATTATCGCGTTGAGTCGCACTTACCCGTTTGTCTTGTTGTCCCTCCCCCTTACCATGTTTCTTGAGTTCCTTCTTGAGTTTTTTTCATGGGATTTGTTTTGTGCGCATTGGCTTCTTGATTTTCTCTTTTGGGTTTGATTTTGTTGTTCAGTTAGTTTCAAGGTGCCCCTTCTTTGCCTTGACGCTTCGGGTAGTCACACTTTTGAACAGCACATATGTTCGCGTGCTTGTGTCGGTGTGATACCCTGACTTTTCGGGCTGTTCCACTTTTGACGAGCACATATGTTTGCGTGCTTGCGTCGGTGTACTACCCTGGCCTTCCAGCCACTGATTTAGCTGGCCCCATTTTCGTAACCAGGCCGAAAAGTTTTGGTGGTTCTGTCTTCCTGTTTGCGCCGGTTTAACCTGCCCCGTTTTCGTAACTTGGCCCAAACCTGCCGTGTTTTCGTTTCCTCTCGTCGGTTTAGCGTACCCTTGTTTCGCTGTTCGCGAATCCGCTGTAGTATTTTTTTTCGTTGGCCTTCCCCTTGATTTCTGCAATACGTACGAAATAGGTGCATATTGGGCATCGTATATGTCTCCAAAACCGCTGTGGCATGCCCATCTTGGCTCTTCCGCTTTTTGCACTACGTACGTCATTGGTACTTAATGAGGCGTCATATTTGGCTTCTTACCGCTTTGGCATATGTGTCTTAGCCCTTCCCCAAATATTTGCACTCCGTACGTCATAGGTGCTTATTGAGGCGTCGTATTTGTTCTGTTACCACTGTGGTATACGTGGTATGTGCTCTGGCCCTTCCTCTATTTTCTGTACTACGCACGCCGTAGGTGCTTATTGAGGCGTGTTGTCCCCCTTGTTTGCGTCATATTGCCCTGCACAAGTTCCATCTTCTCGGTTGGACATCCAAGTGCTTTCGCGTATGTTTTCCCCGTTTTTTTTTTGTCGCTTAGCTTCGAGTAGGAATGGCTCTATAGTAGGCCACATTTTCAGAGTTTCACGACATCAACTGCTAGTATTTTCGGGTCCGTCGTTTGTTCACGACCCCCCCCCCCCTCTAGGCTTCTTTACAGTATCAACCCCCGAAACCATGGTAGTTTCGCTTGGTCCTTATTAGCCTGAACTTCGCTTGCACGCTGTGCATGCGCGCCGCTAGCATTATTAGAGTTGCACGTGACTTGCCCCCTCCCTCTGTCCGGCTTACGGTATCAGCCCGCGACATCGTAATAGTTTCGCCTGATTCCTTCTCAGCCGAGATATCGTCTGCACCATGTGCGTGCTCTTTCGCAGAGTTTCTGAGCCCTCCGTTGTGTTAAGACCCCGTTTTTACCGCTCTCACGGTATGAGTGTTGAAATTAATATCGTGTTAGCTTCGTTTTTCTACCTTGATTTCCCTTCCCTCTGCACTATGTGCCGTATGGGAACGTACACCCCCTCCTCTCTGCAGTGTGTGCGTTTTCGGAACGTATTTCTTCCCGACTCTGGCGTTCGTGAATTTTCGGAACCGATACCTTCCGCTTTCGCGTCCATGCAACGCGGGTATTATTTGATTTTTTTTCTTGTTATTTCTGGTCACGCTTGCTCCTTAGTGGTTATCGCTGTGCGCAGTTAGCGGCCGAATGTAGTAGTACTCTGTCCTTTCTTCTGGGAGTGAACGCTTAGTGCGCGTATTAGCTTTGGACCCTACTGTCTCAGTACAATTCTACCTGGTAGTTACCAGTATCGTCAGTGTTATCGCCTTGTGGTCCCCCAAAGTATTCCCTTACAGTCTCAGTATCATTGAGCCCCCAACAACGTTTTGACGTAGTAGTATGCCTTCTGTCTTATTTGCCGCATTCAAAGTATGGCACTTGTTAGTTTTCCGGTGACCTTCATGGGCGCCTTGATCCTGAACTCGCGCCCAAGTTGTTCCACTTTTCTACAGTACGACGAGTGTTCGCCTTTGTGGTTTTGCTTCCGCCTTCTACCGCCGATGTAGCCTGCCCACGTTTCGTGCACAACGACGAACCATGGCGTTTCCGGACCATGTCGAGGTTTTCTATCGTGTGGTTCCCACCTCGCCTTATGCGATTGGTGACAACATGGATGCTTTCCGCGTTATTTCTCTTCGTTTTTCGCGAGGCATTACCTCCCTTTTTGTTGTTGCTGTTGGACTTCTCCTTGCCCCTTGGCATACGTCCCTTTCGTTGTTGGACCTTTCTTTGTTTTTGCCGTACTTCTTCCACGACTGACGTCGCTGCACTTTAGCCTCAGCCACTTGGTATTACGGCATTTCAGCTATTGCCACTGTCTATGGTCCCATGTTGTCGACCACTGGCTTCACATTGAGAGCCCCCCTTAGGTTCCATGTTAGCGGTCCCGTGCTGACTCTTCAGCCCATCTGTCGGTTCTCTTCGGCCTCTGCCTTTTGTTTGGTCGTACCTGCCGCCAAGAGCCCCTTGCTGTCGGGCTCCGTTCTTGCTTCGTAGCCAGCGGATCTATTCCCCTGGACCACTATTTCTGACCTTTTTCTCTCGGCACCGCTGCCCCTACGGTCCAACGACACTGACCCCCGTCCTGGCTTTGCAGCCAACAGGTCTCGTTTCTCTCGACCACTTTTTCTTGTTTCTTTTCGGCATACCTGCCAATAGGGTTCAACTACACCGGCCTTAATCATGGGTTTACAGCCCGTCCTGACTGTGCAGTCCACAGGCCCTCCCCTCTTGGCCCCCGTTTTGCTCTTGGCTTGTTGGCGTACTTGTCGCATCGGGCCCACGTTTTGACTCCAGTTTGGCTTCGCAGCCCATATAGGTCGTTCCCTGTTGACCCCCTTTCGTGTTGTTTTTTTTTTCCGGCGAAATCGCTTTCGGAGGTATGCCTTCGCTACGTACCTAGCGTTGCTCGTTTTCTGAATGTAGCCTTTCAAGGTCCTTTGCTATGGACCCCCCTTTTTTTTGTCAGGGTGCAATACGTTGCTATGACACGATTTGCCTACTTCCTGTTTCCCCGTGCATTTTTCTCGGTTACCTTTTCAGAGTTGCTCCACGTTAGCGACCCCGCGTTCCCGACGTATAGTACCTAGCTGCGGCTTTCTTCATATTGTTTTCTCTGTTCCCTGCATTCTTTCTGGATCTAGACACTTCCAGCGCTGCTTCGAGCTGAACGAGTATCTTCTTGTTGACCCCATTTTTGGCTTGCTTTGTTATGGTTGAATAGCTTCGCTACGTTTGCTGGCATTGTTCCCGTTATTAGTTAGCCTCTCAAGGTGTCATATGTTGACTCTTTTTCCGGCTTCCGATAGTGCCTTCCGTCTTTCTGGTGTCTACGATTCAGTTTCGTCCTTGTTTGCGTATAGCTTTGGCTAGGTGACCTCACCACATATTTCTTCCCGTTTTCATGGTATTGTACCCAGATAGCTTTCAAGGTTACTCCACTGTTGCCCCCCGGTTAAGCTTTCCGGCGTATCACACACGCCTCCAGTACCACCATTTTGGTGTTGTCTGTGCCACTGTTTTAGGTGTTGTCTTTCACTGCGTTTTCGCGATTTGTTTTGGTAGCCTCGGTTTTCCGTTCTACAATTCGACCAAGGGCCTTATGCTAGCCTCCTAGGTCCCACATTACGGCCCCTGTGCTTCCGTTACACATCAGCGTACTGGTTATTGATAGTTTTGCCTTTCGACCAATGGTCCCACGTCAGCCTTCCAGGTCCAACCTTGCGGACCCTGACATTATTTTAGGCACTGTTCTTTGTTTTCTCTTGCTTCAGGCTCTTTCTCTTCTGCCTTTCGATTAATGGCCCGACGCTTGCGTACTTCTTCGCGTCTTGGTTGTTTTCTCTTTCACCGTCCAAGCAATGGCCCCACGCCAGGTGTCCATGTCCAACGTAGCGGACTCTGATGTTCTGTTAGGCAGTGTTCCTTTATTTCTCTCTTGTCTTCCGACAAATGGACCGACCGCCCGCCCCTTCGGCACTACGCTTCAGGCCGTAAACTCGTTTGGCCTTCACAGCGTGACACGTGTTCCCTTATTCTCTTCTGACTTGGTTTCCGCGTCTATACCTTCTTCTTTGGCCCCCTTCGCATCCTTGCGCTCAGTGGCCGCGCCCTTCGTGTTATCGTAGGCCGATTGCTACTGGTATACCGTAGGTACATACCCTTTCTCGAGCTCTCACGGTTGTGAGCTCCATCATAGGGTTGTATATCTTGCAATGAGGCGTTTAAGCCTCATTATTACGAGGTGTGGGGGAATCTATAGCCTCATTTTCGTTTGTTTCGAATAGCCGCATCTTCGATCCCCCTCCCAATTTTTGATGTTTTGTTGATCATTTAATGGGCAGGCGATCTGCATCTACGACTATTCAGGGTGGGCTAATGTTATAGAGTGTCAGCATAGCTGGCAATAGATTCGGTAGGATAGTCCGCAGATTCATGGTCTATTGGCCACAAGAAGGTTCTCTTAAACGGAATATTCCGAGTGAAGCGGATAACCCGTAGAATCTAGCTAGTTTGTACCACAAGAGCGTTCTCGGAAATGGAACGCTCCTCCTCTGGACAAGATAGATAGAAGTAAGCGCGTTAAGCGCTAATGGGAACATTAGGACATCCAGGAGAACGTTCCTTGTACGTTCCATAGGAAAAGGTCCGGAACAGAGCACAGTAGCAATGCTGGGGTGAAGCGAACTCTGTGAGCTTCACCCCACCCCCGTGCTCTCACTACCTGCTCCTCCCGCTCTACCTGCTCTACCCAGCCCTATCGTGGCTAGGCCTGTGTTGTCTGTCTTTTAGAGTCCAATGAAGAGGAAATAATGTACTGTATAAGCTTTTGAGTCTATCCAGCGAGCCATGAGGCGAGACCAAAACAAGGGCACCGGAACCCATGAGGAGCACGCTTCCCAACACCGACCAACCACGCATCCCCCACTCGGAGTACCACCACATCTAGCGTACCTCTACTGTATGTGTTAACAGTAGCATATGGGTCGCTCTGACTATGGGGTCATCCGGCGAGGACCAAGGCGATGATAAGGGGGATGCTACGATGATGTTGTGATATGTCATAATATACCTCCTTTTTCACTACCCGGTTTTGAGATATCATATGATACGATATTATATCATAATACTGTCATACTGTCATAATGCCATACTATCATATCATCATACTATCACACTATCATACTAGTATACTATCATGCCATCATACTATCATACTATTATACTATCATATCATACATACTATCATATCATACATACTATCATATCATAATACCATCATGTCATACATGCTATTAATATCTTACTCATACTATGAATAACATACTATCATATAGTACTATCATATACTATCATACTGTCATACTATCATACTATCATACTCGAACGGTTGACTCCGTACTTGAATAAGACTTGACAGGATTTGCTTTGCGCAGCGTATAGCTAAACATCCCATTGCGGATTGATGTCGCAAAATTAAAACAGCACGAAGCAGAAGCCTGAGGCATCAACGGAGCGGGGGGGGCGTCACTCGCGCGGCGAGCGACCCTGAGGCACAGCAAACAGCCCCCCCACCCAAACTGACCCCCCTACTGCAGCGTTGATCCAACATCATCATACTTCCAAGTATACATACACTATCTACTTTACTTGCCCCCGACTGGTACCATACCACTCACCGCCCTTGCTGCGGCCACGCGCGGACGGTTGTAGTTCCGTCCGGCATGGTTAGGGTTCCTTGCCCACAGATGAAGCTTGAGCTCCAGCAGCCATGGTAAGACACCTACATACAGCGAGGGTCACGAGCGTCTTGAGCGTCCATACTGCTGCATACATTTACTAGATCTTGTTTTGGTGTTGTAGACTATATAGACTATAATACCACGATGAGGTCCTTTTGGTTGCGCTGTGTGTTGGCTGTGTTTATTTCACGGCCAGGCGCGAGCCAAGCCACGATAGGGGCGCGTTGTTTTTCTCTAAAGCTCCTCATCTTAAGGAGGCCTATGTATATACTTCGAACTATACCTTAACCCAGCCGCCAGGGTTGAGAAAAGAGGAAAGCGCAGCCCGATGAACCCCCATATAATTGCTTAGACATACTACTGTAACAACGGTAGATATAAGTGTACCGCTGTGGTCGTATCATTGGACATTTTGTCGTACATAGAATGGTTGGTTCGTTTTATCAGGAGCTCCACTGTCATTATTGGCGTTTCTTGTGAGCTCTTGAGATCTTGTGATACGAACGGGAAGGTCCATGGCCGATGGCATGTCATTCTCCGTGTGATAACGAATGAACTATTGCATTGTGGACAAACGCATTCCGAGCCTACGAGGGGAAGTCCTCGGAGCTGATACCACCGGGCCCGCGGTCGCGCGAATCGATACATAAGTCAAATATTGTTGAGAAATACAAACGGCATTCGGATGGAACGGGGAGAAGGATTCCCGGGATTTCCCGGTTGAGTTTTGCCAAAATTGCTACCCCTGCGTCGGCAGTTTCTCTGACGGAGCAATATAGTAGTCAGGACCAAATGTGGAAGCGTGCTGCTCGGTAGAAGATGTATTTGAAACACTTTTTCAAACGTTTTGTTTTGTGAATGATGGGGCTCCTTAACTCGAAACCGTCGGAACATCCTCCCTTTTTGCCAATTTTGGTTGTTCTTTTGTGCATCTATTAATAGACCATACATCATAGTTGGTTATGCTTATTAGGTTGCAATTCTAGCTTTGCTCAAAACCAGCTTTGGGCGGAGGTACGGAGCTCCTCAAGTGATCGCCCTCAGAGGGAAAAAAAGAAAAAAAGGTGCACTTGTACCGTCATATTGATACTGCTAGTAATTAGTACCTGGTATATACCTTGTTGATAGAGCATGTGTCTGTGGCTAGCAAACACAGGGAGGGGTGTACACAGGTTTTTGTGCACATCGTGGGCTGTGAGTACTGCCATATTGTATGGATCTCCCTAATAGTACTAGTTACAGTTACAGCAGTTACAGTAGGTGGACACATGCCACGGTAGAGAGAGGTAGAGGTGCACCATGCGTGTGTTGTGTGTGTTCCGAGGCTCTTAACATGATGAGGAGCTCCGTATAACTCACACGAAGGTTTTTGTTCCCCAGTAAACTGAATGGGAAACCCGATGAAAAAAACTATGGCCTACGTAAATATTGGCAGCCAAGAATGACATTCCGACGGTTTTATTAGTGGGTTAAGGAGCCCCGTCATGAAAAAAATTGCATCGCCAATAAGTGGTATACCTCTGTCGTAGCGCGTGTCGGTAACGGTTTAGCCCCCAGCTTAGAGTTAACCTTTTTTGTTGCAAGAAATCAAACATGTCGAGCCGCCCAAGCTTTCTAGCCAGATAGATGTAAATGCTCAGGACCCCGCGATTTCCCACGCGCAGCAAGTGCCCATCAACTAAACATGATATATCAGCAGTCGGTGACATGTGGCCAACCAGCCCAGAGTCCTACCTTGACGGCTCTCTTTTTCCTGATACATGGTATTTACAGTACGGGAGCGACGCACTTTCTTCCTGATACATACATGCTGCTAATTGTACGGGAGGGGTGCACTAGAGGGGTGTACCTTCTTTTCTCTGCTGAACCTCTTGACGTGCGGGACTCTATACAAGTAAGCCAAGCAAAAAAAATGAATCAAATGGTGAAAGTGCGACCCGATTAACCAAACAATACCATGACCCTAACTATTGCAACTGATTCTAATGGAAAGCACGAACTATATGAATGGCATGAATACCTGGTAGTCTTTAGATGACGTTTAGACTACGTTGGGTTAAGGGGCGCCGTAATTTCGAAAGTTATCACCATGGTAAAAAGTGTAACCTCTGTCGTAGCACATGCGTATTGCTTTTGCTATTGACTATTATACATGTCTATTCGAGAGGTTCGAGATAGACAGTGCACGCGGGAATAATGCCGTTCAATGCACCAAGAAAAGTCGGGCTTGGTGTATCGTGTTTGTCCGAATACCGTTGTGGCGGGCTAAGCACCACCAAAATAATCTCTGTTTTTGGCAACAGTGCTCCGTCCTGATTGGTGGAGCGCACAAGAGCAAGCACAGGATTTCGGTCCAACAACGATTGTTAAATATTTGGACACTAAACAGAATTTGCAGCAACCAAACCCACCAAACGTTCACCTTAAGAGGTCGACAAGAACGTTTATATGTACAATTATATAAAATAAGCCATGGTGTTGAAGGGCTAGCTCACGTTGAGATTTGCGGACTTGAATCGCCCCCGGCCGTGGTACACCCCCAGCAGGAAGTCGCCCTTGTACTCGCTGCCACTCTGCGGGTGCACGTCGCACGTGGCGCGGATGGTTGATGAGGTTGTTGGGGGATGGTTAATGGTTGATGGTTGACAGTTGATGAAGTTTATGAGGTTGACAGTTGATGAAGTTTATGAGGTTGATGGTTGATGAGGTTGATGGTTGGTGGTTGGTGGTTGGTGGTTGGTGGTTGGTGGTTGGTAGTTGATGGTTGATGGTTGATGGTGATGGTTGATGGTTGATGGTTGATGGTTGATGGTTGATGATTGATGGTTGATGGATGATGGTTGATGATTGATGGTTGATGAGGTTGATGGTTGATGAGGTTGATGGTTGATGATCGAGACGTGATACGATAGGGATAGCATCTTTTAGATGAACATTTCCTGAATGGCGGGGCTCCTTAACCCAGAATCATCGGGGGATGCCATTTTTGCTTTACATTTCATTTCGTTTACTACACATATACCTAGAGTAAGCCACACCACCATATCATATGGGATTTGTCATCAGGTTGTTGCACTTTCATTCTTCTCTAAATTCATTTTTTGGGGGGTATATAGCTCTTCATCTTGATGTTAGGAGCCTCGTAGGAAAAACATTGCGAGGCTATACCCCAGCATGTGTATGTCGAGACCCACCTGGCAGGGCTGGCGTTTTCGGCCCCAGAACATATCTGCCTGGGACGGCTTCTCGATCATAGATACGGCAGGGGGGGTAACGTTTGGGGCTTTTTCTAGCAGTGGCTTGGTATCACTGGCGCGAGTGACTCCCCTTTTCCTTTGCGGTCCTCAGCTTTCTTTCTTCTTCTTTTTTGTTGTATGACACGGCCACGGAATAGTTAGCTACACGTTGCGCACAAAACATATCACCTAGAAGATACGTTTTTCAGCGAGGTACAGAGTCACTCGGTTGAGTGACTCAAACCAGGCGGTGATAAAGGAGTGTACCACCATACCGTAGCCTTACTTTGTCTGATGTAGTCTGAAGCATCTCCTCAACAAGGGAAGAGCCTTGATGAAAAGTTCCAAATGCGCACTACAGCTGCGGTGAGATATCGAGGATTTTGCCGAAACTCATCTTTGCAAGCTGTGTCGTCTGTGACATGCTTTACCACTGCGCGTGTTACGGGGCGTGATTGTCATCATGAAAGGTACATATATATATATACGTCGGCGACTCTCGGCTGTAGTGCTAGCCGGTACCGGGATCAACAGGGTGATGCGAAGACGTTCCGTCGTTGGTCAATCTTCGCGGTATCAGTTTTTCTAAACAACTCCGTTCGTCGTTGATGTCACCTTGCTCATGGGACTGCTCGTAAGAGATTGGGTGCATTTTGTTTTCTTCTTGAAGTTGGCTTTAGGGTGATGGCTAGACCTATACTCTATCTCGCAACTCGCGTCCGATGGTTGGTCGGACAATTTTGATGCAGTGGTTGATGGTAGCTTTGATGGCGTAGGGGTTGATAGCGCATTTTATCCAATGCTTGATCGAAACTTTTATGCAATGGTTGCTTCTTGACAACCTCAATGTGCGAAGTGATGCGCCACATATCGCATGCACACTGAGGCATCAACGAGGCGGTACACACCAGGCGTGTACTGTACCAGGTGTATCAGTATGCGCTACTTCTGGTATGTACGTGCTACGATGGCGCCTCACCTTAAATTTAAGCGTCCCGGGGCCCGACCGTTGCCCCTCGTGCCAGCTGCCCTCGTAAACCGTCCCCTCCGGGCATGTCAGCTTGCCGTAGCCCTTGCCGATCATAAAACCGATCAGGCAAGCATAGAAAGTCATTAACACGGCACATCTTATAACAGCGAGAAACTGTGATCGGTGATGATGATAGTAGATGCAAAAATTGCGTAACGAGAAGTGGTGCGTAGTCATCGGGGTACACGCGCGGAAGGAGATTTGACTGGGTGGAAATTACAGTATTATTCAGAACATTGATTGGAAGTAAACCAGGGAGGAGGGCGAGGAGTAGGAAGAGGAGGAGCAGGAGGCGAAGTCGATGGAGATTGTACGAAAGGGAGGTAGAGTTTGTGCATAGATAGGTTTCCTGTTTTATGGGCTGAAGAACCTGGTGTGTGGTAAGCTTAATCTTGATATTTTCCTATGATGAGTCGGAGGATAAAAACAAAAAAACGCGGTAAACCTAACGCCGTTGCAACGACATTGGAAACTCTTTCATCGGAGGATCCCTTTTGGTCAGCAAATAAAAGGACCAAGTCGGTGCTACCCCTGTTTGGGCACACGTCTGTTTCTATGAATCCTCCTTATTATTCCAGTATGGTGGAGGAAGGAGGCTTGCTATTTGCGCATCGTCGAGGTTTTGGATGCTGTACACATTTACGGCGCTGTCGTACTGTTATGCATTAAAAAAGTATCTTCTCTTCCTCCGCGTTTTTTTTTTATAGTTGACACTCATGCGGTGGCGGCACATTATTATCGGACGGCAAGTTAGACGAACACAACACATCTTCACCATTTTTTTTCATGACCTCCTACCTCGTTTTTCCCGTCTTTCCGACTCACGACGAAACAAGTATATTTCGGTGCCAAAAGCGTACAATACAGCAGTAGTTTGTGCACATGTTTATTTTTATATCTCCACTGGTGTTCTTGTTTCTGAAACATGCTGCTACCAGTGTACTAATACCACACTGATACTACAAATACTACTAATAGTATGGCGAAGGTGCACCATTTTTAATGTCAGGCTCCTCACTTGAGCATACCCCAAAAAACGCCTCCTCAGTACAGTGAAGGTGCAGGTCGATGAACAGACCCACGGTCTAGGTACAAAAACATTTTTATTGCGAAATAATAATAGATTGTCGTCCTTTTGTTTTATTTTGTTTTTTGGGGGGGGGTTAAGGATCCTCGCAATTCAGAAAAAAGTCTGGCGATAATGTTCTACCTCTGTGCAGCGTGGGTTCTTGAGAATAACTCTAAGTTGTCGATTTTGAAGCCCATGCTGCGTCTAATATAATCACAATAAGAATTAATAACTTCAAACGGAATTGTCATCAATTACACGTCATATCACACGTATTTTCCGTTCTTCAAGATCTTCACAACAGAACGCCTCCATTTATTTGAAAAGTGTGCGTCATACCGGTCGCTAACAACGTAAACACAAAGAAAACATATTTCTTCTAATTAACCTGTCAACGCCCATTCGCACGGCGTACCTCATACTTTCCGTCTTTCCAACTCCCCACATAAGCACCTCCATTAGAATAGTGTGCTGTTCCTTCCCCGCTTGGCCAATTGTTCCGCATTCCCCCCTCGTACGTCATGCCGTCAGCGAACCGGTAGGTGCCGTAGCCGTGCATTTTCCCGTCCACCCAACCTCCATCATAGCTTGGAAGCCACACCGTTCATAGACGAAAAGGGATAATGTCGAAGAGGTATTTTAGATATGGGTTGAAGGTTTTGGAAGGCCGCGCTTATTAGAAGAGGGCTAGAATTTCACGGGCATTTTTGTATGTAGACAAGAACTGTGCCGAAGAACACCGCACAAGTCGCGATAGAGGTAACACGTTTTTGTGAAAAACTTTTTCGGGATGACGGGGCTCCATAACTTATTAAAAAACTATTAATAACCTAGGCTGATAACCGTTTAACCCACGATCGTCGGAATGTCATTCTTGGTTTGTGCTATTTTTGTATACGAGACTGATTCTAAGATAGCCTCCCGGGCAATATCCTTTAACTAACGTTTTATGGCTGCTCTACACGAGGAAGGATGCCATGAAAAAGTCATCCTCCCAAAATGTCTTCTTTGCAAAAGGTCTATTGAACGATGACGGCAGGGCGGGAAGGGGCACCGTATTTCAGGAGGTACGGCCGGGGGCTGACCTCAAAACCGGCGATTTCGTTGAAAAGAGTTGGGGGGGCTACCGTAGTAAGACTCTACTATAGTTTGGCCATGGCGTTGTTCATTGGGTTCACGATAATTTTCGTCAAAAAGTTAGGAGAGCCCCAGAAAAGAAAATGCTACATGCACCTGAACCGTATAATTAGTACTGTTAGTAGCATGTGTCTAACTAGTTGTAGCTGCATTGCTAACTATAATTACCATGGCAAAGTGGGTACTATATCACAGCAGCGGGTGCCGTACCTGTGTATGTTTTGCCGCCCAACCAGCCTCCGTTCTTGTTTCGAAAAATGGCTTATTATACAAGTACGGGGATGGTGCTGCATAGATAGATAGGTGGAACACAAAGATTATAAATTATAAATACCTAGACAGGTCGCGGGAGGTTTTCTTTATACATCGGGCTGCAATTTCATTTCAACAAAGATCCTTCGACGAAGGTGCAGATATGACGGGACAGCGGCTTCTTGGCCCATTTTCCACCGACGGTAGATCGTTCATCAGTGTGTTGAGGGGCCTCATCAGAGGTCAGGAGCGGTTTGGCCAAAAAACAACTTTTAATACGGCGAACACTATGTTATTCCTATAATAAACTTTGCTCTCCGACAATACAGCGCAGATTATGTCGTTCCGATATGGATCGAATATCCTTCCGTGAATGTCGAACCCATGTACTTCGACAATGCACAGCAATACGTTCGACCTTCGACGGACGGCCCCGATATGAGTATAGAGCACCTTTTGGCCAGGCCCTTTTCTGATATGACGGGGCTGGCTCTTCAACTCTTCAACTGAGGAAACTATGCCCAAAATCGTTTAAATTTATTATATTGGCATTAGACCTTAAACCCGTGGGACTTTAATGGACTATAATGGTGTTGCTTTTTTTATTCCCGACGTCAGTCGTTTTGGGTGAAGTATCTGATATTAACCTCCTCAGGTCAAAAGGTCTAGGAACGAAACGAGGCTGTACCCCGATCGCAGCGTTCGGGCATCGATCACGCATTGCTTACCTCAACCATTAGCCCATAAAGAAGAAAGCCTATCGCACCGCACGCCGGCTTACCTGAAATATTTCTCTCGGCCTTCGCTGTTGAGTATCTTTTTCTGAGGAGGCGCTAGCCCTGGCGGTCCGAAGAGATCCTTTTTGAATCCTATTGGGTGGCGGCCGGTGCGTTCCTGCCAAGGCAAGCAGAGTGGTGTAAAAGGGACCGCAGGACGTAGAGATAAAACTTTCTTTGTTCTGAGGCTTGGCACTTGAGGATCTATATACCTCGCCCGAAAACTGATCTGGATGCAATGAGAAGTTTCTCCTCGATGAGCAATCCCATGGCCTACTGTAGGTATACAACGGAACGTGTTGAACGAAATAAACACGAACTTCCGACGCTTTTGGGTTAGTATGGGTTAAGAAGACCCGTCATTCAGAAAACCTTCAGCGAAAACGTGCTACTACTTCTGTCATAGTGCGCGCGCAGTAAGCGAGGCACCATAACATGTGCGCAGCAAGCATTCAGCGCCCTGACAATTGGCTTAGGGGGGTGCACATTGTTTTCGTCATTCATGGGGTAACGGAAGGGGCACGTACATGTTATACCACGGGACGAGATCGCATAAAAACACCAAACGTAGCAAGTTGAAGTTCTGCTCCAAACGTAACTTAAAGGTGCAGACATAAATTATCCACTTTTCTATCGTATAGCATACTGTACAGGACATATATAGGCACGTGCTACGACAGAGGTACACCATTTTTTGGTTGTTTTGTTTTTTGCATAACGGGGCGCCTTAACCTGGGCTAAATCGTCGGAACTACCTTATTGCATGATTCTCGTTGTATACCCAGGCCATGGGGTTTTTCACCCGGTAGAAGTTTTTTTGTTTGCCCAAAATCAGTTTCGAGGAGTCGTCTTAAGCTCCTACGGCGAACAACCTCAGAAAAAACGTGGTTAACCTCTATCGTAGCACACGTCTGTCAGTACGTCTGTTACTACGTCGGCTACTGCCAAGGGACAGGGGCACAAGCCGCGGTAGATGCGCACCAATTCTAGCGAGAGTGGTCACTTGAGGACATCTACGCCACAACCAAAGAGTGACGTGCTAACATTATTAATAGAGTAAACTTGAAATGCAAACCGGAATCACCAAACCCATGGCCTAGTTATAAAAATAATATATGTATCACAAAAACAAAAATATGACATTCTCACGACATTTTTTTTTTTCGCTGGGTTAAGGAGCCCCATCAGGCAGAAAAGAGCAAAGTCAAAACGTGCTGACTGTATCATCGTATCACGCGTCCAGGGAAACTGGCTCAGGGTATATTTCTTGTTTAAGGAAGGTTGCGCCTGACACTACGTACGGTAGCTTAACAAAAAGGGTTTCAAGTTTCTTCTTCTCCTGCAGATCTCAGCCTGGCTTTCTTGTTACATGTTTCTTACTACTGTAAGTATCCTGAACTACTGATTCAACACCGTAACAGTGCACACCGCCGTGTCGCTTGGCATCAACGCAGAACATCCAACACAAATCCAAAATATTTCACACCACAAACGCGACTTGAAGGTGGTCATTTAGCCTTTCGCCCACGCTCTTGTAGTTAGCATTCCCTTCTGGTCAAGCCCAGTATCCCACGGCCAAGTTAGTGCTTGTCCCCTGCACAGTCTTCCCGGTGCTAAAAAACGCAATTTTCGTGTCCGGGCTCAATTCCCTCTATGTTTCTGACATTAATCTAATCGTAATATAATTTAGAGAGGATCCGCCTGTTTTCTTACAATAATTTTCCTATTTTTCCGGACGTTTGAATGCGAGCCCCCAGTGCAGACGCAGCAATCTACGCACGCGACGTGTTGTAGGGGTGGACACATGTTATAAGACACATGCTATGAGGCTTGCTACTACTAGGACGGTAGAGGTGCAAAGATCACTTTATGAGGCTCTTCACTTCTCTACACTTCACCCAAAAACCGTTTTTGAGGTACTGTACTAATATTAGTGGCCGAAAGGGCAACCTGATCAGCAACCTCATGGTCTAGGTATGCCCTAATGGTCGCGTTCTAAATAATCAGGCCATTCCGACGAGCTTGGGTTAAATATAGAGCCCGTCGTTGTTATTGAAAAAATTATTTGTCCAAGAAGTGCTACCTCCTCTGTAGTATTTAGCAGAATTTACTTAATACTACCTTCGCACACGCCTCGATGGCCTTAATACCCATGAGGTTCTTACTGACCTGAGGATCTCTGTACTCTTTGGGGGTGCACCTACCTAACATCCATGAGGCTCTTAGTCACCCACCTAATAGCTCCATACTTAAGCCCAATAATAGAGCGCGAGAACAACGTTTTTCTACAACCTACCCTATCAACGATTCCACGCCCCATGTATATACTCAATGCACAATACTGCTCTGAGTGGCAAATTGAAATGGATGGTATTGTCCAGCGACGACGGGTAGCGATCCCTCATTTGAGGTGGGCGTTTCGTCAGATATTTGAGGAGGGCGTTTCGTTAGGTAAGTAAGTGCTGGCTAAACATTTACTGCCTTCTATTCTAGCGTACGACGTGGTCTGTTTACCTAACGCCTCCAATATCTATATATACGTACCTTGAGGTTCTTTTGCTTCGCTTTTCCGGCGTAGCTCGCCCCTCCTAGCTTCGCCTCCTCCTCTTCTAGCTTTCGATGCTCCTCATCCGCGGTGGGATCTTTCGACAGGATCTTCCTTGCCACCTTCGACAACATCTCCAACGAACTGCGTTTGCCGCGACAATAAAAAAAAACAAAAACGTTCAGATTCCAGTCTGATCGAAAACATAGTAGGGTGAGCTAATTTTGGATTCGCCACAACAACCAGGTACATTTATGCCACCTTTACTTCAACATCTTCGAGCTCCTAATCGGCGGTGTGGTCTTCGGACAAAAATATTCCTTGCCACCTTGGAAAATATATCCTTTGCACTGCTTTTACTACGACACCACCAAACGAAAAAAATCGTCCCTGCCACCTTGGAAAATGTCTTCAGCTAATTTAATTGCATTTGCCACGCCACCAAACGAAACAGAAGCGTTAAGACTTTACCACCTACCTACACGTCTGATCAAAAACGTAATAATAAGGCAAGTGAGTGTTAGATCTATGCCGTAGAACTAGGTACAAATATACCAGGTTTACTCCAACTTTTCTTTGGTCATCATCGGCGGTGGGACCTTGGGAAAAATTCTCCCTTGCTGCCTTGGACGGCATCATCTATCCATCTATCCGCGGTGAACTGCTGTTGTTGCCACGACGGCAAAAAAAAATAAGTTCAGGTTCTGCCCACATCTTATCGAAAACGTACGGTAAACTATTGGTTATGCCGTAAAACCAGGTATGAGAATTCCAGAAACATTCCACCTTAGTATTTCCTTGAAACGTTTGGTGCTCCGCATCGTCGGTGGGGCCTTCGCACAAAATCTCTCTCACTATCTTAGACAGCATCTCCAGCGAATTAATTTCCTTGCCATAGAGTCGTTCCACGGTAGCCCCCCCAACGTTTCTTTAACGAAATCACCGGTTTTGAAACCAGCCCCCGGCCGTATCTCCTGATTTACGGTGACCCTTGCCATCCCGACGGCCATCGTTTGATAGTCCTTAGCAGACAGCACAATACATAAAGATTGCGTTTTCATACCATTCGTCCTCGTCGTGCGGAGCAGTCGTGAAACCCTCGTTAAATAATATCGCTGTTTTTTTGGGGGGGGGGAATGGTAGAATCGGTCCATATTATCGATAATAAAAAATACCATTCAGATATTGACTTTTTTTTGTTTTTTTTTGTTGAATTGTTGTTTGTTTCGAGGAGTGAGGGAAAGTACATGTAATTTCCTTCCACAGCTGTCAGATTTTTTCCCCCTCAGAAACGGGTTTTATAGTTTCCGCGCACAGACTGCCTAACATCACCCTGTTGACCCTGATAGCTACACTGTAGTTGCAGGGGGAGTCGCCGACCTATATCTTCAAATGAGGACACACAACCCGTAATACGCGCGATCGGAGTATCACACACAGCTTGCAAAGATGAGTTTCGACAAAATATTCGATCTCACAGCTGGAGTGTATTTTAATTTTTATAATATTCCTGGATTCTGAAGGAAAAACCGCTTGATTGAGGGGGTGGCACGACAGGGGTATAAAGGTTTTTGGGATATAGACTACGGAGTATATTTTTCGGAATTTGGGAGCTCCTTCGCCCAATACGATACCTGGTATCGTACCATCTGAAATCCATTCTTGGTTTGTTTGCCATATAACATTTTCGACGACAGTGGGGAGAAGACAATACGTATAATCGTACACTATCTATGGTAGTCTATAATAATGTGAAGAGTAAGTACAGACAGGTGTGTTAACACTGCGGTAAACCACACGACCAACCTATTACGCAGGGTATTTCGTGCCTCCATCTATTTACATGATTGCCTGACAACCTCTACCATACCAAACGTAGTAGCATATGCCTAACGAAGTAAAGTCACCCTCGCGTTCAATAGTGTTGACATCGCATGTCCACGTGAGACAACCTCTTCGAAACGCAGTAGTAGCATATGCCTAACGAAGTAAAGTCACCCTCGCGTTCAATAGTAGTGACATCGCATATATATATAAATCGGCCTGAGTAATAAACACCTATACGCAGTTGATACCACATCATTATCTTTCTGACCATCCATGACGAAGGTTTCAAATATCCCCCCCCCCCCCCCCCCCCCCCCCCCCCCCACCCCCCCCCCCTCCAACGCCCCCTCTTTTCCGACCACCTACACGATCGCCTAGACCTAGCACCACGCGTATAACAAGCTGCTACATATCTTTGATCTCACAGCCGAAGTGTATTTGAATATTATTTGTGACCTAAACCTCCTAAAAATCCCCCCCCCCCCTCTTGCTCTCCCTTACTCAAACGCCCCACCAAATATCAAAATCCGCCACATTAACAAACACTTCACGCACAGGATATCACCTCATTATCTTTCGAGAGCCATCCATGCCGCTGTGTTCCCCCCCCCCCCCCCCTCCAACGCCCCCTCTTTCCCGACCACCTGCACGATCGCGTAGACCTAGCACCACGCGTATAACAAGCTGATACATATCTTTGATCTCACAGCCGAAGTGTATTTGAATATTATTTGTGACCTAAACCTTCTAAACCCCCCCCCCCCCCCCCCCCCCCTCTTGCTCTCCCTTACTCAAACGCCCCACCAAATATCGAAATCCGCCACATTAATAAACACTTCACGCACAGGATATCACCTCATTATCTTTCGAGAGCCATCCATGCCGCTGTGTCCCCCCCCCCCCCGCCTCGAACGCCCCTTTCTTCCCCATCACCCGCACCTTCGCCTAGACCTAGCACCACACGTATAACAAACCCCTCACCTAAAGCCCTTCCCCCCCCCCCCCCCCGCCCCCCGCCCCCGCCCCCACCCCCCACCCTCCCCCCCCAACCCATCCCAACCCCACCCCCTCGAACACTCCACCCTCTCTTTACTCACTGATTGTACGACTTACCCCAGAATATACACGATAAACTGATGTATTATTTCCAAAAATGTCACATTTGTCCCCTCGAAATAATGTATAGTTTCCAGGCACATATCGAGCTGCCCCCCCCCCCCCCGCACCAACCCCCCCCCCCCCCGCCCCCAATAATTTACTGGTGCCAAAACCGTCAGATTTATCCCCTCGAAAGGATTTATAGCTTACATGCACAAATTGCCCTTCCCCCCCCCCCCCCCCCCCCGCCCCCCTCCAAACCCGCTCGCTTTTGATCAAAACCAGGCCCCCCCTTTGCCTTCACAGCTGTCAGATTTTGTCCCCCTCAGAAACGGGTTTTATAGTTTCCGCGCACAGACTGACTAAAATCATCCTGTTGACCCTGATAGCTACACTGTAGCTGTAAGGGGAGTCGCCGACCTATATCCTTAATGAGGACACACAACTCGTAATGCGCGCGATCGGAGTATCACACACAGCTTGCAAAGATGAGTTTCGACGAAATCTTCGATCTCACAGCTGGAGTGTATTTTAATTTTTATAATATATATGACATCGCATGCCCACCTCGCCTGCTGTATTTGTAAGATGTATCTCTGTCTCAGAATTGGCGACCTCAGAGCCCCACAGCGGCACGGTAAAAATCATAGATAGGCGTGAAATGGTACATTTGAGACAACAATAAGTTGAAAAGGAAGCACAGGCAGATCTGTTAAAATTGCGGTAAGCCACACTACCGACCCATCGCATACCCACCTGAGACGACCTCTACGAAACACAGTACCATATACCTAACGAAGTAAAGTCACCCTCGCGTTCAATAGTGGTGACATCGTATATATATGACATCGCATACCCACCTCGCCTGATGTATTTGTAAGATGTATCTCTGCCTTAAAATTGACGACCGCAGAGCCCCACATCGGCAAGGTAAAAATCATGGGCGTGAAATCGTACATTTGAGACAAAAATATGTTGAAAAGGAAGCACAGGCAGATCTGTTAAAATTGCGGTAAACCACCTTACCAACCCATTACGTAGGGTATTTCGTACATACCGTCGGCATGATCGCCTCCCAACCTATACCAAGCGAAGTATGACTAACGAGGTAATGTAATTGAGCGCGTGTATACCAAGTATGACTAACGAGGTAACGTAATTTAGTGCGTGTATACCAAGCGTTCCTTAAAAACACTGACGATTCGCATTTCCCCCTCTAGTGCTCAATGGCGGAGACAGTGCATGGCCACATCACCTCGCATGTTGCATTTGGCAATACGTATCTCTTTCGTATAATTAGCGATGTCAGAAAATAATGGTAACTATATGATGGTGGTGACAAACAGTGCATGACCGCATCACCTTGCCTGTTGTATTTGGCAATACGTATCTCTTTCATATAGTTAGCGATGTCAGAAAATAATGGTAACTAAAAATATTCTATAAAATATTCTAGCTTTCGATCCATGTACAACAACAAATTATGAAGATTTAACACGTTATTTACTACACTTAAACACTGGGTTGCATACTGCATCTATTAAATAACATCAAACCTTCTAGAATAATAGTAAACATTACCAGGCAGATGATACGCGCATATTGAAATGTCCCGCCCCCCCCTCCCCCCCCCTCCCCGATTCCTCTTGTTCAAAAACCCCTCACCCCTTCCCCCCCCCCCCCCCCCTCCCCCGATCCCTCCCCCCCCCCCCTTTCCGCCTAGTTTGTCCAAACGCCCCACTCACAATCGAAATCGGCCAGAGTAATAAACACCTATACGCAGTTGATATCACGTCATTATCTTTCTGACCATCCATGACGTAGGTTTCATTCTTTCCCCCCACCCCCCTCAACCCCCCCTCCAACCCCCATTTTTTCCAACCACCCGCACGATCGCCTAGACCTAGCACCACGCGTGTAACAAGCCCCTACATATCTTTGATCTTACAGCCAGTGTATTTGAATATTATTTGTGACCTAAACCTCCTAAAATATCTACCCCCCCCCCCCCTCCCTTCTCGCTCTCCCTTGCTCAAACGCCCCACCTAATATCGAAATCCGCCACATTACTAAACACTTCACGCACTGGATATCACCTCATTATCTTTCTAGAGCCATCCATGCCGCTGCTTTCCACCCCCCCCCCCCCCCCGCCCCGAACTCTCCCTTCTTCCCCACCACCCGCACCATCTCCTAGACCTAGCACCATACGTATAACAAACCCCTCACCTAAAACCCTTCCTTTCCCCCCCCCACGCCCCCTCCCCCCCCCCCCCCCCCCCGCCCCCACCCCCCACCTCCCCAACCCCCCCACCCCATCCCACCCCCACCCCCTCGAACACTCCGCCCTCTCTCTACTCACAGATTGTACGACTTGCCCCAGGATATACACGATGAATTGATGCATTCTTTCCAAAACTGTCACATTTATCCCCTCAAAATAATGTATAGTTTCCACGCACAGATTGAGCTGCCCCACACGCCCCAACCCCGCCCCAACCCCCCCCCCCCTATAATCAACTGGTGCATATATATTTTTTTTCTTTCCCAAAAGCGTCAGATTTATCCCCTTGCAAGGATTTATAGCTTCCACGCACAAATTGCCCGCCTGTCCGCCCCCCCCCCCCCCCCCCCCCCATCCCCCCCCCCCTCCAACCCCGCTCGCTTTTGATCAAAACCAGGCCCCCACGTCCTTCAAAACTCCGCCCCCCCCTCACCGGTTATTCGACTTACAGGATTCACTTGATAAACGGATACCTTTCCCTCCACAGCTGTCAGATTTGGTCCCCCTCAGAAACGGGTTTTATAGTTTCCGAGCATAGACTGACTAAAATCACCCTGTTGACCCTGATAGCTACACTGTAGTTGTAAGGGGAGTCGCCGACCTACATCCTTAATGAGGACACACAACCCGTAACACGCGCGATCGGAGCATCACACACAGCTTGCAAAGGTGAGTTCCGACGAAATCTTCGATCTCACAGCTGGAGTGTATTTTCATTTTTTATAACAATTTATAATATGTTGCACACGAGCCACGAAGATCATTTTTTTTTGTCGCCTGGTTGTACTTTTGATTTTTTCTGCACTTTTTTTGTGTTTGGGCGAGGTATGGAGTAGTTTATGCAGCCACAGCCCCAGAAAAAAATGACGTCCTCTACCGTACTATAATATATTGAAGATAGTCTTAAAAGTGTTAATAATGGTGTTAATAGTAGCATGTACATTGTTTCGAACGTCTTTCCACGACCGATCGCCAAGAAAAAAACACGATTCATTGATATACTGTGCACACGCTGCACGTTGTTGGATGGCGTGCAAAACAATAATTTCCAGTAATAATGTTAACAACAGCGGCAAACATTCACTCGTCTGAAATGACAATTAATTAACTACCTGGTACTCAAGGTTTTTCAGACGAGCACGATAACATCATACTTCGAAGTAAAACAGACGGTGCAGGTGAACTCATGCAATCAAAAGGAGTGCACCCCCTAATTTACCAAGCCCCCTCGCGTCAGATCTGTATACGACCGGTACGCGATCCCGAGAGCGATACAATTTACTACGTTTAACCCGATGCAAAATACATGCTAGCATACATGCTGCGGTATCAAAAAGGTGAAAGAACACCTTGTTTTGCTGAGGCTCCTCAGTTGAGGAACTCTATACAATTAGTCTAATAGTGTGCCTCATACAAAAACTGACTTATTAATAGTATAACTTACACAAGAACTGACTTAATTATAGTATACCTTACACACAAAGTGACTTATTAATAGTATACCTCACACAAAAACTGACTGATTAATAGTATACCTCACACGAAAACTGATTTACCAGTAGACTAAACCGAAAGTGAAATCCGACGACAAAACAACCCATGGGCCTACAGTACGTATAGCATACCGTTCACAATGCAGAAAAGCGAACTAACCAATGCCAATCATCCCGATGACGGTAGTTTAACGAGGGCCGTCATTCAGAAAATGTTTTGGTCATAAAGCGTTACATCGATCGCAGCATGCGTCCAATCCCTTGGCCTAGGTATGACCTTCTGGTAAACACACCGGCAACAATATTCATTCCAACATCATCGGGCAGTTCCTCAGCTGCAAAGCCCTGCCCGTGGAAAAATATTTTAGGCAAACAACGAGCCACCCCCTGTCGCAGCAGGCGTGTTTGTGTGCTGTAATAATGCCACATACATAAGGCATCAGAGATCGCCATAGATTGTACTAGACTGGGCTCGCCAACAGCCCCGCTCCAGCAAGCTCTACTACCGCAACACGGCGTCTGGAGTATTTTTTTATAGAACGTGTGTGCTTGCAATGAGCAACGCGAGTAACACGTCAGATTCGGCTGGAGTGTCATCGGTGTATGGGACCTCGGATGGATCGGGATTGCGCTAGCGAAAGGAGGTAGGCGGAGAAAAGCGTAAACATCGTATCACAGATGGCATGAAATATAATACAAAGAGCAAGGTGCTCCGACCTTTCCTTGCCGGGTACTGTACCTGGTACTTCAGTATCTGACACTGTACCTGGTAGTGTATGACAAAACGCATGCTACGGTAGCATTTGACACCTATTTCCTTTCTGAGACTCGCCGCCAGTGGAGCGCCATCTGTCAAAACTGAGACTTTGAGAAAAAAAGGGAAATGTTACGCTGCCTAGGGTCCCCCAAGCGACGTAACCTGCAGCTTGTTTGGGACGAAGGAAGCTATGATTGCTGCCCCACGATCTTGTATGAGGTCCCGACATATAGTGTCTATCATCGCTATTTTGGGGTCTCGCGCAGATAGGTAGGCCCGGGGACGGAACCGAGTAGGCTGGGTGAGCAGGACCGTAGTAGGTGAGGTAATAGTAGCCGGCCAGAGACCAAGCGGCACGCCGGCCCTCTTTTTTTTCTGTCAAACGAACTAAGCGATTAAATCCGATGAATAATCCTTTGGCCTAGGTATATATCGAAACGATATATATATATATCAACGACAATCGAGATTCCAACGGTATATCACCTCTATCTACTAGTCAGAGTTGTCGTGGCTTAAAAGTGGTACCCCTTTCGAAGCACGCGTCAAAATTTGGGCTGTTTTTTCAATTGTTTGTTTTTCAGATACCCTTTCCTGTACACCCGACCTTTTCTTGGGTGGAATCTGGAAGAAGTACTGGTCGAAAGCCCTGCTCCTGAAGATCTCCTTGTATTGCTGCCCCGACACCGCCCCAAGCTTCACCGCATCCGCGCCCTCCTTCTTTTGCACTCGTGCAAGGTTCTCCACGTGCTGATCGGGCGTGAATCCGGCTCGCTTCAACATCTTCGCGTACCTGGTCGTCACACGTATGATGCGGCATAGCGTTTATGTGTTCAGTGAGTACGGAGTCAGCGTTAGGGTCTGTGAGGGAGGGGCGGGGGACGCGCCAGTCCTCATTGGTTTCCTTTTGTTATGGGTATCATGCCATCACAATAGTATTGCAATATGTGCAAACCAGTAGACTATACGTTTATCTTTCCTCCTGCGAACGAACTATTTCGTCCACACTAACTCATACAAGCGTACGGTACAATCTGACATATATAGCATACAACACATACAACGCATACAACGCATACACCATATACAAAACGTACACCGAACATAAACGCTTGCGTGCGACCATAGGAGTATCATTTATTGGCCAAACACTTTCTGGCTGGCGGGGTTCTCCAAGTTGACACATCAATGTTTGGCAGAATATCTATTTGTGTCTTACAGCATTGTTCGTTGCATAGCCCACGGGATTGCTCACCACAAAAACACTTTCGCCTTTCTTAAAGGGAGTTTTTCGTTGAGGTGAGAGACTTTCTCGAGGGAGGGGTCTTAGAACGTTAGCATACATTGCATACCGCGCATGCAATAATCTGCAGACAGTGAACACAACCCAAAATCACGCATACAGCGCATTCCACGCATACAGCGCATTTGACGCATACAACGCATGCAGAGCATAAGCTGCGCATGAAGAACACAACACAATGCAACGAAGCATACCGCGCATACTCGACACATACAGCAGTGCACGCGACGATTCTACGTTATTTGACACAACCGAAGAACAGCTCAAGTGCTTCGTCACTGGTGTCGTCGTAGATAGCGGCCATACCGTTATCGACACTTACTTCTCAACAACAGACACAGCAGGTTGGACGGTTTGACGGGTGGACGAATGGTGACCTCAGTGGTATCAGTCCCGACTTTTGACCGTCTCCTTTGGTCCTGACGTGAATTGACGTGGAGTTTGTCACAGCTATCTTCATAATGAGTTTTTCCTTGATCTTCTTCTACTTTCTGGTGCGAGGTGCGGCAGTTCTTATGAGTGATCGACGATGAAGCTCATGCTCTACATTGTCGGATGGTGCACTTAGTCATAATTGTTTCATGTAGCCGAGAAGTGCCACAAACAGTACAGTAGGGGTGCATCCTTATTTTTTCTCCAACTCCGTGCTTGTGGAACTCTGTATCTCACACAAGAAGTGACCTACTAGACTAACAGCAGTATTACTAGAGTAACTTGAAAGTGCCTTTGTGATGAACAACCCCATGACCTGGGCACCCCAAAAAACACATTTACAAACAAGGATGGCATCCCGACGATCTTGGTTTAAGATGGGTTAAGGAACCCGTCATTTTCCAAGCGAAACACCCAAAAACGTGGTATACGCATACCTCTTTCATAGCACGTGTCATCCTCTGGACTACTATCGATAGTTCATAGATATTAATCACATTTTTGGTCAGGCACGTGTTCTACCAAGAACGAACAAACATCATATACTACCATTCAAGTTTGGACGTCGAAGTACCTGGGAACATTTAGTGGAATCCACGGGAAGACCAGTCACCACCCTGGACCGAAGTTAAGGACTGCCGCGTGCATGCACATGTTCAGGTTCCAACGATCCCCTTATTGACGTCGAGCGTACAGCAGTGGTTGAGCTTGGAGTGATGTTTTACTCCTAGGAAGCAAGTACAGCAGTTACTTAGTAGATGTACTTGGAGTAAAGACGAACTTGGAGTAAGGTTGGCTTCCGAGGTACGTGCTGGTTGTAACTTCGGTACTTGTGTGCCATGTATATCGTACGTCGGATCTTGGTTCTCGTATCCCAGGTAGTATACCGTGCCTGATGTAATACATTCAGCAGTATACACGCACAACCACACCCGACGCTTTTGTTTCGATGAAGGTATCGTTTAGTCAACAGAAGTATTACAATGACGGTGGTGGCGGTTTCTTACCTCCTCAGCCTGAGCTCTTCCGGAGTAGGAGGCACGCCGTCATCATTGGTGTCTTCGTCGGGCGCATCACCAGTCATGATACCATTTTCGTCCAATATATTTCCAAGTTCCTTAGGTTGCTCGGTATTGTGGTCGTGGGCTGTGTCGATATCCTTCGGCGCTGCTGCCGCCACCATCGCCATTGCCGTGCCCTTTCTCCTTCGCTCGTGCTTGCGAGCTGTCTGTGTCAGCAAAACAACCAACTTGCAGCATTCCTTGCCCGATGGTTGATGTGATTTACGAGGAGAGAATACTTTCCCAGTCGAACACCCCAGAGTACCCAGCTGGGAGCTCGTGCTTGCTACGAGAGTACACTCCAAAAAGTACTGCTACAGTATGTCGGCCATGTCACACGCCGAGCCCAATTGCAGTGACGCGCTGGTCCCAAAATGCCGCTTCAAAGAAAAATTACCCGAAATATCTTCGGTCCGAAATATCTTTCGGTCAAGATACACATGTAGTCTAGTCTAGACTAGACTAGACTAGACATGGATAAAGATCTGTGATGCCGTGCAAATATTCCAGGAGCCGGCAATTACGCCTGTGACGGACGTCTGTCTAGAAGTATTAAAGCACCTTCAGCCTGGAGACTCCTAATGGTATGACTGACGGCCCATCAAAAGGCCGTCCTCGACCAATTAGATGTCGTGGTGTCTGTTCGTTCCCAACTGGTCGTTAGCAACCGTGTAACCGTCAGATTTTTCGAAATTTCGAAATTTCCTTCTTCGTGGGAAATTTTGAAAAAGTTGGATACGACAAGGCTACCAGAAATACCAACGACGGATCATTCCTGCTGCTGTTGCTGTTGCTGTGTGGTCCAGAGAGCGAGAGCGGAGGGGGCGACGATGCCGTGACACTGCTGCGGCATTCTTTAGTGCTTGACCTTTAACCTATCTATGGAGCTCGGTTATAGTTTGGCGCAAGTTCCTAGAGTTGCATTTTCCTCGAGAAATCGGGAAAGCGGCGGAACAGCGACCTCTTCGAGAAAACTTAACTGGAGACTCACCGCCGGTCCCAAGCAGCAGCAGCAGCAGCAGAGTGCGACACAGCAAGCCGTGCTAACAGGCCAAAGGGTTGAGGGCGTTAAACAGCCGTTGCTCCCGAGGTCGTCCTCATTCGAGCTGCACAGTCTTGGGGTACCGCAGCAGGTGGGTAGGGTACTCAGATATGTCAGCCATTCGGAGAGGCAACGCAGCTTTTCTCGTATCCAGCACATTCGGCACTGATTGCATTACTGGTTACAGTAGCGCACATCAGTGCTTGCGATGTCCCAGGTAATGTTCTGTCTCGTGCTCTGTCATCGTAAAGGTTGTGTCTCTCACTAGGATACGCATTCATCGCGTACACTACTTACTGTAGGTGTGCAGGATGTCGATGAATTGACAGAACGAGTAACACATCACAGGTGTCTGGTACGTACAACGAAAGCACACAGACGGGCACACAACACTGAGGTGCAAGCGACAACAAAATATACAAAATATCCTTCGCACTCACGTACAATGCTGTTCAGATATCAACTCGTATCAAGCAGCAGTACCACAGACTGACACACAAAACTGAGGTGCCATCGAAATCAAAATATCAAAACATCCTTCGTACTCACGTGCAATGCTGCTCAGGTATCAACTTGTATCAAGTAGCAGTACGTGATGCATCATTTGTACTTCTCTTGCCCAGGCAAACACCGCCCTCGAGTGCGATTGCCTTTACTACTATTAATAGCAGCGATACCTACAGTTGTAGACTACATATAGTCTAGTCTAGATCTAGTCGTACTGCTGTACGACCTGGAGCTGCCTAGGACCAGCTACTTCACATTCAGTTGGCCGGAGATGCTTGTGATGCGTTCGCCCCACGGAGCATTCGAAAGACGTGGGTTGCAAGCAAAATGTCTTGTATCCTGTACCCTGGTACGTGCCAACTATGTGTCTGCGACGGATCACTCCTAGACTAGGTCTAGTCTATATTGATAGGACCATCGCCAACTACGTATACCTAGATGTACTGCATGATAACCCGGTGATATCTTGTTAACGGTTCGAGAAAACGACCCATCCGCCATGAGGGCGGAGGGTTCGGCCCGATTCTTTATGTTGTGTTACTACAGCTGTTGATAAACCTAACCCTAAGCCCTCTCGAGGCCAACGTACATCAGCGACCGAAATAAAGGCGGTTTAGATCGTGTCAAGCGGCCGGGAAGAACGTGGAGCAGAGTATTATACAAAATCGCCGTTTTTCGCGTGTACCGTACAGCTCCTTGTGCTGCGGTGAATACGCTTTTCCCACCGTAGTAGCCCGGGCTGCTTCGTGAGGCCGACGTTGTAATACATTATTAATAGTGGCCCCTCAACGCTCTATAGTACCGACATATGCCAGCCGGAAATACCGCACTATATCGGCAACCTGCACTACTGCGCTGCGTGCAGCTACCACCACGAATACAAGCGGTGAGTATATTTGCTTGTTGCGAAATGCGATATTTTGTCGGAGAACTAGTTCTGGAACACAGAATCCCACTCTTAAGACGAGCAGGCTCATACGTGGGCGGGTCCTGCCTTACCCGCTGCCCGCAACAGGCACTACATAGGGGGATATTGTGAAATTAAAGGTGGGGGACACAGAGTGCCCCCTGCAGGTCTGCCAATTGAGCAGGTCTTCGGAGAGTACTCACTTTCGTTCCTTCGTAGAGATGTAGCTTTATTCGTTTCCACCAGAGCCCGGGATAGCTTCAGAGATCGGAGGCGCGTGCCTCCGATCTAATTCCTAACTTCCCCGAATATAAACCGCCAACCTTATCATACGAAACCCATTCAAATGATCTCAAATTCGGATACCTACAGGCCTTTCGAGGCCGTATCTTAACACTAGCCCACCCTGATGAGTCGCATATGCAGAAATATGGGAGATTCGGGGAAACTCCGGTTCTACGAACTAGACCATGAGTCGAAGATGCGGCTCCTCAAACCCCACTCCCACACCTCTAACCGTCTGGCTATGGAGCCAGGAACACGCGAAGAAAAGCAGTAGAAAGAAAAGCATGCCCTACAGCAAGGCAATAGTCACCCATCAAAAACCTGCCGCATGCCGCCGGGGTGGCGGGGGGGGCAGAAAAGGCTCTAGAACCTGCCGCATGCCGCCGGTGTGGCGGGGGGGGCAGGAAAGGCTCTGCGGTAAACCAACCACAGAAAAAGTACTATGGCGAGGCGAGTCCTCGTCGATATGGAGGGGAACGCAGGCGCTAACACAAGGGAGAAGTCATGCGAAAAACCTCCCGCGGGCCATCGGCAAGGCGGGGGGTTAGACGAGGAAACGACGAATACCCGGGATGGAAGTTGTCAACACATACTGCCCCGCTAGGGGAGGAAGTATTTAGACGACAAAAAAAAACAAAGCAGAACAAATACAAAGGTTGACGAGCCGTCCCACGCTGAACGTCCTCTCGCGCCATTCCTCTGCCAGAGCGGCGGCCAACTGCCCCGGTTGTTGGACCGAAGTTGCCCCCTCGGCGGCGCCCTCAGGCACACCAACACCCGATGCGCTGTCACCCCCGCGGCGGTGGTGGTGGTCGCCACCCCCACCATTTTTGCCGCCACCCCCACGGTTGCGGTCCCCGCGGTGGCGACTGTCGCGACATTTTCCCCGGTTTCGTTCTGCCAACTTTTCCTCCGGGGTCTGGCCAAAAGACAGGGTCGGGGTCCTCGTCGTGGGCTATCAGCAGGGCCTTGACGAGGGCAAGGGCCGGGGCGGCTCTCGTCTGTCTAGCATAGGGCGTACAATCCACGCGAGCCCAGGCCGCTTCCATTGAGGACGTCCGCTTGCCGCGACGCCGGCCTCTCTGACGGGAGGAGGGCGTAGGCCATTTCCACCACCGCGGGTCGCCAACGCTGAGGAGAAGTCTACCCGCGGTGCAGACGCCATGCACGCGACGATGCCCTTGAAGAAGGCGTCGTTCCCGGGTCGTGGTCGCTGGGATGCGACACCCTGCGGGCGCGACGAAGGCAACTACTGCTGCTGCAGTACGTGCATTCTCACATTGCATCATTTGAGACAACCGGCACTACTCCCAATACTTCCAGTACTGTTAGTTGTACACATTTGTGCCAGGCGATGTCACAGGCATTGTAGCGGGCAACCGGCACTGTAGGAGGATATCTACTGTCTACGGCTGATGATGTTGTACAATTCGTGTTTTGTTATATCATTTCATGTCGTATCAGATAACCTTCGTAGCGTTCTCGGTGATGGATAAGGGGATGCGATTTCTTTGATCTTCGACAAGTACGGACACACGCTTGCTATGCCGCTGGTTATTATTGTTTTCGTCGTGAATGCATAGATAAGCGCGTGTGTTCCCTCCGGCCCGTAGTTCCGAGCACAGCACGCCGGTGGACAGGACCCGCCCACGTGTGGGCCTCTCGTCTTAAGAGTAGGATTCTGTGTTTCAGAACTGGTTTTCCCACAAAAAATCGCGTTTCGCAAGAAGCAAATATATTTACCGCCTTTCTTACGTTATTCGTGGTTACGCTTAGTATTTGTTTTGTTTCTAGTTTGTTTCCTGTTCACCGTAATTTCGTAATTTCGGAGACAAACGATCGCAGCTACTCGCTTCTACTGGATGTTCCGTGTGTTGCAGTCTATTCGGGCCGTTGGGCGGTGAAGTGCAGTCGGGTTTGCTGTACTGAATTTTGATGGCGTCATAATCGGCCATGCGGGGGTACTGTTTTCGGTCAAAGGGGGGTACAGGATAAATTTAGTAGATTTGGTGCGGTATGCTCCCCCACGTTTTAGCCAAAAGGAGAAATTTGGTTGCTCCCTCCTTCTCGGCGGCCCCGTTAGCCCTAATACCGTGCTTGAAAAAAGAAAAGAAAAGGTGTGCGCGCTCGGCATGGGTTGCAGGCGTTATGTCAGCGCGTCACAATAGAAGTTTAGGGTTTTCGGGGCCAGCGCGGGCACGTTCCGCGACCGTTTTTTCTCTCTACCCCCAAGTGACCGAAAAACCCGGGGGTGTACCCCCCTTTGACCCTTTCTCATTTTTTTTCTAAATGACGGGGTCCTTTAACACATTTCCAACTCTTGAAAATTATTCTAGCCTAATTCCAAGTGTTTTGCACCCATGTCGGGAGTGCGGTGCTAAGAGGGCTTACCCAAAATGGCTGAAATATCACTATTCTTTTGCAATATGCTTCAATGTGTTGTGTACCGCCGTGGTCACATCATTGAGCATTTGACCGCACATATAATGGTTGGACACAGTTTGTCAAGGGATTCCACTGTCGCTGTTGGCGTTTCTTGTCAGCCCCTGAGAGATGAACGGGGAGGTCCATTGCCGATGGAATGGCGCTTCCCCGCGTGATAACGAACGACCTATTGCCTTTTGGAAAAACGCATTCCGAGCCTACGAGGAGAATTCCTCGGAACTGATATACACCGGGCCCGCGGTCGCGCGTCGGTACAACTGTGTAACTAGGCCGTGGGACTGTTTATCGGGGAGCAATGTTAGCTCTGGTCCAAATCAGTCAGTCTTATCTGCGGTATCAACATTGCTCCAGTGCAAAGGCTCAGGAAAAAATGGTGCAACTCTACCCCAAGATGTATGATGTGTCCACCACCGAATTTTTTCCATCCTGAATCCTATAGGGGGGTGAAAATACTACTAAAGAGCCGTGGAGAGTGATGTCACACTCTCCGCTGTCACCCGCCCCATGTCGTCGACTGAATCATCACCAGCAGCCTCAGACGAAATATATTGAAGAACGATCATACACTCGACGACCCTCTGCGGTGATAACGGTGGACGCACCCCTGCCCGTCTCCAACGTGGCCGTAGGAGGAGCAAGTAGAGGAGGCAGCAAGAGGGGGGGCTACGAAAGCAGTAAAACCCATCGACGTGTGCTTCGGCGACGTAGCACCCACTTTATTGTTGTGTTCCCGACTGGTCACAAGGGAGGGGGGAGATCTTGATGCACTTGCAGTTTGATAAACCACACACATTTTGAAGCCCCTACGTAGGCTGTGCTGTGGTTTCGACGGCACTGTTTGCGGTGGACACCCGGCTGCCAGCCGTGTCGTACGTCCGCTGCGCGTGATACGGGTAAACCTTGCTGTGGATGTAGATACGTCGCTCATTCATTGTGGTTGGGAAGATATTGAAGATTATTAGTAGATATAGCGCAGATCACCGTTCGCGATAGACCAGGTACAATATATAGTCACTGCTAAGATCCAAAAGGCATTGAAGGGAAGATGCGCTGGTTCCCTGAATTCACCCCCCTCGGAGACGAATCACCCCCAACACGAAGAAGGAGCCCACATAACGACCAACGCCACGGTATATAGTATTCCTGGTATGTACTAAATACTCCCGTTTTCGTTTCGAGGACGTCATGCACAATAAAAAACGGCGTCATATTGCACAAATCAGCTTTTTCGCAGATGATAAACGTTAGGGTCGCTACTCGTGCAATTGGCCCTAAACCACTGAAATAATCCTCCCCCCAATAGCTGCCTTCAACACCGTGCGTCGCCTTGGTTCATCCCTCACCACAACCCTGCCTCTAATGTCCAGCAATACAAGGTACGTTAAGCAAGACACCCTCCAAACAGCCCTGAAAAAACGGTCCGTCCAAAAGGCCGTGCTCCGGTAGGGGGGGCACGTTTGGGCCTTAAAATGTGTTCATTGACCGTGCCCTTCAACTGACCAGGCACCCAATGCGCCTTCGCAATCCTATTCGGTTTTACAGGATGCTGTTCGTCATTTGTAGCCCATTGGGTTGTAAACCGAGGTTTCGAGGCTAAGCTTTTTTCGGGAGAAACGCTACGGCAGGGGCGAAGCTTTCGTTTTCTTGCGCTCCTCACACGAGGAGTTTCATACCTTTCTTAACCCACATAATTACTGATTTTGAGGAAAACAACGAAAGCGCAAGTCCACCGCACAATCCCACTACCCAGGTATACACAAACCTCCCGTAGTACAACATAAGAAGAGGCTTTTCAACACGTTGGGGTTAAGGATCTCCGTCATGCAGAAAACGCTTTAGCCAAAAAGTGCTATTATAATACCTCTATCATTACAGCACGCGTCGGAAGCCAGCTGCTTCGGGAGGCGCTCAGCTCCACAAGTGGGGAGGAGTCATCGCACCGCAAGGGCTGCACGTTTTTGGGTTAACTATGTTTCTGGCCTTCTGAGCTGTTCTGACTAGTTGCGCTCCTCGAGTATAGAACTACCAGGTAGTCTGATCGTTTTTTTTGGAGTATTTCAGTTGTTGTTGTTGTTGTTGTTGTTTTGTTGTTGTTGTTGTTGTTGTTGTTGTTGTTGTTGTTGTTGTTGTTGTTGTCGTTGTTGTTGTTGTTTGACGGCTAGTGCTGGTCGGGTTGCGCGGTTGAACGCCTTCTGAATCATGCTTCGGGTGAGATGTTGAGATCCTAATGTGTGGCGCTAAGAGATTTTCGCTGCGCCCCAGTAGTGGGATGACTCGCCTTCATCAAAATATTTGGTTCTGTCACTACCGCAGCCACGTTTCCCGAGCTCACTGGCTCTCCCAAAATTGGTTGTGTTGCTTGACTCAACATGACTGACCACTATCCTGTATAGGCGAGGTTGCCGAGTGGAAGTTTCACAAACGTCTGCGGCACCCGGAGGGCGGACAGCACCCCATGGGGCGACAGAAACCTCGTCCTTCCAGCGCACAGGAACACCCAACGCGTGCGCCGCTCATACACAGAAGTGCTACTGCCGGAAGTGACTTAGGCGATGGCCGCTTATCATCGAAGGCGGACGCTGCACAGGTGGGGGGAGGAGCTCAAGTGGAGGGAAGGGGCGAGGGGGCGGTCGGTTGGGTAAGAGGGACAGGAATGCGTGCCCCGCAAAAGTAATTGCTTGCATTTCGCCCCGTAAGGTCGAAGATAAGGCCAAGGGGTGGGAAAGGGTGGGTGACAGGAGCGTATGCTCCGTGAGTCCACCTCCAACAAGATGCTACCGGTAAGTGTTTGGGTGTCAGGCCGTGGACAAAGATCAGACTCTCATGGGTATTGCGTAGAGATGACAGTACGACAGGTTAGGAATAGACTGCCCCAGCATAGCCCGAGAGTTTTCAGCTGAGAATGCCTGTATCTGGACTAAAAACTATCACATTTGAGACCTAACAATTGTCAATACCGACGAACAACCAGAAAAGGGCTAGCAACGTTTTGTTTTGTATAAATAATCGCTTTCGATTTCCAGCTCAAGTGCCTAGCCGTGGCCGTAGAAGTGCCTTCCGGTCCTCCCCCAGGTGCGTGCCTTCGTTTCACAGTACATAGGGTTGGTACCTGGCCAGCAATATTGCGTAGTAAAGATCGTTGATTTAACAGTAATGTGGATAGCTCCCCAGCGGAGGAGATCCGGCAGTTATACTTGTTTTGGCCTTAGAGTGCTACCCCTGTCGAGCCACGCGTTGCATGGCGCATAATCGTCCGCATCCGAGGTTTTGATATATACACGGACCTTCATGTCGCTCGAACCCATGTGTTGCTCTAGTCGACCCCGCTTTAGTGTCCTGTTGTGTTTCGACACAATGCCAGCCTATCGTGCCATCATTGTTGTTTTTTTCATGCCATGCGTGCTCTGTTGTGTGAGAGACATCCTTCGTCTTATGTTGTGTGTGCACGTATTCCAGGCACCCACACGCTGCCGCTTTTGATTCTTTGCGTTCCGGTCACCTCCCCTGCTGTGTCTGAACGTGCATTCACCAGGCACCGATTTTGCCGCTCTTGGCCCCCGACGATGACGCTCACGAACGGTATCATTCCCGATATAGCGGCGAAGTTCACCGACATCAGCACCACCCCCACTCGAACCGACACGCCACCAATGGCGCCAGCAGCAACCTTTCAGGCCTGGCATTACAAAAAACGTTAGCGGCAGCAGCAGCAGCAACTGCTGAAACAGCAGCCCCGGCAACCAACCACCTCACCCATCCTTCATCATCATCATCGTCATCGCCATCCAAAACCGGAACACCAACAAAACCCACGTCAAAATCAGGGTCGCTCATTTCGCCGAAAATGGCCCATCACCAGTCGGAAGGAGAATCGAATATCGCAGATACCCAATTACTCAAGTACGATAATGGGAAGCACAATAGCAGGCCTGGCTGGGGGGCTACTGGCTCCCTCTCGCGGACAAGGACGGAGAGGAGCATGGGTGGGGTGGTGGCGGGGGGCGGCAAGGCGGGGGGCCACAAGATACTCACACCACAATCGTTCGGACTCTCTACCGAGGCTGGGGCTAGGCTAATAATTGGTCGAGCTCATCCGGTTCTGTCTTCCTCAAAACCCTTGGGTTCGAAATTAACGGCGGCGGTGGTGGCGTCTCAGGTGGGTTACGATCAATCCCGGCGGCAGTCTCGCTCGATGGTGCACAAGACCTCTCCACCGAGAACAAAAAGTGAGGCGGCACCCGTGACACATGAGTCGAACAATGGTTGGGCTTGCGGGGAATTGATTCCTTCCGGTTGCGGGGTAACGTCTAACGCTAGAAGCAACAATGGTGGCGCCCAATCTATGGGAGGGGGAATCAGTATCACCGCCAACGGTAAGCACAAGGCCGATTGTTCCGCAATCGTCGGCGAGGATGGGTCGGTCGGGGGGCGAAAGGAAGGGGGTAGTGCTAGGCAACATATTGATGCCGGTTCCCGGTTTCCGAACGATGGCAATGTGGGCCATCCGGGCGAAACTACTGGGCGAGGCAGCGCAACGATACGAATTCCATCTAGGGGGGATGGTAGCGTCGACGTAGCATACAAGGAGGGTGCACATCATGAACAAGACTCTGAAACCGCCCCTGGAACTATGCAGCAGCAACCGCAGCAGCTTCATCGCCACCACCATCATCAACAGCAGCAGCAACATCAGCAGCAGGGTAAAAACAGGAGAGACGAAGACGGAGGACTCGGTGCTGAGGAGAGGGGTGCGCTGTTGGCTGGGCCGGAAGGGTGTGTAGAGGTGCGGGAGTTGGAAGGAGGCGTTCTTGTGGTGAGGAGAACCTGGCACGAGAAGAAGCAGTCACCAGAGCGGCTTAACTTGCACCGAAGACAGCTCAACTCGTGCCCGCTAGTTCAGGTGCGGGATTATTGGCAAGGTTGGGTGTTCGTCGAGTTGTTTTCAAACTTGTTTAATCGCATTTGTATGTTGTTTTCGTTAGTTTTGCTCGTTTTCGGTTGGTTCCGAAATCCTTTTTTGCGATATGTGGTGTGCATAAACATGCATCCATAGTGTCATTCTACGGTAAACCCTCCAACTTTTCTTCAACGAAATCGCCGGTATTGAAACCAGCTCCCGGCCGTATCTCCTGAATGAAATACGGTGTGTCCCCTTGCCCCCCCGAGGTCATCGTTCGATAGTTATTTGCAAACAGAAAAATATGTGACGGTATGTCTTCATAGCACCCTTCCTCGTGTCGAGCAGCCATGAAAGCCATGAAACGTTCGTTCAAGAAAATCGCTGGTTTAGTGGGGGCTATCGTAGAATCAGTCCATAGTGCTTAGGGTCGTTAGGCGCAAAACGACGATTCGTGGAAATAGCACTGATTTTGTTGGATAGGAATGCGCCTAGGGCCTTGAGGGGTGTTTTGTTGGGCCTCAAATTGTTCTTTTTTCAAGGGTCAGAGCGAACCGCTCGCGCGAGTGACGTTTGGTGCTTTTCAAAATCGCACATGCACCCTAACCCATAGAGAGTTATACATATATTGAAGTATTGTTCGATACTCTGCGTCAACATTGCGTTCGTTATTTTTCCGTTCTTGGGCATGTTACATAGTCATTCTGGCAGGTGACCTGCATTCTGTAGTGCATACAACTACATTCACTCGTCGTACTATATAGTACAATATATATACGGAGTATCACACACAGCTTGCAAATATGAGTTTCGACAAAATCTTCGATCTCACACCAACCTGGAGGAGTGTATTTTTATTTTTATGATATTATAGAACACTAGGTATGATGCTTTGAGTAATACGGTGTATACTGCAGTTTACCGTAACAGAGGTGCCCAAAACTGAGGCGGTTTAAGTAGGGCGGTGTCCCGATATGAGGCGGTCGAAATCGATTGATGCTAATGGGGAGTTGCACTCATAACCTGGGATGGATAATAAGATGATTAAGGCGACTTCCCCCAAAATGGCAGTGGTATTGGTCTGGCGCACCAACGTCTTACTCCCCCCCCCCCGCCGCATTATGAACAATACTATTGATAGGTTATACTATGACTAATACTAATGATAGGCATAATACTACGTACAATACTAAGTATTATATATTACTATTAATTTGAATATTCCAATGTATAAAATAGTATTACAGCCATACCACGGTAGGGGTACAGCATAAGTCCCAGAGGTCCTCACGTGAGGAGCTCAGTATCTCACTCGAAAAATAATTTCGAAGGCATTCGTTCGCACAACCCGACGAAGCTTCTATGCCTTATTCCAGAAAATATATTGTAGTCGTGAAATTTCTTCATTCACCGGCAGTTCCTCGCATGAGGAGCTCAATCGCCCAGGGATGTTTTGGCCCAATATTACAATTGCAACCCCTACCGTGGGATGACTCATTACTGTGTACATTTCTATTGCTGTGTAGGCTATATTACTATTACTGTGTATATTACTATTACAGTGCATATATGCTATTACTGTGTATGTTACTACTACTGTGTATATTACTATTACTGTGTATATTACTATTGCAGTGTATATTACTATTACGGTGTATATTACTATCATTACTGTGTATACTACTATTACTGTGTATATTACTATTACTGTGTATATTACTATTACTGTGTATATTGCTACTACTGTGTATATTACTACTACTGTGTATATTACTATTACTGTGTATATTACTATTGCAGTGTATGTTACTACTACTGTGTATATTACCATTACTGTGTATACTACTATTATTACTGTGTATAATAATATTACGGAGATCCATTGTTAACAGGAATAAATCACACACGAAAAAATGGAAACCATCTCCATATTTCAGGCGAACTGTCCTACGCTACGACTGTGTTCGGTTAAAGCTCTGTACACCTGGTAAGACCAACCAACAAAAAAAAATGTGAGCAAGCGCTATTGAACAAAGGCGGACGTTTTTTTGCCCCCTTCTTTGTTTCATGTTTCACATGTTTCACACTCCAAACAATGGATCTCCGTAATATTACTATTAATATTACTATTACGATGCTGTAGCCTTTGGTCAGGGCGATCCGATATCTGACATCTATCTGCGTTCTCCACGGTACTTCTTCAACGGGTCACTGATGATCTTGCACGTACCTTTGACACCGTTGCGCCTTGTCTCGGTCTGCGTAACAACATGATACCGCCGTACGAAGGGGGACAGCCGTCTGAGGCTGCTTAACTACCAGAACAACCTCATCAGCAAGATCACCAATTTGGCAAACCTGCCGAACCTGATCTTCCTGGATCTGTATAACAACCTCATCGACACTTTGGAGGGGCCACTGTCCACCATGAGCTCCTTGCGTGTGGTCATGGTCGGCAAAAACAGGATCGAAAAGGTGACACAGCTACTGAGCTTTTTTCACCGCTGAAGGTGCGGTGGTCGGACAGACGCGATGCCAGGCGCGATTAGGCACATGCTGTTGGAGCGTTACACCTAGGGGTTTATAGGTTCTTGACCTGAGGAGCTCAACACCATCATCATCATCATCATCATGACATCCAGTAATATACATATTATTTATTTCGAAAACGTTACCTGGTGCGCAGTTCCGTGGCTATATAGGTATATAACACATGCTCTACATACATAGGAAAAACATGAAGGATGAATGGTAGTTCGACGATATCGGGTTGTTGTTCGGTTGGCGACGACGCGGGCTACGACAGTGGGATATCAGTGTTCCGGCTAACATATTTTCTGAATGTCGGAACTTGTTATCCGAAAATCGTCGGATTGGTGTCCTTGTTTCGCAAAGATATTTTGTTGCGCACGTGTATGTGCATATAGGCCATTGGATTGCTCATCGGAGTGCCCTTTCGTTACGTTGAAAACCAGGGCTCCTCACGGGTCAAAATCCGACCTGCGAGTCGGGTCAGGAGGTTATCAAGTTCTCGCAGGTCAAGTCCGGTGGAGTCAGGAGGTGGTCGAGATGCCACGGATCGGGTTAGGAGTGTGTTTGGCTACATATCTTGTGTCGGGTCGGGTCACGCTGACCAGATCCCTCCCGCGAGAAGTAACCTGACCCGTGAAAACCCCTGCAACAAAATCGTTTGTTGGACGGGGTGTAGAGATCCTCACGCCAGGATTCTCAGATGCTAAATTGATGTACGTCTCTACCACCGTACGTTTAGTACCATGCATGGTGTATGTGTGGTGTGTCGAAGCCACGTCGGCCAGAAATTCGGCCAAAGGTGCTACTCTGTCGTAGAACTCATTTCCTCGCCAGCTTTACCGTTTATCTTCCAATCCCAACCAATCCCAACCAACCCGAGAGGCTTGCTGCGGTACGAGAACACTGCTGGTTTTTACTGTCAGGCTCCTCATCTGACGCTTGTGGCGATAGAGGTATACCTTTTTTTGGCGAAAATGTTTTGTGATGAAACGACAGGTTTCCTTAACCCAGAATCGTCGTAAAAAAAAAAAATGGGCAATTTGTTTTGCATGATTTTTGTCGCGTACCCAGTCCATGGGATGTCTCATCCGGCGGCAGTATTCTTTTTCTCCAAATCAGTTTTTGGGAGAGGTCTTAAGCTCCCAAATTGAGAAAAATTCAGAAAAAAAGTGGCGCACCTCTGTTGTAGCACGCCACATCTCAGGACCTACCTACCTTACGTTCTTTGCCCAGCCCCGACCGTTCAAAGAAAACGTACAAGTAAGTGCAACCCGACAAACCACCCTATTGCACAAATATCACACATAGCCCACATAGCCCACCTTGAAACAGATAGAACACGAAAAATATGGCTAAACAAGAATGACACTTGGGCGGCTTTTGATTAAGGTCGTAAGGGCTCCCGAATTCTGTAATCTATTTTTGACCAAACGCAATATCATACCCTGATCGTAGGAGGCGATCCTATTAATAACCATACCATACCATACCATACCATACCATACCATATCATACCATACCATACCATACCATACTATACCATACCATACCATACCATACCATACCATACCATACCATACCCTGTCATCGATCAATTTACCGATTACTACGCAGATATCGAACCTGGACCATCTACGCAAACTGGACGTGCTCGATCTTCACTCCAACGCCATTCGAGACATGGAGGGACTTGACAGCTTGCAGGATTTGAGGGTGCTAAACCTAGCTGGGAATTGCCTAAGGTACGGGTGGTCTCGTGGTCTGCAAGGCTTCGGCTCTGGAGGGGTTGCTTGCAGCCTACGGCCGGGTAGAGGGTAGACATACTAGGGCAGAGAGGACATCATGACGTACTTACTATTCATAGGGTGGAGGGGACATGATCACATACATACGTACTATTAATAGGGTAGGGGGAGCATGCTTAGTTGAATTTGTCTCGGAGACTTCTTAGATGAGGATCTATATACCACCAATAGTACAATAGTATACCTCACCCAAAATCCTGATGTCTGAGTAATTAAGGATGTGACACCCAATCTATGACTAGAAGCCCATGGCCTAAGTGTGCAGAAAACGTCATTTAGCCAAGCAGCAACAACATTCCGACGATTCTATTAATAGGTTAAGTATTCCCCGTCATGCAGAAAACAGTTTGGCCCAAAAAACGCTACCTCTAGACCGTGGCACATGTCGTAGATCAGAGACGTGCTTCGCCTGGGAATGTTTTGCTATCGGATGCCACGGTAAGTATGCCTCTGCAGAACCAGGCTAAGGTACCATAATAAGGGTTATTATGTTGTTTTTTTAGCCCTTTTTTTGCAGCGGATCGGGGTCACTCGCGCGAGTAAGACCTCTGTTTCTTTGCGGTCTTCGGTTTTGTTGCTGGTTTTAATTGGATAAAACAATTCGCAATGGAGTGGTAACTTACAATGCGCCAAAACACATAGCACAAATAAGTGATTTTGTTGTTGTTGTTGAGGTGATGCATGGTGCGATAGAGGCAGCATTTTTGGGGTATTTTGTTTTGTGAATGACGGGGCTTCGCAACCCCACATCATCGGATGAATATTATTTAGGTCATTTTTTTGATGATTCTCGTTGTGTGCATTATAACATTGCCAATTTGGCCATTTGATTTGCTTTATCCGGGTAGAGCTTTTTTTTTTTTTCCAAATCAGTTTTCCGGGGAGGTCTTAAGCTCCCAAATCTCGGAAAAAAGTTGCACACCTCAATCGTAGCACGCGTCAGGTACGGATTCACTGGCGCTAGTGGTGATAGTAAAATACACTAGTGTAATACAAAAGTGTAACACCTCGAACAAACTAGTGAAAATGGGGGCATGATACTAAAATACCGTAGCCTTGGTCTGCAGTTGTTCATAGGCTCCTGATTCGAGTAACACACTGTTATGGTAGTAGCTGATGACGACAGCATCCGAAAGCCGACCTTTATGAGAAATTGGAACGTGCGCTACTCCATGAAAAGTATCATGGCCCCTCCCTGGTATTCCCAACAATGATCCGCTGTTGTTGGTAGGATGAGACCCCAAACAAAAAGGGGGGGAGGGGGGGGCATGCCTCCATGTTTTGTATTTTGTTTTATTTTCTATTTTCAATATATGATGTTGCCTAAGTTACACGCTATACAGCGCGTCACACAAGCACACGATGGTCACGTAGGAGAGCTTGACTGGAAGGTGTGGAAATATTCCCTTTTCCGTGACAAATTGAAAGCAATTAGCAACAAGGGACATCTGAAGTAGGTATCTAACGAATGGTACGGTATGCTTTGATACTGTAGACACAGTAACGACACTCAAGCTGCGTTAAGGGCGCACCAACCATTCATTGTTTTTTATGAGGCTCCTCGTTTTTGAGAAGCTTTATCTACGTGTGATGTTTTGACCACACCAAAAACACGTGATTTTGATTGAAAAAAAACGCCGAATACGTGTAACCCGGTGAACACACCCAAAGCATAGGTATACAAACGAAACGGACAAAAAAAAGGATGCATCGATGGCATTCCGACGATTTTATTAATAGGTCAAGGAGTCCTGTCATTCGGTAAACATATCTGCGAAAAAGTGCCCTCGATATCGTAAAGTGCCTCTAACCGTTTTAAAGCGTCGCGTATTAATAACCGCGTTATGATCTCGGGAGCCCCGTACATTTGTCAGATTTGATTTGGCCAAAACGTGGGTGTAACCAAAATCCTAACACGCGTATGAGTCCAATCGTGCCACAATGGTACTATACCCCGCCCGCTACGATCTAGGGGGAGGCAGCACATTTTGGCGAAGCAAAATCTACTCAAATGGACCTCTTACCCCAGTCTCGTCCGAACGTCCTCCTTGTTTCGCGATACTGTTCGTTTTAACTCTAGGCAAAGGGATACTTTATCGAGTTGTGAACGTCTATTTCTGCTGAAAACTTGTATTGTGCCTGGGGGGGAAGATATATAGATCCTCAAATCAACAGCGACAAAGAAAAAAAAGTTTAAACAGTACACTCTTACCGTGCCTTGCATAACACATGGAGATGGATGCAATGGCATGCACAACGGGGATTTCATAGGCTCTCTGACGAGGAACCGCCTCAGCAATAATATTTTTGGTCGAAAAACCATTCAAGGTTCAACGCACATCCGGTCACTTTTGGCGGGTCGTGTCGAGTCACGGCATCCCGGCTTGACCCGTGAGGTTCTAAACAGTTCTAGAATGACCGGATCTACTCCGTGAAGTTTCGAACATCTCTTGACCCAACCAGATTCGACTCGCGAGATTTTTAAAGCATCCTGATTCGATCCACGGGCCGAGCCATGACCTGAAAACACGCTGGGAGCCTATCTTCCTCTCGTACCACAGAACAGCTCTGATCGGCACCTGAAACTACTCCGCAGGACTGTCGAGAATGTGAGCTGTCTAACATCCCTCACGGAGCTGAACCTGCGGAGGAACAGCATCGAGAAGGTACGACTTTTTACCATTAAACTTATCAAAAGCAGAGTAGTAGTACTACTATCAGTATTATATCAAGTAGTAGCAGTAGCATAGTGGTAGTAGTAGATGCGGACGCGTGCGACGCTAGACGCAGAACTGGTTGGCTGGAACGTTTACGGAATGACAGGGCTCCTTCATTTAAAATCGTCCTACCTTTGCTTTTGTATGTTTTGCAATGCTTTCGCTGAATACCTAAGCCCTGTGTATGTTTTTTTCATCTGGCAGTACTTCCCCCCCCTAGATCAACTTTTGGGAGAGGGATAGCGGTCCTCAAACGAGGACCCTCAGAGAGAAGCGATGCACCTCTATTGAAGCATGTGTCTGCGATGATACGGTGAGGAAGGGTTCCTATTGTCGCTGAGGTTCATCTTACGAGGGGCTCTGAAATTCTTCACACGAGGAGCTCTCAGGCTACCCAAACGAGAACCTCTCGGGTTCTTTACATGGAGAGCTCTAAGGTTCATCATCACAAACAACCTCTCAGATTCCTTGTATGTGGGGCTTTCTGGTTCACAAAAAGTTTGGAGCTCTCACATGCATCTTATAGAGTAGGGGTCAGGTTTCTCACGCGAGAAGCTGTAAACCGCACCAAGGATACGGTTTCTTCGACACGTGATGGACGCAACCACGAGTGTTAAGAATTTTGTCAATGAGAGGTAAGCGTACGTCGATTTCGATGTGAGTACGCTGAGATATTTTAGGGCTAACACCCCAGAGGCAAGACAGACTGCATTCACCCTAGCTCAAACGACGTAGTCCTCAAAAAGTAGCGCAAATTTGCACGTAGGAACAACGAAGGACGTCCTTCATCCATAACTTGTGAGACATCTACAGCTACGTATGCACGTACGCGCACGTACGTGTATAGACTAGACGTGATTGTATACTAAACACACTACCGGCTGACTTTCAATTCCCACGTGATTGACAAGGTGTCGGAGCTGGACGCACTACCCAAACTGCAGCGTTTATTCCTGAGCAACAACAGGATCCACACATTTCAAGAGTGCCGGTGCATCTTCTCCGTCGAGTGAGAGAACCGGCAGACCCAGGCTACGGTAGGGGGGTCCCTTTTTCGGCCTTGAATTTCAGTGGATAGAGGTCACTCGCGCGAGTAACCCCTTTGTTATTGTGCGATCTTACGTTTTCTTCATGTTTTATATTGACGAAATCAATCCGCAATGCAAAGGTAATCTAAGCTGCTCCAAAACAACTGCCCTAACCATTTGCATCCGTGGGGTACAGAGTCACTCGTGCGAGTGGCTCAAACACACCAGTGAAAACGGGGGTACCCCCCCTACCGTAGCCTTGGTCGGCACCGACTTGAGGGGGTCGGCGCGAACGTTTTTTGTTTATTCACTGTACCAATATGGTTCGTGTAAGTTCCTCGTTGAGTGCGTACCACAGTCACCATGGGTCGATGAAGCGATGCTGCCACTAAACGATGCGAGTTTTCCTGCTTAGGCCTTGCATGAGGAGGATCCATCGCCGAATGGTACCGTATACGGTAGATTTTTCGTTACAAAATGATCTCGCTTCTCATTGGACGAGTTTCCTGTCTCATTCGAGAACGGAACATTAGGGACGAAGAAATTGCGATCCGTCTCCTAGTCCCATGACCTAGGCACGGCATCATACGCCGAGCACACCTGCAAGATTAATTGGATTATTACTCCAACTGCACTGGGTAGTGGTAACAGTTTCAGCTAAGAGGTCTAGTCCGTAGCAGTATTCTGACCAACATATGCTACCCCTGGCGTAGCTTATTTCAATCTTATTAGGTATCATGGTATGTTGCTCCTGAACGACGCGAATCCGGCTGTTACCGGAATCTCATTCCGTGCGCAAATGCGAAAACAACAAGATAGTAGTACTGGACAAAGCGAGTCCGATTGCTGCGCCCATCCTTGCATCGGACTGCCACCCCTTCCCACCTATTTGTCAGGTCTTTGCTAGAGCTAAGTCTGGACGGAAACCCCGTGGCAGGGCAGAATGGTCTCGGCTCCAGCTATCGGCGATATATCCTCCAACACCTTCCCGGGTTGCACCATCTCGACCTAAAGCGGGTTACGAATCACGACCAGGCATTTCCGTTGGACGATCGTCATCCGATATCTGACGGGAACAACCTGCCGGCTCGCCATCCTCACACGAAGAACACCTCGCTAGCGGCGCTTGGTTCGATATCTTCCACGACATACAACGCGCACAAGAACGGCAATCACAGCAGCAGCAACACCAACCACAGTCATAACGGTAGCGGCCACACTAGCAACCACAACAACAACAACAACAACAACAACGACGACGTTAACATTAACAACAGCAGCAACAACAACAGCAACAACGACAACAAACACAACGCCAACGACAGCAACAAGGACAACGACAACAACAGCAACAACAACGATACCAACGACGGCGGCAACTACAGCAACAACTATGGCGGTGGCGGTGGTGGCCTTCCAATTTTGACTAACAGCGACGTCGGGGTTAATCCGCACAAGCGGAAGGAGCATAGTGCACCACCAGCCATGGGGCACCCCTATTTTTGGCCACCCTCCGAGGCGAGCAAGCCATCCAATGCTGACACGAAGAGCCGAACAAAATCGTACACAGGGGCATCGAGACCTTGCCCTCCCAACAGCAGTGGTACTGGTGGTCATGGGCATGAACAATCCTTGTCACGGAATGGTTCGCATAAGGCAGCCCATGCTGAAGGGGCTGCGGGGCAGGTGCGGACAAAAATATAATGTACATCAGACAGAGCACAACCTAGCTAATTATGTGGATGTGATGAAAATGAAAGGAATGTCAACACAGCGCACAGATCGCGATCTCTAGATCACCCACGGTATATCGTATAGGAAGTACTTCTTGTTACCAGTGGTATGAGAAGTGGTATGACATTTCGCAAGAGCTAAGGCCATGGGCATTCCTCGTCGCAGAATGGTCAGAAAGCGGCAACCCCTCCTGAAGGAGGTTTGGAGCAGAGGTAAGAACATGTCATCACTGTCATCATTGTCATCATTTGCATATGGGGCAGATCACGATCTAGACAAATCCTATAGCTGCACTATGAGCTAATCCCATCGGACATATGTGCCACTACTGTGCTACAACTAGATTACGATAATATACATGCAATATTTGCTGTTGCTGGATGTTGCGAAAAGCCGTAGCGGTACCGTACCCACTGCGCCTGGTCCCCATGAGCGCAAGAGCACACTCGACACATACCAGGTAACAGTTCTGATGAATCATTTTTTGCTAGGAATACGGAATGTTGTGCGAGAACCAGGACTCACAAAGATCCCACCCAGCCAAGAGGTGCACGCCGTGCCATACGAATCCCGCCCGGTAAACACGACCTAGGCCGTGCAGATGATATGCGTCGAGAATCTTTCCACCCAAACTATTTAGATCGAAAAGCGGAGATATCATATGTCCGATGCGTGAAAGGGTGGGCACTAGTTCTTGATATCCTCAGCACAAGAAACGCACTGGATAGCAAATGCGACGATGACAGCATCGACCGCACGAAGCAGCCCGGCCTGCCAAAATGTAGGGTAGGGGACTTGCCCGGAGTGCAGTGTGGGAAGATGCACGAAATATTCGTAGCTCGACGACACGTGTTCCTGCCGCACGCGTTGGGTATCAGGTTCCAAGATAGCAAGTGTTCCTCTAGCTATCAATTCCTCATCAGCGGACGGGACGGCTGATATGCCCTCACGATGTACTCGCTTTATATGAATATGTGGCATGTATCCCCCCTAAGCCCTACCTGGCCCTACTGCATACGTTCATTTTCTTAGCGTTTTTGTGGTAACGTTTGTTTTTTCCGCAGCAGATACTTTACACCCAGCAAACTAGTGACCTATCAAACACGCCTTTCGAAAGTTGCGCAACTCCTGATCCACACCTGCTCCTCGTTTGCAGTTGATATGTAACGAAGACTTCGGTTCAACCCAATACCCCTTAAACGTGCGTCTTGTGTGTTTACATTTTGTAACGATGTGCCTGTACTTTGCCCCCCAACTTGTACAGCTACATCGCAGAGCGGGTGCTGTAAGGAACACGGGGCTTCATTAGAGGCTGGCATCGGTCGGCATGCCCGTGGTGGAATTGTCGCAGAAGTTCAATGTGAAACAGCATCAATGTCGCGAGAACTCGTACGTTGTCACGCTGCTCAGGAGATGACAGAACGGTCTATATAGCATTAGAATGGTCTCTGGGGCGATGTTCGGGTTGAATAAAGCGTAGGAGTGATCTGGCAGACGTACAAATATTTCTGCTGTGGCTGTAAGCTTTCGTTGAAGATCGGCTGAGAACAAAACACGTTTGGTTCAGGGGGTGTGCCGCTTTCCGTAACACGTGTTTCCTACCGCGTAACTATATAGTTTGTACTAGAACTAGGATAGACTCTGCTGAAAACGACAAATTTACAGATATTTGCACTGGATTAACCAAGTTAAACACGAATCAAATTGCCCGGAGTGGCCCTTGAATGCTTTTTGCCGGGTAAGTACAGGTTTGCCGACTGCCCCCTTTCTCCTCTATTTCGCGTCTAACCACCGCCACATTAAACCCCCTTCATATCACGGGTTTGGTTGGCGCGGGTAAGGAGCATACGGACAGCAGGTTAAGCGCGATGCCAGAGGAAAGACGAGCGGGGGCAGCGACTTCGCCGGTGAAGGTCGGGAGGGGAGAGCGAGAGAGGAGAGCGTTGAACGAGCGGGCCGAAGCAATCGAAGCCGCCAGGTAAGGTACTAACAAGACAAAGCCGACGATATATGGAGAGAGGCTACATAATGCCTCGCCGGGAGAGGGAAAGGCGGAGCGAGGGAGAAGGGAGGGGAGAAAGAAAAGAGGGATATTTAGAGAGAGGACGAACTGCACACGACGAGAGGGAGATGGGGAGGGGGGTGGGGGTAGAGAGAGATAGATAGAGAGAGAGAAAGAGGGGGGCAGAGAGGGCGCTCGTTGAGCAAATCAGAATATCCTAAGACGGAGCCGCTACCGTTGAGTTTCCCCAGGGTGATAAGACGCTTGGCGGCGGTGGAACGTTTACTCGGTTCCGACCATGTTACCATGTTAATGCCTTTTGACGGTGGTTTGGGTGATCGGGATCACCTAGGGTGTCGTTTGTTCATGGCCGATGACGTCACCTGCGACAAAGGAGTTTCTACACCCAGCTCTACGGCAGACTCACACCGTTTCTCCATATATACTTCGACCGACGTTTACACTTTAGTATTATCTCGGCATCTGAGCTAAAGTAGGCTTCTTCGCGGCACTACCACTCGAGCATAGACGAGAAAGGCGAAATGTCAACCTTCCGGGGCTAAGATTGCGAAACCATCGCAATAAACGGTTATTCTGAAGCCGTCAACCTGCCCTCCCCCCCTGGAGCGGTGTAGGTTACCTCCTTGCCCAAGGATGACGACGGTAGCGCCAAATGAGCATTTTTGATCCAATAATGCCCCTCCCTCCAACAATACATTTTGGATCCAATAATGACAGTCTATCGAGTTAGATCGTACTGTACGGGTGGAAAACCCGTACTTCGCACAAGGGCAAATGTCGCATTACGTATTGTGAATATGGTAAGGCACCCACGAGGCAGTTACACAGTATTACCCTTGCTGTCTCTGGAGTGGCCACACCAGAAAACACAGTAACTCATTGCCGCTGTCATCCATAAGCAAGAAAGTAGGCACAAGGTGCCGAAGGCCGTCTTGCGAGCGGATTTTGGAAGGGTGCAGTTCACCCTTCATGCGCCTCGCCGAACACCCCACGGCACTTCGCGCTCGATGCAAGCAATGCCTGCCTGCCTGGTTGGTGAAAACCCGACGTGCTCCGTCCCGGTATAGTAGGGATGCGAGGGTCTATGGTCATACGATTACGGTCATCCACAAACTGATTACCCCCCCACCCCCAACTTACAGCCGGGCGTCGAATTTGGACGGAATGGAGAACGTTTACCCCGCACAAGGAAAAGTATCGTATCACGTCGTGTTTATGGTAAGGCACCCACGAAGCAGGTACATAGTACTCCCATTGCTATATCTGGAAGTGGCCACACCGGAAGTTAAAGTACCTCATTGAAGCCGTCAGCAATGCATGTCCACGTCACACGCGGTTCTTAGTAGGATGAAGCTCACCCTTAATGCGCCTCGCCGACCACCTCACGGCACTTCGCGCTCGATGCTGCCTGGTTGATGAAAACCCGACGTGCTTCGTCCTGGCATAGTAGGGATGCGAGGGTCTATGGCCATACGACTACGGCCATGCATAAACTGAGTACCCTCCCTCCCTCCCCCTAGCCAACCTCTCTCCCTTGCCCAGAAGAGAAAACGTAATCTTCAAGTCCTAAGAGGATGGTGAGTTGGTGTCAAACAAACATTCTCAACCCATCAACACCCCCTTCCTCACCACCTTGTTCACCATCTTACAACTCTAACTGCGCGGCATAGGTGCCAAAACATTTTTGTGAGACTGTAAACGCCCCTTGTCCCTGCTTTGTCTTGAAAATGACGCGTGATTAATGGTCAAATGATTACGACGAGCCACACACGAGTACGCCCCCCCTCCCCCTTCCTCCTGGTACACGATGTTCTTCGCTGTTACCTTCACGATGAAATCAGGGAATGTTGGGAAAACCGGATACGCCGCTCGAGCACGTCGAGGGCACGACATAAAAACGGTCGGGAAAGCATCGCAACGGGCCATGTCGCATCGCCACCGCCCACCTTAACACCGCCCATGCTTTCCCCGTGCAAAAGTAGGGGACGTCTCAACTCTAGCCCCGGTTCCCCTAAGCCTCCAGTGGAGCCCAACTCATCTGGAAATCGCTGCATGACAACCATGGTTGGGTCGCGAACCGTCAAAGTTGACAGTAGCGGTGGACATCGATCGAAGGACCATCGAGGGATCGGAAGAGGCAGGGTTTCGCGGGGGGTGGGATACTTCGAGCTGGAACAGCGGGTCGGCAAGGAAATAGGAGGCGTTGGCGGGGTGTCAGGCGGTGTTACCGGGGCTGGGATAACGTTGAAGGTGTACGGAGATGTGTGGCGGTGGTTGGGGGACCCGAAGGTGTGCTCGTTGAAGGACCAGGTTGTCGAAGCGCGGTTTTCGCTCGTGCATGTGGCTAGCTTGGCTAGGAAGGCAGCGGCAATCGCTCAGGTGAGAAACTACACGTGGCACATGCTGCGGTAGAAACAATAGAGTTGCGCAGCAATCGTACTCATACCTGACAGAGGTCACTGGTTGCGCGATAATCGGTGGGGGTCCGGAAGGACTACGTTGTGGGGGCGCGGTTTTCGCTTCTTCTCATGGGTTGGGTAGCTTGGCCAAGAAGGTAGCAGCGATCGCCCATAATGATAATATACCCGCGTTACGAGGCCCCCGTACTTGGACGAGAGACGCGTGCAATGGTAGGATTATAACGGTTTAGCTACATCGATTCTGTTGGACGGGGCCCTTCAACCGCAAAAGCAGGCGACTACTATCGACTATCGACTATCGACTATCGACTATCGACTATCGACTATCGACTATCGACTATCGTTGGAGGACTAGTTTCGTTTGGAAAGACTTTCGATAAATAGCTAAGCCATGGGACTGTTCTTCGAGTTAGTCGTAAATCTTTTCTCCAAGCATTTCCTTGTGTGAGGTGTGGTCCCTCAATGGAGCAGCCTCCGACATTTTAGGTGACACCCCTATCGTAATATGCGTCTAGGCAGGTCCACTCGTTGCATGGCATTTGGTGAAGATGGTGACGTATTCGACGCACCCGTTGTAGAATTTTCCGCACTTTTTCCGTGGTCTGTGTAGCCTCAAGCGGTGGGGATCCGGACTAAGTAGACGCCAGGTGTAAAAACAGTTTCCTTGACTTCCGGAATCAATCTTGGCACGTGATATTTAATCCCCGAACCCCTATCGAGGCACATCTTAGGTGGATACAGACCCTGCCTAGCTAATGGAGATGGCGTACGTGCCGCCCCGCCCCCCTTTCGAACGCCTTCAGACGTTTAAAAACCTGTCCTGCCTTCGACTACTGGATAACGATCTCCGCAGCATGAAGCAGCTCGAGCGACTTCGCCCGCTGTTGGCTACCCTACGCACGCTATACCTGGGAAATAATCCTGTTTCAAGAGATACCTCTACAGATGCTCTTCAAGCCTGGATTAAGCTCTTAGGACCCGATATTCATTTGATGGACCTAGTACAGCAGCAGACGCGACCGCAGCAACGGCAGCAGCAGCAGCAGAAGCAGCAGCAACAACAAAAGGCTCTTCGCTCGCCATCGTCCATGCCCAACATCATGCAACCATCGCCGACGAAGAACGTGACGCATTCGAATTCTCCATGTCCAACAGCGTATCAACCACACATCAACCGGTCCGAAGATAGAAACACTGCGGGAAATGTTGAATCTGTCGCGACCATAACCTGCGGGGCACCGTACACTCTTGGTAAAACCACCAAGGATGATCCAAATGCCAATCGCGTTGGTGGCGGTGTAAACAACGACGATGCTATCACGGGTGTTGCTTCAAGCGCCGCTTTCCACAGCGTTGGCGGGGGTCAAACAGCCGCCGCGCGTCTGCTGGGTATTGGAGCGGACCCCTTCACTGTAGGACGGTGGACGGGCGGTGTGAACAACAACCAATACACCATCGAGGCCGCGGGCAATGACGTCCTCCGAATCTGCAGTGACGATGGAGGAGTAGAAAAAACAGACAGTTCGCTGTCACCGGACATCATGTTATGTTCTGAAAACCATCGGAATGCCGACGCCGCCAAATCTATTTCCTCAGTCTCTATTGGGGGTACACCGGCCGAACGCATCACTACCTGCAATTGCACCGCCACAGGTACGGTAGCGTCTGAACGTGACGGCGCCAGCCAATCTTGCGACGCCAGTTGCAAAGGGGCTGCTTTCGAAGATGTCGCTACCACCGCGGCAGACGCCGCGTTTGCGCGACTTGTGAAATCTCGAGACCGTGCTGTGTGCTCATCGTGGGGAAGCGTTGCCCTAGCGGGACGTGGGGCTTTAGCAGCTTGTGGTGCGGTCTCTGTGGGTGAATCAGGGGAGACACGGGGAGACACCAGCGCATGGGCGATGTCTGCAAGAGCGGCGAGCCTGGCCTGCAGTGGCATGGTGCGTACAGTTTGCGGTTGATCCATGTTGGCTGTATATGTGTTAAGGAGATCAAACATTTGTGTGGTTGAGTCTCGATACATTATGTGTTTCACCCTGTAGCAGGTTCGCCAGCTGTTTTACTATTTTGGTCTTGGTGGACACTTATGTCCGCCAGTCGCACTGAGAAGGTCCTGTCGACGAACATTTCTTCGTGCTATGCGATGTCTGACAGTCCCACCATCCAACGAGCAAATCTAGCGGCCTGAAACTAACATGTTGCTGTGACAGTGTAGTTTATTATTGAATGGCCGCGTGCAGGTGCGGAGAGTGTGCGAGGCTGAAAAGAGGGACACTGATTTCGGCCACGCCTGGGAGGCAGCTGTGTCGGCCATCATACAGGCGAGTTGACCTGGGCTGCGCTAGGGAGGGTCCCCCAACTTCCACTATCGACAGCCCCTCGCGCGATTCGCCCTCTGTACTTCGCAAAAAAACAAGCTTTCGCAATTTCTGCTGAGGCAACGGATAAAACAATTTGGTGGCGGTGGTGGACATCGCAAAACAGAAAAAACAAAAGCATTTGAGACATGATTAAGGGTAGACACTTGGGCGAGCGTTAAACGAACTGTAGCCTTGGCGAGTTTCAACAAGCGCCAATGGCTAACAGCGTGCAGAGTGAGTGGAGGCCATCATAGAGGCGAGTATCATTTTTCGCGGAATAGGTTATTGACGTGTACAGTTAGTAGAGGCCGACATACAAACAACCTTCAACGTACGCCACAGGCTGCTAATACTGGGACGGCTGATTACCAAAGCGATCATGCGTACAGTGAGTAGAGGTCACCACACCGGTGATGTCCACTACGTTTCCAAGGCTGTTGGTCTTTGGAAGGCTGATTACGAAAACCGTTATGCTTGTAGTGAGCAGCCTCCATTATCCAGGCGAGTTTCAACACACGCGCCAAAAGTCAATGAAGCGTAAAGCGAGTATAGGGCGTCACACAAACGAGTTTCAACACAAGCCACAGGCTATTTGCCTTGAGACTGCGGATTACCGAACGGATTGCGTGTATTGTGTATTTTTTGCTTGAGCCATGCTGCAATAGTGGTAACACAGTTAGGTACACAGGTTAAGACCAACCCATCACTGACCAACTTAGGTGGTCTTACCTCTACTACAGTATAGTCTTATCATTTGCAGCTGCACGAAGTATCCAATTCAATTCCCAAGTGGTTTCTTCTCCATGGCAAGCCGATTTTCCTGGTCTTTTTTCTACTATGGTCTTGAACCGGATGGTCTCAAAATGGGTACACCACTGTACCTCATTTCTCCGACACCCCCCCACTTGAAGAGCTCAACATCTCACCACCCAAAACCTGGCTATTTTGACAAAGCAAGTGCGCTTACCCCGACAAACATTCGAGCGACCTAGACTAGGAACTTGCCTATTGATGAAAGTGCCGTAAACATGAGTGGGGATTCGAAGGGTTATGGGTAGCCCCTCAAGTTATGGAGATGGTGACTTTAGGAGCTCCGTCAGCCGGAAACCTTTTGCTCAAAAAGAAGAACAGTACCTGAGTAATTATGGAGCCCCGTCAGCCAGAACCGACTCGGTCAAAAACGAGGTACAGTGCCCCGTATCATTATCGCAGCACTTATCTCTTGCTGGACATCAGGCGTCGCTTCTCGGCTGCTGGCTAGGTGATGGCATCTCACCATGAGTCGGAAGCAGTGGCCATCTCGAATACAGGCCACGGTAGAGAAAGGGTACCTACACAACTGTGGCCCCTCCACCCGTACAGCGCACATTGAGTAGTAGTGTTGGTTACCGACTATAACGCCTGTGAAATTGCTTGGCACAGATAGGAACAATGGTTAGGCACAATAAGCAGATCAGCGCCGATTGAAGCTGTAGTGTCTGTATTTCCGGCCGCCACATGCCGGCGCACTGAAGGGACCACTACTTGTACTGTTTGGGTCGCTTCGTTAGGTTCCTATGATAGCAAGGAGCCATCTCACGGTACGGGTGTTGCATAAAATTCCTGAGCTGCTCACATGAGGAGCAGAATATCTCACCCGAAAAACGACTTGGAAGGCGTTCGTTCGCACAACCCGACCAAGCTTCTGTGCCGCAGTCAAAAAACAATATTTACTCATGAAATTACATGATCAGTGACTAACCCATAGTTCCTCACTTGGGGAGCTCAATCGGACTGGTACATTATTAGTTAATCCAACAACTGCAACCGCTACCGTGGTATGAGTCGGAAGCACCATCTCTGCGAAAACGAAAATTCAACCGGACGAAGAATCGTTTGGCGTACATGGTAGGAATGGAATGTATCCAACGTCATATATATGGTATTCCAACGGTGTCGATGAATTAGTTCCGTCGTTGAGGAGCTCCTTCAGCTGGTACCACCATCGTACCACGGCTCCATGTGTAATTGGGTGTAGAGGCGGGACCCCTCTGTTCAAATAGCGGGGAGAAAATAGAATATTGTGTCATCGTTCACAGCAAACGTACCCGTATGATACTTACATACTAGTCCCCCTCACGTTGCTCTAGTTTGTACAATATTCATCGACTTGATTTTGATTGCTGTTTTCTGTTGTATCCGATCCGCAGGACGTTTTGTCTCTCGACCACAACAGCAACAACGACACTGGACAGACATCACAAGGAACTCCTGCGTCTGGCCGTGGGCATCCTGAAAGGTTGCCGAGCTGTCAAGATTTGGCGACGACATTGATCGAGCCCAACGATCACGTTTGGCGAGCAGAATTTCACAGAGTTAGGACGCACCACCCTCGCGCGCGATGGCTCCATGACTGATAAGGTTCCCTGTGCCGTGTGTTCGCCCGTTCACCCAGTAGTAGTGCATTTCGGCTTACTTAGCCTACTCTTGACGAAATTGTTGATGGCCAACGATGGGGTACTATGTATTACCTCCCCGTCACGTCTCTGTACCCGGACCTTTATACGGGGTACACCCTGGGGTTCACATTTGCGCTAGGGTTGCGGTGTAAAATCAACAATATTTTTTACCGTTTTGGCGACGCTGTGAGTCACCCTTCCGTCGCCAGATGAGTCCTTTAAGAGCATGCCGATGGCTTTCTGTAAGACCACCCAATCGCGTTTGAGAACAACAGATTATGTAGTAATTGAGTCGCGCATACATACTCCAGGCGCCCTACCCTGTATCGATCAGTGTGGTGGAAGCGAGAGCCTGGTATTAAGAACCGTGCGCAGTGCGGCACAGGCCTGACAATGAAATCCCGTTCGTTGAGAAACCAAGGAACATACTTTTTCGGGTAGTTGGGAAGTGGTGGGCAGAACCTTACACGTATATTTAATGGGGGACAACGTCGCCGAATAATTCTCCAGAAAAATTCTAACCTCGGTCGAGCCAGCTTCAGAGGTTATCTGCTCGATTTGGCTTTGAGCCTTGGTCAGAGTGTGGCGTTCTTGTCACCGGGAACACGCTGCTTGTGTCGCAAGATTGACGCAAGACGGCACGAAACATCACGCCACTTCCACCCACAATACTATATAACTGTAGACAGTTATACCTGCACTAAAATCTACCTGCCAGATTGACGCCGTCCATTTTCGCGGAGCAAAAAGGGTTCCCTCACTCACTGCTGCCCGCTCCCCGATAGTACCAATCTCGCTACCTCTCTCTTCGAAGCATTCAAATGTTTCTTGATGCGACTATGGGTTAATAGCTTTTGTCGGTAATGCAATTTTCGAAGAAAATAACAAAAATTTAAGCACAGCAGTGTTTATTTCATTTGAGAGGTGGGCCCCACCACGTCCGCACCCAAGTAACTCGCTCACCATCCAACACATGGTTGCATCGCACCGGCCGCACCTTTTTTCATGGCATCCTTCATTGACCTCTTCAAAACAAAAATCATCACCATGGTATCTATCTCGACGTGTTCCGACGCTACGACGAGTATCGCCCATCGATCGATGCTTGTACATGCCCGTCGCGGTGTGCACATGCACGTAGTTCTCGTGCGTGTTGTCCGTTTCTACTACCATTGACTTTCGATCGATGCATGTACAATAATCCATTACCGAAGATCAATGCTGGTACAAGAATCCATTGCCGTAGCATTTTAGTCTGTGTTACGCCAAGAAGCGACGGCGGCGTGTCTCAGGAGGGCGAAGCGGTGATCAGGTAATCGTGCTGCTAGGGCCACTTCCGTAAGACAATTTTTTTTCACTGATGGTTTCCGTTCGATCTGAGCGTTTTGTTTTCGCCCACCTACGATGAGATGAGAATCGAATGCATGTGCCATGTGCCATGTGCCATGTGCCATGTGCCGTTTGCTATGTGCCATGTGCCATGTGCCATGTGCCACGTGCCATGTGCCATGTGCCATGTGCCATGTGCCATATGCCATATATGTGCCATGTGCCATGTGCCATGTGCCATGTGCCATGTGCCATGTGCCATGCGCCATGTGCCATGTGCCATGTGCCATGTGCAATGTGCCATGTGCCATGTGCCATGTGCCATGCGCCATGTGCCATGTGCCATGTGCCATGTGCAATGTGCCATGTGCCATGTGCCATGTGCCATGCGCCATGCGCCGGTATGCATCCAAGGCTATATATACCGTACGCGGGGTACCTCTATTTTCACAGCCGGGTTTTTACTCCACTGGCACGAGCGACTCTGAACTCACGGCTAAACAATACTTTACACTATCACCATTTTGTTGCTGACTAATACTGTAAAACAAGGAGAGCACGAAAGCTTTAGATCGCAAAGGGAACATATAGGTCACTCGCGCGAGTGATCCCAAGCCACAGCAAAATAGGGCCGGCCCCAAGAGCGACCCTCCCTGCCGTACCCTGGGTGATGCCCTGTTCCTACCCTCTTGTCGAGCTCATTGAGGGGTGGTATTGTGGCTCGTCGTACTCATCTATGAGGTACCGGGCATAACAGTAGCCGTTCGCTCCTTGTATTCGTATACCCGTCGTCGTACGCGGTGGACTCACGACGTTAGGAGGATTGTCCAAGGTATCGGATACCGTGCATTCATGAGCAGATCACGTGGCCACTCCTCCTCGTGATTGATATGCGTCGGTGACCCTCCGGATTTTACCAGGGCAAACAATACGAGTTTAGACCAATTATTATACGACACGTATAGTCTAGTCTATTCAGTTGAAAAAAGCATTTCATTCGACTGGGCGTGCCAGTCGGATTGCTCAGTTCAAAATGACTATCAACCTATCGCATCGCCCATCTCACCATAAAAAATGACACACGCACAGACAACCATACCAAGTACCACAGCAGTATCTGACAATAACGCCCACGCTGGCTTGACTGCTCTCAAAGCTGAGGCTTCTCGCCGCAAGTGAGCGTTGCACGTTTTTAATCCCGCCCGCCAGCAGCGTGTATCATTCGATGGTAGATTGCGGCAGCGCGCGCTATCGGTGCATTATTTTTTAACAACGACTAAGCTTGCTTGATATAGCTCTTGCGGCTCTCGGCTGAGTACAATGCCACGAACGTAGCTTTATAATTTAGGGGTGTTCACCCTCACCACCTCGCTTGGACAGGGGCTCGTTGCGCGTGAAGCACGCGTAACTCGCAGAGAATGTACGAAACACAGAGCTTAAACCCGACTTTCGACAGCCATATAACAAGACACCCTCTCACCAACTGACCAAAAATATGTACTGATGCTGTAGTCTCATGATGGGATACGTCCCACGTCCCCCTGTGACTGTGCGCCGCTTCCGTGGGTCGTGCCACATTTCGCAGGAGAAGTAGTCTAAGGACTAAGAAAGCACTAAGACCAAGCCTGCTATAGGGGGGATGTTACGACTGTTACGATATACCCCCACTTTCACCCGCGGGTTTTGACTACCGGTATTGTTCTTGTATTCGCACCAGTGACTGCGTTCCTCACAGACAAAAATACTTACGGCGATTTAAGTGGCACTGCCGTGTCGCTTGTCATTCCATGTTTGAATACGCTTGCTGAATAACGTGTTCTGTGTAACCACGCGGCGTGCCGCTACGGCGTAGATCGAGGAGAGAAGATAAAATACTCGTACACCGGATACCAAATACACACCAGGTGGGTCAATACCGTTCTGTCAGAGACCGTACCATATAAACCACACACAGGAGGTAAGCCGCACCTGATTGTCACCGGCTGCACCACTCACATATATACGGGCAGTATCGTTATCATCAAAGCCCGGGTCGTATCATTAACATCATCGACTGCCCCGCGGGGGGGCAGCTCCACACTCCGAGGCATATACCGAATAATGCCTCGACACATAATACGAAACCCAAGAATATACGAAACCGCCAAATATCCGCGGACCCGTATCGAACAACCGCATACCACAAACAGCCCCCCTATTCGGTGCTCGATACGATAGGTCCCGAACAACTTATCACCAATTGCCAGGTAAAACGGCAAATCCCAAATTCCATAATAAATCATTGCCAAGGTAAAACGGCAAGCCCAAATTCCGTCATGAAGAATTGCCAAGGTAAAACGGCAATCCCTATACCAAATCTCTCAATCTCCATTCCAGCATTGATCTCCCAGTCTAAAGCGAGACAGTAACTATACGGGAAGGGAAAAATCCAACAAACAAGAGTATGCTGGTAAAATCCTCAACCAAAACCAATAACACCGTCTTCACTAAAAATAGCATTCCGCCCGATAACAACGGCCCCCCTGTTGTGCAAAAATATCACACCGCCCGATAACATGCGGCCCCCCTGTTGCGTACTCTGGGCGAGTAGGACAACAGATCGTGTCTGATATATATATAGGGCATCTCAAATCGAACTATAACAGCCCCCCTGCTATTAAGAGGTGCTCACCACGGGAGTATGCAAAAGACAATGATTGCATCTGAAATTAAAAGTACTAAGGATACTAGTAATTTTGGGTCCCCTGTACGTTGTGCATACTTAACCAATAGCCAACGTGTACGGCACGATTCATCAAGACCATCGGCATATCTTACTGGCGTGTTAACCTTACTCGACGCATGAGTACATCCCAATACTTTCTCCAATTCCCTAAAAATATCTTCTCCGTTCCACTCACCCACCCCCAATACCCGAAGAAATAAATAAATGCAAGAAATCACCACAAATTCATCACAAAGTTGCGGTGAAAACGAAACGCCTTCGTGTGCAAAGGCTTGGTGAGAAAATCAGCATGCTGCAGTGTCGACGCTACGTGGACAACCTCAAACTCCCCGTTAGCAACACGTTCCCGAAGGAAGTGATGACGGACATCAATGTGCTTACTGATGGGAGTGGTCACAGGGTTTTTCGCCAAATGTATCGCCCCCTGGTTATCTTCCTTCACCGTTGTACACCCAACATCGCGGTCCGGGAAAATAAAACTCCAGAGATACCGCATGAAAATCGTCTCGCGAAAACCCGTGGCCATCGCCACATACTCTGCCTCCGTAGACGAAAGCGTAACGGATTTCTGCGTCCTAGAGTAGAACGATACACAGGCACCAGCACACATGATAACTCCACCAGAGACAGACCTGCGGTCATTGGCCTCGTGCGCATAGTCCGCGTCCACGTACAACTCCAGCTGAACTCCATCACTCAGACCCCTCTGAAAAGTAATACCGTAAGTACTCGTCGATTTGATGTACATCACGATGTGCAGCGCTGCCTGCCAATGCAATAACTTTGGCGCTGCAGAGTACCTTGCCACCGCTCGAACCGCGTTAAGGATGTCCGGGCGGGTCTGGTTCGCCAGCCACATCAAATGCCCTACCAACGACCGAAAAGGCTCATCAACGTCTGGTTCATCGTGGTCAAACACCTCAAGCTTTAGGTCAACCACCGCAGGGATGCTCTTGCCGCGAGTGACACCAAACTTCGCTACGGTACTTTCAGCGAAAACCTGCTGTGATATCGTCAACTTCCCTGCATCCCAGTCTCGAGAAAATCGGCAACCTGCGTACCACCGCAACTCCCCCAGGTTGTTGATAGGAACGAACTGGTTCAGGTCCTCACAAAACTTGTCACACCTACTCTTAAGCCCCATCGCAAATATGTCATCCACATGCACTACTACTACGATAGAAACGCCCCCCGCTTCAACCAAACGCATAACACACGCATCAGCCTCACACTGCTCAAAACCAAGACCCCTCATGCCGCGTACCAAGTGATGGTGCCATTGCCGCGACGCCTGCTTCAAACCATACAGGCTGCGGCACAACTTAACCACCTTACCGGACATCGACCCGCACCCCTTGGGGAGGCGCATGTAGACATCCTCACTTAGCTCTGACTGGACAAACGCCTGCTCGGCATCAAAATGGCATAAATCCAATTCCAACTCGCACGCTATGGCAGCCAGCAAACGAATACTCGCAACTGATGGGCACGGGGAATACGTCTCGAAATAATCAACGCCTGCACGCTGCCCAAAGCCCCGCGCTACCAGCCTGGCCTTTGCCCGCACTACTCTACCAAATTCGTTGACCTTCCAAGAATAAACCCACTTAGCAGAGATTACGTTGATGCCGTTTCGTTGCTAAGTGTCACCACATCTCTTGTCCACCACAGCGCCGAACGTCCCCGCGCGGTACAGACCGTCGAACTCAGTGTCCATGGCATCGAACCACACATCTCCGTGTTCATCCTCGCACGCTTCGCGATACGAGTCGGGCGTTACCAACTCACTCGCAGGGCATGAAGGCAGTTCAGGAGCGGGCATGTGCGGAGGAGACTGGTCGGCAATGATCATAGCGATATTCTCCCGCGCGGCTAGCATCGAAACGAAGCCATGCTGCGGGCCCAGGCCCCCCCGTTGTCGCGCCGCCGACCGCGTCACCGCCGGCGATACCCGCGGTTGCTGCTGCTGCTGCACCGGCACCTCCACAGAGGGTGGAGGCGCGGGCGAGGATTCCGGCGGTGCAACGGTCGCGGGCGGCGCAGGGGGAATGAACACGGGCAAGGACTCCGGTGATGCAACGGTCGCTGACGTCGGCTTCTGCTGCTGTGGTACGGACGACGCAGCAGGCAGGGGCGTGGGCGAAGACTCCGGCGTTACACCAGTCGATGGCGTCGACGGCTGGTACCACACCTCGAAGCCCCGCGGCGCTTGCGATTGCTGGGCTGGGTCACTGGCAGCCCCCCCCTTAGCCGGCGACGGGGACCCGGCAATCGCGGTCCCTCCACCGAACGGCGCGCGCCGATAGCCCCACGTCACATCGGTCGAGTAGCTCGCGATGCCTGATGGCGACAGCATGATCTTGCTGCAATCCGAGGCGTGGTCGTTGCCGGAGTTCAGGTAGAAGCAGGGTTCCCCCTTCGGCTCTGACTTAGCCGCCCGCTTGACCTTGTGGCGTCCCGGCATCATGTATGGAAGTACGGGGCCCCTGTAAGGCCTCCCGTGGAACTTCTCGAACGAGCACATCATGCCGGGCTTTTCATCCACCCGCGCCATGAGGTTGAGCGCGTCGCACATCCACGTCCATGCTTCCGGCCACGTGCGTTCATAGTTGAGCGCCTTGGCCGGAAACTCCACACCATCGAACATGGTCTGGAACTCCAAGAACGCAGCGTGACCCCCCTCGGCAACAAGAGCTAGCTTCCGCTCCACCCGCCCGTTGCGCTTCGGGCCGTCGACGGACGTGAACTCGCGGCGGATGTTGTTTTCGACCATCAGCCTTTGGAACTCGGCGTTAGTGAATTCGGAGGCGTTGTCAGTGCGAAGGCATTCCGGCTGCCCGTAGGCATTTACGGCCGCCAGGAAAGTGCGGAAACCGAGGGTGACGGTGGCCGCGCTCTTGTCCGGCAGAAATACCGGCCAGCCCATGTTGGTGGCGTCGTCGACGATCATCAAACAGTACCGAGCGCCGCCTGTTGACGTCGGCATAGGTCCTGCGAGGTCGGCGTACAGGCGCTGCATCCGCTTCTCAGCACGGCACGACGTGGACTTAGCGACGGCTTTGCGGATCCCCTTCCCCCCCGCGCACCCGTCGCAATACCCCAAACGTCCCGTCACGTTGATTCCCATTTGACGAGCAGTCTCACGTAAAACGGTATCGTGGGCGTGGCCAAGGGAACAGTGCAAGTCGTTGATGTCTATCCATCTCTGCCTACCAGGCCTTAACACTGCAGCAGCAAGTGCAGGGGGTTTCTCGTGTCTCGCTACTCGAGTGGCCTCAACGTAGTTGCCGAACTTCTCCTTGCGGAAAAACACGCGTCCATCGAGCATGTGCGCCCCTTCGTGGTCAAGGGTAATGACGTGCTCCTCTTGGATCACGTTGAATGAGCAGAGGTCGAAAGGTACGCCAGGCACAAACGCCACATTCCTCAAGGTCACTGCTACGTCTTCAGCACAATGCATCACTACATCAACGCAACCAAAAAACTGTACCTCCATCTTCTTTCCGTCACCAATGATCAAATACTTCTCGTCGGGAGCAGGGGGTCTCTTGTTGTAAAAGAGAGCAGAATCACCAGTACAATGGATGGAAGCAGCACTATCTCCAATCAGAATCTTACTCCCAGGCCTTGTAGGCCTCACGAGACCACCCCCAACAGAAAGAGCATGCCACTTGCCTAAAGACGTTAAGTGCGCGACGAAGAGGGTGGGCCACTCGACCTGCTGTTCACTGCTGGCCGGCGCCTGGCTGTCGATAGTCGAGGAAAGCGGCCCGCCCTCGTAGGCTCCCCCGGCTCCTCCACTTCTCGGCTTTGGCTGACCATCGTCGCCCACACCGCCCCCGTCCCAGTGTGGTTCGCCTCCGCCCGCACCGCCCCCGTCCCATTGTTGTGCGCCTCCGCCCACACCGCCCCCGTCCCATTGTTGTGCGCCTCCGCCCACACCGCCCCCGTCCCATTGTTGTGCGCCTCCGCCCACACCGCCCCCGTCCAATGCGTCGCCGTGAATTACGAAGCCAGTTTGGTGCTGAGGCCAAGCTCCCGGTGGTGGTGGTGGTGGTGTGCTGCTGTAGTGCTCCTGCGGGGGCGGAGGGCCGTGCGGAGGGGCCGCGACAATGTTTGCATGCATGCGGGTGGGCGGAGCAGTGCGGCATTGCCTGGCCATGTGACCGTAAGCTCCACAAGTGCTGCAGACCCCCGAAAAAGCGTTCGGCGCTCGACAAATGTCGGACTTGTGCCCGAGGGCACCACACCGACCGCACTTGTACACTTCCCCCACGGACGCTCCTGGAGGCGGAGGAGACTCCGGCTGGTGCCACCCACTTCCGGTATTACCTGCCCCACCATCGCCCCCCGGCCTCAGCTGGTGCTGGGGCTGCTGCTGCGGCTGGGGTGGGTGCTGCTGCTGTTGCTGCTGGTGCTGGTAACTATGGTCTGCACCCCCACGCTGCTGCTGTTGCCCTCCCCCCAACTGCTGCTGCTGCTGCTGCCCATACGGCCGCTGCTGCAGCTGCTGTTGCAGCCCAAACGGCCGCTGCTGCCGCTGCTGTTGCTGCCCATACGGCCGCTGCTGCAGCTGCTGTTGCTGCCCAAACGGCCGCTGCTGCCGCTGCTGTTGCTGCCCATACGGCCGCTGCTGCTGCTGCTGTTGCTGCCCGTACGGCCGCTGCTGCTGCTGCTGTTGCTGCCCATACGGCCGCTGCTGCTGCTGCTGTTGCTGCCCATACGGCCGCTGTTGCTGCTGCTGTTGCTGCCCATACGGCCGCTGCTACTGCTGCTGTTGCTGTCCATACGACCGCTGCTGCTGCGGCCGCTGCTGCTGCTGCTGCTGCTGCTGCCCGGCGCCTAATCTTCCCTGAAAACCCCCACCGACGGCGAGGGCGTGGGGATCCGCCAACGGCGCAGTAGCCATTGACACGACCGCCGCTAACTTCCGCTCCTCCAACTCCTTCGTCTTGCGGTTAGCGTGGGAGGTGCGGGCGATTCCCTCCATCTCCGATCGCGTGAGGCCGGGTCGAAGCAAGCTAGTGCGCTTCTCCACGTCGTAAAACTCGGACGGGAGACGACGTGTTAGTATGCGAACCACGTCGCGATCCGACTTGCGGATACCCAATGTGGACAGCACATTGAGCTTCCCCTCAGCACGGGCAAAGAACAGCTTGGGGTCCTCATCCCCCTGCATCTCTATGTTCTCGAAGTCTTTCTCGAGGTGATCTCGTTCGGCATCACCCTGCGGCTGATACCAGGCCATCACAGCCTTCCATGCTCCCTCCACCGACCCAGCGGCATGCATCCGTTCCTCCACAGGCTGTCCTTGCATGGCTTCCATGAGAAATTCCCATGCCTTCTCGCACTTCTCGACTCTCTGCTGCCCATGAAGATAGATGGATCGGTTGCGCTCCTCCATCCCTCCTAAGCCCCCGGCTATCCGAATAGGGTCGCTCGTGGGCTCAAGCGCCCCGATCAGACCCCGCGCCGTCAAGAAAGCTTGGAACCTGTGTGACCACAGGTGCAGCTGACTCCGCCCATCAAACTTAGGCACCCGCATGCTGTTTTGCGACGACAAGATGAGCGCCGGGGGGGTCTGGTGGTGACGGTTATCTGGCTCCGGCACAGGCTGCCCAGCACTTGCCTGCTGCATGGGCCGCCCGCTCCCCCCAGCGGTACCCGACTGAACCGCTGCCTCGGCGGACATCCTCAACGCTCTCTCCGCTGACAACGCCGCGTCTCGCTCAGCCACCGTCGCGTCTCTCTCAGCCAACGTCGCGTCTCGCTGAGCCAAATTAATGGACACTTCCTCCAGCTGCTGCCGAAGCAGCTCGGCCTCCTCGGCCATAACAGCAACCCTTCAGCAAGCTCCGGGCCCGGAAACCCACGATAATCGTGTTTGAATACGCTTGCTGAATAACGTGTTCTGTGTAACCACGCGGCGTGCCGCTACGGCGTAGATCGAGGAGAGAAGATAAAATACTCGTACACCGGATACCAAATACACACCAGGTGGGTCAATACCGTTCTGTCAGAGACCGTACCATATAAACCACACACAGGAGGTAAGCCGCACCTGATTGTCACTGGCTGCACCACTCACATATATACGGGCAGTATCGTTATCATCAAAGCCCGGGTCGTATCATTTACATCATCGACTGCCCCGCGGGGGGGCAGCTCCACACTCCGAGGCATATACCGAATAATGCCTCGACACATAATACGAAACCCCAGAATATACGAAACCGCCAAATATTCGCGGACCCGTATCGAACAACCGCATACCACAAACATTCCATTCCGGATTCATATCGCAAAATTATAACGTCACGAAAGATTAAGACCCGCAAAGAAAAAAGCAGGGGCCACTCGCGCTAGTGAGACCGAGCCAATGCAAAAAAGCCCTTCAAAAGAACATAGCCCCCCGTTCTGTAGCCTTGGCCCCAAGCAGATGTTAGTCTGCCGTCACGTTCAAGCTCCAAGCTCCGCAGAGCTATTGGCAAAAATTTGAGATGATTGGTGCTGGTGGGTTGTGTGAGAGCGTACACGGTGCATGCTCGATTGATCACACCCCAGGACCCTAATTCTACGATACAACAGACAGAAACTGACAACAACCAAAATCAAAATGGTCAACAACCCCGAGACGCTCGTTTTAAGATGTTGAGCGAACGATTGAAACAACGCAATTGCGCCGAATATCTACGATATCGGATCAACTAGATTTCTATACCCTACGAGGTACGTGTGCGTCTGGTATATATATGTGTATGATAGGTGAGTGCATGTCACTTCTTGCACTGGAAACGGTGAAGCGCCTCGTGCTGCTCTGTACCAAAGACTGCTACTGATCATCAACAACGAACTGGTCCTATACTCTGAACATGTGTAGACTATGTGTAGACTATGTGTAGACTATGTGTAGACTATGTGTAGACTATGTGTAGACTATGTGTAGACTATGTGAATACTATGTGTAGACTATGTGTAGACTATGTGTAGACTATGTACTCTAGTACAATAGTAGGATGCGTGGTTGGTCGGTGTTGGGAAGCGTGCTCCTCATGGGTTCCGGTGCCCTTATTTGGTCTCTCTTCATGGCTCGCTGGATAGACTCTAAAGCTTATACATTATCTCTCCTACATTAAACTCTAAAAGACAGACAAAACATGCCCAGACACGATCGGACAGGGTAGAGCAGGTAGAGCAGGTAGGGCAGGTAGGGCAGGTAGAGCAGGCAGAGCAGGTAGTGAAATGTGGGGCGTCCTGCTTGTCCCATCATCGTCACCTACATTATCGCCCATCTATGATGGCCTTGACGTGAATGGGACATCTAATGTCACGTGGTTTCACCTCAACCATGACATGGTTTCACGTCGAACCTATAAACTCTCTTTCTACGGAGGGCACTCTATTACACTAGGCCACCCTGAATAGTCGTAGATGCAGATCACCTGCCAATCAAAGGATGCCAACAAAACATCCAGAATTGGAAAGGAGATCGAAGATGCGGCTATTCGAAACAAACGAATGAGGCTATAGATTCCCCCACACCTCGTAATAATGAGGCTTAAACGCCTCATTGCAACATATACAACCCCATGATGGAGCTCACAACCGTGAAAGCTCGAGAAAGGGTATGTACCTACGGTATACCAGTAGCAATCGGCCTACGATAATACGAAGGGCGCGGCCTCTGAGCGCGAGGATGCGAAGGGGGCCAAAGGAGAAGGTATAGACGCGGAAACCAAGTCAGAAGAGAAGAGGGGAACACGTGTCACGCTGTTAAGGCCAGACGAGTTGACGGCCTGAAGCACAGTGCCGAGGGGGCGGGCGGGCGGGCGGGCGGTCCATTTGCCGGAACGTAACAGAGAAATCAAGAAACACTGCCTAAAAGAACATCAGAGTCCGCTAAATGGACATGGACATGGACAGCTGACGTGGGGCCATCGGTTGGACGGTGAAAGAGAATCAACCGAGACGCGAAGAAGTACGCAAGCGTCGGGCCATTAATCGATATACGGAGGGCACTCTATCACATCCCTCGTGTAAACTCCAGTCGAGTATAACCGTACGTCATGCTTTTGTGTCCTACCAGGTACGAGCTACATATACCCGATGACTACGTATGATACTTCGAAGGATGTTAACAACAGCGCAATCCATGAGCTACGGTGGACTACCTGGCACTCCATTGTACCAGTAGCAAGGTACCTATCCTCAATACGACCCCGCGATGGAGTGACATACAATATGTCGATATGTCGTTCAGGTGTACAATCTGAGTACTCAACAACTTGAATAGAATGTACGCTTGCTTAATACTCATATGCAAGTAAGTGGCATCAACCCCATTCCAAGCAGTTTTCGGAACGTTCTGATGCTCGTTACTTGATCAGTGTACTTGTGTGAACTACTTGTATGCATATTTACGAAATTGGATAAATTGGAATGTTGCAACAATGTTTGATCACTTCTTGGCCGACTCCACACAACGCGAACCGTTACCGTGTTTCAACCCATCTGCAAATACAACAATGCCTATAACAAAAAACTTGGCAACGTAAGTGCATGTGACCGTTGTGACGGACGACTTTGACGCATGGATTAATAAGCAAGCCGGCAAAAATCACACACATAACCTTGGAACCCGGGTTGGTCTCACTGCCCGTTTACCAGACAGAGTACTCAGTACGGTGTTACTCCGTACACTAAAAACCTTATTACGCCAGTCAGTATCGGCCTTACGTCATCATTTCTGAAATAATGGTACACGAATTCAGCAGTGTTTATCAACCAGTAGACTATGTGCTTAGCTCCTAACACAACAAAGAAACCCATATTCGCACTGCGGAGTAACTGTGCGGCATTTTCTCGATAATTCTCAACACTAAAGGAAGAAGTGAAACGTGCAACAAATTCCACTGGTCAGTTCCTTGATCAAGAAATATAAAGAACTACTTGCTATAGTAGCAGCCGACCACGTTGCTGACCGTCCCCCGCGTATAACGAAAGCGTACGTGGTGCTAATATTGTAAAAATAAACATCATAGCACAAATAGTCTAGTCTTCTAGCAGCCAAGCCACGTTTCTGACCACCCTCCTCCCGTGCAAAGAAGACGAGCGGTACTGTTATGAAGAAAATATATCTTGCCGTAATAAGGTGAGTGCAACCCCGGATGGTGCGGATGTCTTGCTTGGCGATCCAGATGACGACGAAGCAACAATTCCTGACGCGAACATGCCCGTCCAGTTCTAAACGATTATGATGTTCAGTGACTCGAACCCTCCCAGCCGACAATAAACTCAGTGATGCGGAGTAAAGTATCCGAATTGGTGCTGAATGAAACATCCGAAGAAGCTAACGAAAAGTGGAGTAGTTTACACCCCACAAATACCATCTACGAACGGAAGAAAACAACCATAGTCTAGTCTAATACCCTACCCCACGCGATATATCCTCCATCCCGTGAAGAAATTGATTGGCAGTAATCAAATAACCCGAAGTTTTTCCAACACGTTTCAACCGGCGTCGTATGCACAGACTACATACATACCTACCCCGAAATAACAGGACGATAGGGTGAAATAAGTCCAAAGTACTCTATTGACATCATGTCCTCTCCCGCCCCAAATAACAATTATAAAAAACCTTACGAAGGCGAATAATCTAAGAGAATACCGCACCCTTCCCCCATGCAACAAACGGGAACATGACGGAACTTAGCATCCCAACCGAAAAGAGTGCGGTAAAGGTGGCGGCACGTGACAAACCGCAACATAACGGACCGTAGCCTCCCACTTGGGACATAGTAAATGACGCTCTTAATGAAATAACCCAAAAGTGCCCTCTAACTGTGTAGCAGCTGGCATTGCTCCCGACAAAAAGAGAAAAATTGTACCTTTAATTCATATCCAATCTGTAACAATCCCAGAGTATCCTCCCCACGTGAACACTGCAACCGTCGCCCTCCCTATCGACGGGAACGGACAACTACTGGTGAAATCAGAAAAGGAAAGTAAACCAACGATACCGGACCAAGCTTCACGTGAACACTGCTACAAGGCAATCGCACTCACTACTCGGTGACGATGGATGTAATGGCAGTTATCATTCCTCAGTTGATTAGTTTTGTTTGCTTTTGCGCAACTCATGTACCTGCCTGCACCCATATATATATATGTCGATTTCGATGTAAGCTACCGCCTGGCCTGCTTCGAAAGCAGCTCCCTTCTTAGCCTTTCGCTCAAACGACATGCCAGCTCCTCTCCGGGGCTTTTGTCACAAACATTTGCAGGGAGGGGTGTTTACTATGTACCCCAAGCGTTTTAGCATTTTTGTTCAAATGACCGCCGTTTAGTATGGAAAATCTGCTCATTTTCGCTGAAAAAAGGGACCCAGGGCATTTACTCCGCGCGGGGCGTTTACGAGCATAATTGCGGTACTACATGCAGTAGTAGTTGTTCCCCGTCGCATGGCATTTCGTGTAGTTCGAATCATGCCTTATCGGCGGGTATTCGCACTGCCCCGAGGCGTGAAAAAAAGCCCATCCGATCGTATATACGAGACGAGTGCCGTAAAATCCTCTGTGAACGCCCCGGCCCTCGCGGACGCCCCCCCCCGCCCAATAAAACAGCCGGAGCACGGGCGTCCGGAAAAAAGAATCCTGGACCCTCACCCTACCCCCCCCCCCCCCCCAAAGTCCCTTTTTCATCTTTTTTTCCCCTCAAACTAGAGATGTATTTCCCAGGCTTGTAGGGTCTTAGGTCGTCATTTGATCAGCAAGATGTTGGGAAACAGTGCGCACGAGCCCAAACGAGCCATATATCCTCCGTGGGCTGCTTTGTGTGCTTCACAAACATGCGTTTGGATTGGGTTGGATGCTGCATTGTTGGAGGTGTGCTGGAAAACAATGCGCGCGAGCGAGCCCAAACGAGCAACATATATATTATTTTCACGAGTGGTCTGTTCTCCGTGCTTCACAAACAAACATGCGGTTGGGCATTGTTGGCAGTGTTGGAGGTGCGCATGAGTTAGGTGTGGGAGTTGATGCGATATATTATATGTGCAAATTATTGGCACGTTGGCGTTGGCACTGATATGAACTTGTTACATTGTGTTGCATGAAATGATACTACTAACCTTGTTTCGAACCGTTCTTGGCCCCCCCGAACCCAACCCCCTCCCCCCTCTCTCCGAAGAAGTGAGGGCAGAGCACACGTTGGAGTCCATGACAATGAGTGTTTGCGCAGATCCTCCAGCTACCTCGACAAGCAGGTTGTTGTGTGGCCGTTGCAGGACACACAGCAGTGTAGTGGTCGCTGCTCTAGTCACATGACTCACGTCGGGGTCGGCTACATAAACTTAGATAGGCAATTGTCTGCTAGGTTTCATGATATTATCACAATACATTTGCATGGACCCGGCCGTTCGGTTCACCCAAGTTCACCTACATACACAGAGCTTACTGCTGGTTTTGGCTAGGCCCTACATGTCGCTTCTTCTGCTTGCTCTGTGCTCTGCCACTGAGTATTCACCTGACTCTATGCCTGGATAGCACAGCCATGGACTTGTTCCAGTCATTGAGTGCTTATTGTATATGATTTAGTATAGAGGCACCCACCCCCCCGCCTACCCCCCCTCCAATCGGCCTAAAATGTAAAAATGTGAGTGAGGGTCCAGGAATTTTCTTTCCGGACGCCCTTGGCCGGGGATGCAAAAAAACTTTGGGCACCCCCTTGGCTATCAAATATTTTTTTGCGCCAGCCTACCTTTAATTTCACCCCGGGTGTTAGTTTTTTGGGGGGGGCGGTGTTGCCTCCCGACGGGGCGTTCACATAAATCCAACGCATTCATTCCAGCAACGTTCTTGTTGTTGTTGTTGTTAGTTGTTGTTGTTGTTGTTGTTGTTGTTGTTGTTGTTGTTGTTGTTGATGTTGTTGTTGTTGTTGTTGTTGTCGTCGTCGTCGTCGTCGTCGTCGTCGTCGTTGTTGCTGCCTGCCGTGGATGTTTGTTTTTCTTCACTTTAATAGCCTTTCCATAACATCGCACAGCACCTCGGTTTTCGTGCCGACGAGTATACCACGAAACCGTCTACGCGGGGACACATTCAAGAAGCAGAATAAGGGCAGTCGAGGAAGCTTGCGCAGCTCACCGCCGGGGAGGGCACCCCTTCCGACACCCCCGCCGACGCCTAAGCGCCTATCGTTTCGCCCAACCTTTTTTTGGCTTTGGAGAGAGTCTCGTAGCGGGTGTCCTCCCTTGACGGCGTATGTCGGGAGTTTCTCAACCCCTGTTGTTCTGCTTCTTGAATGTTTTTTTGTAGATGTTTTGACCCGACATCGTGGGTTCCAGCGCGAGAGATTCACGGCAAGCGTTTGTGTGCTTGTCCGATGGGGTGTCCCGAACAGAAAAATGAGAACAACAACACCGCGGGGAAGTTTCGCGACCGTTTGTTTTGTTTGTTTGCGGAAATATCACATTAAATATTATCAGGTTTTGGAAGAGAAAAGTCTCTGGTATACTCTGTACGTACACCAGGAAGCATATCGCGTCCCTCTTCCGTAAAATGTATTGATATAATTAAAACCAACCCCCTATGCCATGCCCTGTCACCATACATAAGGGGGAAATTATTACCGTCAGGTACTTATTAATTGTGCTGTACGGACGCTGCGGTTGAAACCGTTTGGCACACCACCAGTCGCGCGTCTATCCCATTAGATAATGATCCCATCCATGGTTTTATATTTGATCCCAGCCGATACCAGGTACTATATATTTAGTAGTGTAGATAGTAGTATGTTAAGATACGGCCTCGAAAGGCCTGTGATTATCTAAATTGAGATCATTTAGATGGGTTTCGTATGATAAGGTTGGCGTTTTATATTCAGGAAAGTTCGGAAATAGATCGGAGGCACATGCCTCCGATCTCAAAAGCCATCCGGGGCTCTTGTGGAAACGAATAAAGCTACGTCCCTACGAAGGCTACGAAAGTGAGTACTCTCCGAGGACCTGCTCAATTGGCAGACCTATAGGGGGCACTCGGTATCTTCGCCAATACCCTTACACCATGGGGTCGTCTTAGGCTAGACTTGCTATTGTGGCAGCGTTCCTCCGATCTCTCCGATAACTGCTTTTCGCAGCGATTTTGCTTTTGCTTTCCATCGAGCCCACAACCCATGTTCCTTCACGGGTGGCTTCTCATTGCAGGGAGCGTCCTTCCTCCTCCACTGGCGACCACAACAGCAGTGAGATGGCAGGAGCCCCTCCTGTTGGTCGCCGGGCACGTGCAACACGGACGACAACTTCCAACTACGTGCGGACGGCATTGTTCTTCGGAGCACACTCTTTGTCTCGGCTTTTGGTCGCATCAGTTCCCCGCCAGCTCTGTCACTTGGACCACCCCGCAGCGGAACTGCCCAAGCCCCACCCATCACGAGCACACTCCTCGTCTCGGCTTTGGGTCGCATCAGTTCCCCGCCAGCTGGTCGCATGGACAACTCCGCAGCGGAACTGCCCGAGCCCACACATCAGACTAATTCGCTCCGCGCTCAGCCAGCATGTTGCACTGCACACCTCCGCGAGCTGCCAGCACAATCCCCAAGATCGCCCGTCGACCTGTACTTTATTTTTGTTCTTGGGGGCTGAGGCATATATGCACGACGCGCCACGGACAAACGTACTGGAATCAACCCTTCGAAGGACCAGCGACGTGTAGTTCGCTTGCTGAGAGAGCCCATCGGCCTGCACCCACCTTTGCTGACGAAGCCAGACCGACCTTCCCGTGACTCCCTTGGACTCATGTCGGGGCTTCTTTCTTGTGGTCCTCCCTAGGCTGTGCTCGTGGAGTCTTTGGGCTTTCTCGTTTGGCGATATTTTCCAGTACCTGCGTTATCTATATGGGTTTCAGTACATACGTCGATTCGTCTTGCGCGTCGAACAACAGCTGTGCTCCCTTTCTGCTGAAAATAGTACCGCTACTAATTGGACGCAACTCGGACCCCTCCCCGACATTTCGCGATCAACAGCGTTCCACTGCGTCACGTAGCTTCAACCACCATCATGTTCGCAGCGCTACCAACACAGTGCAGCATAGTCTAATGGGCTCGCTGTCAATACATGCCATATACCGCCGGATTCTCTGCTGTAGAAGTCACTGTACAGCAGCCGAGCCGCTTACTTTGCTCCTGCCCATCCACCACATAGCTCGACCCTTCACTGCCCCAGCGTCCACAGATACAGCACTGCAGCTCTGACACCCTCAGCTGCTGTGCGAGTGCTCCTTGCAAGTTCGATTCGAGAGTTTTTTTCGTCTTGACCCTCTCGTGACTAGAACTTGAATTTAGTGAACGCTGAAACACTGTGCTGGCTTTTTTGGGCAAGGCTGTTGGCGTGTGCGATGCCCTATATTCCACCATTCAAGGGTACGCGGGAGCTAATACCACTTTCTGTATGGACACAGCTGCGATAGTGCGGCACTCTGCACTGCTGTCGACGCAACTGTCTCCTTATAGTGCGGTCGGTGAGGGTACGGATTTTTTTCAGCTTTCCAGGAGTTTATTGAATAGGCCCTTTTCCTACTGCTGGTACATGTGCTGCCCGCCCACAATGCTACTAGGATAGATGCTGCAATGTTTTTTGCAACTGTCACGACGGATACTCTCCGTTGCAATGCGATTTACAGTTGGCGGAGACGCTAAGCACTATACTTTTGTCGTAAACGCTGCCGTTCCGCTGCTGTTAGTACATGTGCCGCCCTTCATGATGCTGCTAGGGTCTATGCTGGCATTTCGTTTTTGTCTGCACATGTTCGGACAGCTACTGCCTGTTACAGACGTTCACTACAGTTCGCGGAGATACTGCGCTTTAGAGCTCTTAATAGTGCAAGTAGGGATCAGCCCATTTGATGCGGTACTTGGGGGCAAACAGCTTTTCTATTCGGCTGCGGGCGTACAGACCTTTTCCACAGCTGGTCTTGGTATTATACTACTCTTTTTAAGGCGGTTGGTGTTGTCGTCACCCGTGGTCACAGGAGCAATCTTGCAGCAATCAGCACTACTGTAGGCTTGACCGTCCCTCTATAGTGCGGTCGGTGGGGGAACTGCCTTGTTCGGACGTCGTCATAGTACCCATCTTGGTGCGGTTGAAATTGCCGTTACCTGTTAATACAGCAGCAATACTACAGCAATCAGTATTACTGTAGGCGCGATCGTCCCCCTATAGTGCGGATAGTGGGGAAATTGCCTTGTTCGGGGGTTATACTACCCATCTTCGTGCGGTTGGTACCTATGGGCACATCAACGATAATGCAGCGAGCAGCAATACTGTAGGCGCGACCGCCCCCCCATAGTGCGGTTATTGGGGAAACTACTTTGCTCGGGGGTTCTACTGCCCATCTTTGTGCGGTTGGTATTGTCGGTACGTATGGGCAAAACAACGATAATGCAGCGAGCAGCACTACTGTAGGCGCGACCGTCCCCCTTAGTGCGGTCGGTGGGGAAGCTACTTTGGTCAAGTGTTGTACTGACCTTGTCCTCTGATTGGCATATGTACAACCCTCTATTGTGCTACCCCCCCTACACTACTGTTGGGGTGGATGCTGCCCGTTTTTTTTATACGGTTGGCTGCGCGATCCTCTACTGTGCTACCCCCCCTACACTCCTGTTGGGCGACCCACTGCTGTGCTACTCCCCCACACTGCACCTAGGTTAAATGCTTCCTGTTTTGGTGCGACGAGTGTCGCCGTGTTGGGCGACCCTTTAATGCGCTACCCCCCTAGGTTAAATGCTGCCTGGTTTGGTGCGATGAATGCCGGCGTGTTGGGCGACCTTCACTGCGCTACCCCCTACACTGCACCTAGGTTAAGTTCTACCTGTTTTGGTGCGATGAACGTCGGCGTGCTAGGCGAACCTTTACTGTGTTACCCCCTACACTGCACCTAGGTTAAATGCTGCCTGTTTTGGTGCGATGAGCGTCGACGTGTTAGGCGACCCTATACTCTGCTGCCCCCCTGCACTGTGCATGGGATAAATGCGGCCTGTTTTATTGCGATGGGCGTGGGCTTCTTGTGCAACCCGTTGCTGTGCTACCCCTCCCCTACACTGCACCTAGGTTAGATGCTGCGTGTTTTAGTGCGATGGGTGTGGGCGTTTTGGGCGACGCATTCCTGTGCTACCCCCCCGCGCCTAGGTGAAATGCTGCCTGCTCAAGTGCAATGGGTGCAGACGTACCTTTACTGTGTTGCATCCCCTGCGCTGCGGTTAGGGTCAGTGCTGCCCATTGTTGGCCGCTTTTACCGCGGTTTGTGCGGGTGTTGCCCGTATACCCTGGGTGCTGCTCTTATGTTGCGGTTTTGGTGGATGATACCCTTCTTACCGCTGTCCTCCTTTTATACGGCTAGTTGACGTTGCCACTACCATCACTGATGCTGGACGGAGTCGAGGCCTATACATTGCTGTTTGCTGAAACACAGATATACCACAACTTGCAGCAGGGACACAACAACAATATATCTGCCTCCATAGCTTCTTCACGCGTCGTTCCCATCCCACCACCTTCCCCCAAACCCCCTCCTTCCGCTGCCCTCCCACAGACAACAAGCAACAACATGTCTACCAGTGAGAAATCGGGCTACTCGGGGCAGGCTGAAGTATTCCACGCGCCCCAATCTGGATGCCCACGAGACAGGGACAGCTCGCTCAAGATCCCGCGCCTCGAGACGGGGGGGATCACCGAAGGCGAGTTCCTATGACAAGACAGAAGACAGACCACCATACCACCACCAGGACCCACTAACCCAGTTCGTGTAGCGAACAAGACGGACCGACCTTCACCGGACTCGGAGGCGTCTCAACGCCAGCTCTCACCAGCGCCGGCGCAGTGCCACCAGCTGCCCCCCCCCGCTCTCGACAGGGCACCACCGCCGCCACCTGGGCTCTCCGCGCTCGGCAGAGCGCCACCCCCAGGGCTCCCTGGACCTGGCGCCCATACCGGCCCCTTGGACTTGGCATATGCGGCGGCGTGGGCCCAGCGGGCGCTCGACGACGTCATTCAGATGATTCTCCGGCGTGAAGCACGCCGACGTCGGTTTGACGAAGATATCGAGAAGGCGAAGACCGCTGCGCGGGGGGCGTCTCTGGCAGTGGAGGAGGCGCAACAAGCCCTTGACCAATCAGGTGCGACAGGAGCTACCGCTGCCCCCTCGCCTTTGACGCGCCTGCAGGGTGTCGCATCCCAGCGACCACGACCCGGGGACGCCGCCTTTATTCAGGGCAGCGTCGCGCATGGCGTCTGCACCGAGAGTAGAGTTCTCTCCAGCGTTGGGGACCGCGGTGGTGGAAACGGCCTCCGCCTTCCGCACGTCAGAGAGGCCGGCGTCGTGGCAAGTGGACGCCCTTTCAGTGGAAACGGCCTGGGCTCGCATGTATTGTACACCCTATGCCGGAAATACTAGAGCTGCCCCGACCTATGCCCTCGTCAAGGCCCTGCTGATGAACCACGACGAGCCCCCTGACCCCGCCTTCTGGCCGAACCCCGGAGGAAGAGCTGTCGGCGCGCAACCGAGGAAAACATTGACGCATCGACAGTCGCGACCGCGGGGCCCGCAACCGTGGGGGTATCAGCAAAAATGGTGGGGGTGGCGACCACTACCACCGCCGCGGGGTTGACAGCGGTGGCAGAGGCGGGGGAGGCGCATTGGGTGCTGGTATGACTGAGGGCGCCGCCGAGGGGGACATTTTGGTCCAACAACTGGGGCAGTTGGCCGCAGGTCTGACGGAGGCAACGGCGGGCGAGGAACGGCGGTGTGGCTGAGGGCGCCGCCGAGGGGGTAACCTTGGTCCAACAACCGGGGCAGTTGGCCGCAGCTCTGGCGGAGGCAACGGAGGGCGGAGGAACTGCGCGAGAGGACGTTCAGGGTGGGACGGCGCGTCAACCTCCTCCCGCTCGTCTTCATTCTCGAGCAAGCACGGACGACCACAGCGAGGTAGCCGTGACAGCATGCAAAAGGTGTCAAGAGCCATGGCAGGAGGAGCATCTGGGCCTGAGGCTTTCACCCTCCTGTTGCGTCTGCTGATGACGCTCTTCGACGGGGTTGACACGGAGGAGGGCTACACTAAGTTGCATACTTTTGGAATGTGTAACGGCATGCCTTTTTCTGATTTCAATGGGGAGTTTCGCGTACTTATGCCGACCGCTACGGGCAGTGAGCGTGTTTTGTCTCCGGGGACGGATGTGGTGTTGGAGGTGGTTCGGGTGGCGGCGATTGAACAATTTGGGGTTCTCATGCCTGCGTTGTACCCTGGTTGGAAGGCAACGGACCCGCGGCCACACGCCTCGTTGGATGCTATATGGCGGGCTTTTAGTGACTAAGCGCATAATAAGGCACCTGCAGTCAACGGCGAAACATTTTTTTCTATACCCGTCTCTTCGACGGGAGCACGGTTATCCGCCCCGTTGGGACCCGGCCCGCCGATCGTTGGCGTGGCCAAGGCCGAGTGCCGTCCCAGTCGCTTTCGTGGCAGACGGGATCGAGCCATCATTCAACTGTCATGCCCATCGATGATTCATCTGACCCTTGGGTTGACCGCATATTGAACTGCTGGCCACTAGAAGGGCCGTCATTGCCTCGTTTAAGACAGACGACCCTCCCCTTTAGAGCGGCCTCCTTTCACCTTGCGCTGATGCCCTCCGAGAAAACCGGGATCTTTGCCTCAACTGCCACGAAGACAACCATTCCTTCAAGCATTTTAAGCATCCTTTCATCACTGCGAGTGGCTGCTTGAACCCTGAACTTATCCAACTTGGCGACGATGACCCACACCGACGTTCACAAACACGCATGGTCTTCTACCGCCGAGACGATAAATCTTGTCGCCCAAACAACAAGAAACAATTGTCGCCATCTTTCAGGTCAATCGCGAGGGTACCACCAAGATCAGGGCCGGGTAAACTGTCACAACGACACCGCATACACGTTGGGTCAAGATGGTGGTATCCCGCGCTCGCCGGCCTCTTCTGCTCCCGCTCCTGCTCCTCGAATGCGTTTTGGAGCCACCCACAACCCAGACGAAAATACTCTCGCGCGCCAGCCTGGCACATTCCGTGACGACAACCGACAGCTCGACGGCGGTACGGCACCGTCGGCAACACCGTCGGGGGGCACCTCTTTTGGTTTCAGAAGATGCTTGTGTTCGGCTGGTAGTCTATCCAAAAACGCAGCACATATGACCTTTGTCAAGAGCCCACGGCGTCTGCGGACGATTCTCACATCGTAGTACCGACGACGGGAACTAGCGCTTCGAGCGTGGTTTCGTCCAGCCAAGAAATTTTGTTTTTCGACGGCGAGAGCGCGCGATTCCAGCGACGTTCCTCTCGGTCATGGTCTGAGTTCGGCGACGGGAACCGCGCTTCGAGCGCCGTTTCCCTGAACTGCGGCATAAACTCGGCAACGGGAGTACGCGCTCGAAACGCCGCCCCCATCAACCATGGCACGGGAGCCTGCGCTTTGTGTGCTTCCCCCAAGGAACGCGTCTCGCAACAACATGGCTGCGGTGACGGCGCGTCACCTGTTTGCGCGAACGTGTTCATCCCCCCCTCTCCCTGACCAAGCGGTGGCGGTCGGTTTGAGGTACGGGACGGTCGACCCTCAAACACTTTTTCTGACCACGAGGTGGCGGTCGATTTGAGGTGTGGAAAAGCTAACACTAAAACACGGAGATCTTTTGCAAGGCTGGATTCGGTGTTTGCTCGCGATAACAGCGGGCGCTCTGTCTTTTTTTCCATCAAGGAAAGGCGTCGACAAGATTATCTACCTCGTCTCCCTTCTCCAAGAGGCAAAACGGACAACAGCCTCCTTGGGTAAAAACACTATTGCCACTTGCCCGAGCCCCGCTCCAGAAGACACCCACAGGGCCTATGGACTCTGCTTCCACGTTTAACACGCTAGCCCACGGATTTCACGCGACGTTTGCCCCAGTGGCACAGAAAGAAGATCCAACACTACGCGTCGGGCCAGAGGTGACGCCACGGCCTCCAGCCTGATCAGATGAACCCTATTCCCATAATTTCACGGAAGAATAGCGCCTCTCGTCAAGCAGAAACAACTCAGAGCCCCTGCCCATTCGAAGAGGCCACGACGCGAGAAACCGTGAGTTCGGATTGGCATCGTGCTCCCGAGGCCTGGTGTTCCTGAGGAGGACACTACAAGCCCAAAGAGCCGAGGACTGGTGTTCCTAGGGGGGGACAGTGCAAACCCAAAAGTCCAACGAGGCTACCGACGGGTTGTCACCGTCGGTGTTAGACTCTTTTTCGGGTGCAGCGAGGGCGGCTTCTTACGAGTTTCCGCCAGCGAGTGAGGAGGACCCGAGTCGAGAAACGCCGGGTTCGGATTCGCAATTTTGCTCTCGAGGTCTGGTGCTCTCGCAAGGGGACACTACAGGCCCAAAGAGCCGAGGACTGGTGTTCCCAGAAGGGACATTGCAGACCCACAAATGTCCAACGAGGCTACCGACGGGTTGGCACCGTCGGTTTTGGATATTTTTCGGGCAACGTTAGAGCGGATTCTCGCGTTTTGCCGCGACCGAAGGAAGAAAGATCCGAGGTGAGAAACCACGGGTTCGGAATCGCGTCGTGCTCCCGAGGCCTGGTGTTCTCGAACGGAGACATTGCAGGCCCAAATTCCAACACGCCTTTTGACCCTTCTCTCGAATACGCCACAGACAAATTGGTGCTATTCTGGCAGCCCCTATCCTATTTTCCACCGTGGTTCTCTTTGTGGCTCGCCGTTGACGACGTGCCATACTCTTGCGCGGAGCAGTAAATGATGGCCGAAAATACCAGGCTTTGCCAAGACCATCGAGCAGTGGGGCTCATCATGTCATCGCCTAGTCCAAGCACACCCAAACGCATCGGTCGCCGCGTGCGCAACTTTGACTCCGGTGTTGGGGACATGGGGAAGCAAAACACCGTGTTATCTGGCGCCAATGCCAAATTCACGCAGAATCCAGCCATAAAAAATTACCTTTTGAGCTCTAACAACAAGATTCTGGCTGAATCTAGCTCTCTGGACCCAGTGTGGGGCATTGGTCTCCGGGTGGATGATCCCAGGGCCATTAACCCATGCCAGTGGAGAGGAAAAATCAGCTCGTGAAGGCACTTTTTGCCGTTCGCGAAACTATTCGCGACAGTGAGACCGGGTCGGCGCACCCGGCCTCATCTATTCGGTTCCGCACCTGCACTGCGAGTGCAAGAACCAAGAAATCTCGTCCGCGCCGCGACCGGGCCGAAAACAGCGGCCAGCGCTCGCAAAGCTATCCCTTCGAAGTTTCCGACCTATTTCTTGGGCGCGTTGGCCAACTAAACCCCGTGAAGGTTCGGAGATAGCCTCTGGCTTCGGCCCTGACCTTGCGATGTCAGAACACGGCCCCTGTTTCGTCGGGGGTACTTTGACGCTGGACGACGTTTCGTTCACTATGAACATCGCGTATATCAGTCGAGTAACGCTCGACTCGGAGAGGCACTGGACTCCTTGAGATTTGGGGACCGGCAACATTGTTTGAGGTCCCAAACGCCTCCCAGGGTGCGGTGGATATCGTTAGGCATATTCGCCGGCCACAAGACACAGGACAGCACTGGCAAAGTAGGGACCCTCAATGCACGAGTCCAGCGGAAGCTTGAGTTCGTCACCGCGTTCTATTGCACGCTCGAGTACCGCAAAGGCAGCACCAGCGGCATCGCCGATTATTCTGCCCCGTTTTCCAGAGCTAGCTACGGAGTACGACCGCAGTGGCTTGACAAACTTCAACCCCGTGGGCTTGACAAGCCCCAACCCCATTGGAGATAGCGGTATCTACCTCCTACGGACCGGCGGCTGCGCGGCGGCTGCGCGCTCCCTCCTCGTCGATCCCAGGCGTCGGTTTGGATGGACGCGCGCCCCTCTCCGAAAGCACTGTCTTGGGTGGGCTCGTGCCCCACATCGAAAGTACTGCTTTGGCTGGACTCGTGCCCCACGCCGAAAGCACTGTCTTGGGTGGGCTCGTGCCCCGCACTGGACATGCTACCTTGGGTGGGCTCCCTCTCGCCTCTACCACATTTCTCCATTTTCGCACACACGAGCTACGTATCAAGGATTCACGGTCTTTCTGTTTTCCCGGGGAGATTCGTCGCTCGTGTTTCGGCCCACGTCGCCACTACCGAAGGCTGTACCGGCCGCAGGTCGATTTCGCCTGCCGCTGACACGTTTTCGCTGCGGATTCTGCCATACCCATCGAGGGCGGCACGGGCTTCGCAGAAGCCTTGGCTGCAGCGACGCCCATCGCACAGTCTACTTATCCATCAAGGAGTTCTACACAGGAAACGGCCCTCGCCGCGACCGCCGGTTCGGCTGTGTCCCTCTCCGCCTTGCTTGGCACTCCAGTCCCCCTGCCGTCGACGACGCGCCGACGAACAGCGACAGCAACGGGTAGTGCACCCCCGCTGTAGATTATGGGTTCGGGCCTGGCGGGCCCCGTCGGCCATGGTCTAGACGAGGTACAACCCCGCCGCGATTCCCGCGGCCGCGACCGGCTCCGCCCGCCGCCGCGACCCCTGCTCTTACCGACTCGCCGGTCCGCACGGTGCCATTATCGTCCGATCGCGACCACACCGAGCCTATATAGGAACTCCTCTCTTACGGCTCACGCCTTCTGCTCGTGATACGCCGACTGTACATATAAGGTCGGACGCCCTCGGCGACGCTGCTGATTTACGGTTCACTGATTCCGTCGCGCGTTATTCACATGCCGATTGGAAGCGAGAGCGGCACGCTAAGCCGACGTGCCACACCATGATGCGTTACGTCTCTATCGGCCGGCCATCGGTCCTGTCGCCGCCCTTTTCGGCGTGCTACCCCTCGCACAAGCGTCCATCCCTCTCAGACATCCCGGAGCTGGCGGGTAAGGGTCGACTACATACAACCGACAAGGACATCGTCCTACTTGTCCGTAACTCGACACTGCCGTTAACAAGGTCTGACAAACGCAACTCTGTGGGGCGAGCTGCTTGCTTGCTAAAACGACGAGCCGGTTCGCATCTGCGCCTCCCTGCTCATGCACCCTTGGATCATGCAAGCTTGTCACTCAACGGCCTGTTGTCACCTGGGCACGACGCGAACGTTGCGCATGCTGGAGCGGTTATATTGGTGGATTGTCATGAATATGTGCACATGGTGGTGGCTTCGCCACTGCTTGAAGTGCCAAGCGCGGAAAACCCCACGGCTGGCTGTCCGCTGGCCAATCATCTCAATGCCTTTACCGGAAGACCCAGGTATTGCCGTTAGTGTTGACTACTTCGGCCCCCTCCCGTTCACACCACGAGGCAACACCTACATCCTGCTGTTCACCGATTGCTTCAGCCGTCGGGCCGGCATGTTTCCCGTCACTGCCTCTGAGTTCACCGTGGAGGGCAGAGCCACCTGGTGAACCAATACATTCCCTTACGGAGGTTCCCGCGTACCATACTCTCTGATAACGGACTGCAGTTCTGCTCCAAGCTTTCGCAAGCTGTATCAGCTGTTGGGTGTGCACAAGCTTGCTACAAGCTCATATCATCCCAACTGTAACGGGGGGGTTGAGCGGGTAAATCACACTATGACCCAAATGCTGGCTATGGTCGTCACTGGGCGACAAGACGATTGGGACTTGCATCTGCCCCAGGTCGAATTCGCTTACAACAATTCCGTCAGCGCGGCGACTGGTCTGGCGTCCAACAAGGTCCACATGGGCAGACTTCCACGGCTCCCCCTGGCGGTTTCCGACCGCACAAGCGTCGTGGGACACCAGAGTCTGGTCCGCGACCACCTGCAATATATTGCAACTTGGCTATCGACCGGCGCGCGAACGACATTGTCCGCGCACACCACGCCCTCACCGTTTCTCGTGTCAACCGTAGAAACTCCACCCTCGCCGACGCGCTGCGCCCAGCACCAAATTTCGCTACAGTGGTTGTGCATGGGTGTACAATTCTGCCTTTACCATCCTCCAGGGTGTAAAGGCGAACACCGATGCGAAGGTAGTGAATGCCAAACTCGCGTTTAACTGGACGGGCCCGTACAAGATCCTGGCAGCCGGTCCCTGCTCCGCCGGCGAGACCCCGGACGGTTTGCCGCTCGGGAGCAATCTCCTCTATTTTGATCTCCTTTCCCACCTGCCCGGTTCGGACGCTCGTCAGCGTGTGGCCATCGAGCGCTGAAAACCTTGCGCCAACCCCCACGGCAGCGGGACATTCCCAAATACATACCGGCGGGGCTGAAGCAGTACGTGCTCAACAATTTTTCCAAGAAGTCCCCGCCGTACCACATCATTCAAGACGAATTTTCGACTACCCTCCAACGGCTGGAGGTGGAGCAGATCACCGATCATCAGTCAGTACGGGGACGAGGTGGCGTCATCGCGGTGCTATACAAGACGCATTGGGCGGGACTCTCCGAACCGTCCTGGGAGCGGGAAAAGGACCTCCACCTCTCCCGCTACCACATCTCGCGTTATTGGGCCGGAAACCCGGACCAGCACCGCCAAACCAACCGCCTCTACCGCCGAATGCGGATCGGGGCGGCACAGCGCAAGCTCTCCCGCAACAACGGGGAACGTTTCCTGGCGCCCGGCTACGCGTGTGTTCCCCGCGCAGATTGGCTCCGTCGCCACCACGACACGGTAATTCCTAAGGAAGCCCACAATTGGTACAAGGGAGACGATGGTTTATGGTGGCTAGTAAAAATCAGTGAGAACACTACCTAGGACAAACTATACCTGGTCCGCTTTCTGGACGACCCGGGATATCCTCTTCTCCCGCCGCGCTCCACGACTTCGACGGGAGCCGTACGAGGCTCTTGGTGCCTGCATATTCGCATCGCAAGTGCGTTTCCGCGGGGAATCCAACGTAACGTATACGAATCTCGAGGCGCCGCCGTTGTCATTTGACTTTCAAGCCGCCACCGCTCCTCGATAGTTCTCCATTGTTCGGAGATATGAGGTTTGAGTAATCGTTTTTTGGTTGTTCGTAGTGTCCTGAGAGTCTTCGTCGGGTTTTGGGGCGATTCTTTCCTGTTTTTTTTTTTTTGTCCTTCCGAACCCCCTGCACAGTGCTGGGCCAGGGGTCGGGTAAAACGCCGCTATCTGAGGCCCAGGTCTGTCGCTTATTCGTCGTTGTTCAATTTCGCCCTGCCGACGCCCTCCTCAGCTCAGAGCCGGGGGGTGGCCAGGGTACCCTGTTCGCGCGTAACGTGCTACAGGGCGATGTACGGGTCTGTGAGTTATCTGTGTTCTTTTTGTGCGTTGTATTCGTTCCACTTTGTGTTTCGGCTAAACACTTCCCCTCCTCGCGGGGCTTTAGGTGTTGTCACCTTCCATCCCGGGTATTTATCGTTTCCTCGTCTAACCCCCCGCCATACCAACGGCCCGCGGGAGGTTTTTCATGACTTTTCCCTTGTGTGAGCGCCTGTGTTCCCCTCCATATCGACGAGGGCTCGCGTCGCCATAGTACCTTTTCCGTGGTTGGTTTGCCATAGAGCCTTTTCTACCCCCCCCCGCCACACCGGCGGTATGCGACAGGTTCTAGGGACTTTTCTGCCCCCCCCTCCACACCAGCGGCACGATGCAGGTTTTTGATGGGTGGCTTTGGCCCTATTGTAGGGTCTTCGTTTCCTTCAGCTGCTTTTCTTGGCGTATTCCTGGCTCCATAGCCAGCCCGTTAGAGGTGTGGGAATAGGTTTTGAAGAGCGGCATTTTCGAATCATGGTCTAGTTCGTAGAACCGGAGTTTCCCCGAACCTCCCAGGTTTCTGCATATGCGGATCATCAGGGTGGGCTAATGTTAAGATGCGGCCTCGAAAAGCCTATAATTATCTCAATTGAGATAACTTGGATGGGCTTCGTATGATAGGTTGGCGTTTTATACTCTGGAAAGTTAGGAAATAGATGGGAGGCACGTACCTCCCATCTCAGAAGCCATCCGGGGCTCTGGTGGAAACGAATAAAGCTACGTCTCTACGAAGGATGGCTACTAAAGGGAGCACTCTCCGAGGACCTGTTCAATTGGCAGACCTCTAGGGGGCACTCTCTGTCCTCGTGAATACCCTTACAAGTATATTATAAAAATTAAAATACACTCAAGCTGTGAGATCGAAGATTTTGTCGAAACTCATCTTTGCAACCTGTGTGTGATACTCCGATCGCGCGTATTACGGGTTGTGTGTCCTCATTAAGGATATAGGTCGGCGACTCTCCTTGCAACTACAGTGTAGCTATCAGGGTCAACAGGGTGATGTTAGGCAGTCTGTGCGCGGAAACTATAAAATCCGTTTCTGAGGGGGACAAAATTTGACAGCTGTGGAAGGAAATGCATCAGTTTATCAAGTAAATCCTGTAAGTCGAATATCCGGTGGGGGGAGGGCGGAGTTTTTAAGACCGTGGGGGCCTGATTTTGATCAATAGGGGGGCGGGAGGGGGGGAGGGGGGGGAGGGGAATGGCGGGGCAGGTCAATTTGTGCGTGGAAACTATAAATATTTCTTGTGGGGGAGGGGAGGGGTACGTGGCGGGGGGGGGGGCGGGGGCGGGGGGGGAGGGCTTTAGGTCGCATAGATGTAGGGGTTTGCTATACGCGTGGTGCTAGGTCTAGGCGATGGTGCGGGTGGTGGGTGAAGGAGGGGGCGTTGGGGGCGGGGGTGGGTGGGAATTGCAGCAGCGGCATGGACGGCTCTGAAACGATAACGAGGCGATATCCAGGGCGTGGAAGTGTTTATTACTCTGGCGGATTTCGATAGTAGGTGGGGCGTTTAAGCAAGAGGAAGCGAGCGAAGAAAAAAAAAAAAAAAGGGGGGGGGGGGGGGGGGGACGGTTTTCAAGAGGTTTAGGTCACGTATAATATAAAAATCAAGGATTTGGTCGACACTGATGTTCGCAACATTGTGTGTAATTCTCCGATCGCGCGTATTAATCATATATGTAGGGGCCTACTATACGCGCGGTGCTGGGTCTAGGCGATCGTGCGGGGTGTGGGGAAGGAGGGGGCGTTGGAGGCGGGGAGGGGGGATGAATGAAAGCTACGTCATGGATGGCTAGAAATATAATGACGTGATATCAATGGCTTATTAGTGTTTATAACTCTGGCCGATTTCGATTGTAAGTGGGGCGTTTGAACGAGTTGGGCGGGGAACAAAGGGGGGGGGGGAGAGATGAGTTGGAGCTACGGCATGGATGGCTAGATGGATAATGAGATGATATCATCAGCTGGCTGGTAGTGTTTACTACTCTGGCAGGTTTTGATTTCAGGTGGTGCGTTTAAACAAGTGGGATCGGGGGGGAGGGGAGGGGCGGGGGGGCGAGCATTTCAATACGTGCGCGGAAACTATAAACCCTCGAAGGGGACGAATCTGACGGTTGCAGCAAGAAGACACCCCTTTATATCACCCGTCTGGTAATTTTTATTTTCTAGTAAGGTTTGATGTTACATGTAGTATGCAACCCAGTTCTTAGGTGTAGTAAACAACGTGTTAAAAGCTTCATAACTTGTTATTGTACATGGATCGAAAGATAGAATATTTCAATCGATAGGTAGGTACAATCATGTAGATACCATTATTTTCTGACATCGCTAATTATAAGGAGATGCATATTATTGCCAAATACAACAGGCGAGGTGATGGTCATGCAATGTCACCGCCATTGAGAACGATAGGGACAGCTTACGCTATACCTACAATGGGACTCGAAGGGTGCGCCAGCTAGCGTTGGGCTGCGAAAGCAACTGAGTTAAATCGACACACGACGCGTATGAAAATACGCGGAAGTGTGGTGAGCTAATAAAGCTTTATTTTTCCCCATCCGCCGGAGGATAAAAAAAAAAAAAAAAAAAGA